>VZTI01001686.1:1327794-1418661 GCA_013397865.1 Struthidea cinerea | reverse complement strand
GGGGGGGGTCCCCAGCAGTCGAGAGGGGAGGTGAGGGCAAGCGAGGGGCGCTACGCTATCTCCCAAAGCATCCAGAGAGCGATGCAGGGGTGGGAACAACCGTGAGACCCCCTGGCCGCGGGTTGCGAAGTCTGCTCCTCCCGGAGCCGCACCGCTGAGCCGGAGTGCTGAGTCAGGGGTTGCTGTGCCGCTGGTGGGACCGAGCAGCTGCACAGCAAGAGACTGCTCCGTGACCAGGACTCTGCCAGAAACACTGTACTCTATATCTTAAAAAAAAAAAAAAAGTATATAGGACTACTAGAACACCATTAAAAGAACACCATTGGTTAAAATTCCTGTTAAAAAACTTCCAAGGGGTTTCCATTCCAGATAATGCAAAGCTACACCTACACTAACACGTTCCAGAGCTGGGACCAGCTGTAGTGAGTCCCAGAGGTGTTGATGCACCCTCAGGCTTCAGCCCACTGTAGGCTGCCCAACTGCAGGAGCTGGGCACTTTCACTGATCCCGGCTAGTGAAAGTGAGAGTGGGCAACCAGTGCTCGTCAGTGAGTGATCACAAAGACTTTCACTGATCCCTGCTAGTGACAGTGAGAGCAGCAACGCTGCTGCTCATCACTGAGTGAGTGAACAGACCGCAAAAGATCGGCCAACTTGTCTAAATTTCGGTAGTGCAGTGTTAGACCACCTACAGCATCTGTAGGGCACTGGCAGAAAAATGGCCTGACACCACAAGCACCTCCAGCTTTCTCAGAGACTCAAGTCTTAAGTGGTTTTGAAGGGGCAACCCCAGTCTTGCATACACACCAGTATCCTCCACACAGGAATGGGCTGCAATCTCCTTTTTCCTTACAGGGAGGCAGGTAAGAGACTGAAATGCTTGGAGGAGGGAGGGAAAAAGGGGGAATTCAAAAGTTGGGTCATTCCTTTAGTAATCGTGACATCCATAAGACTTTTCGCTATTGGCCTGAGCTGCAGAAATGACCAGTGTGACAAGTTTGCTGCTCCTTTTCTGCTGGTTAATCACATATGGGACTTGTGCAAAACCACTCGTTCCTCCTCTGACCTGTAAGGGGCTTTTAAATACTGTGAGGGGGGAAAAAACCACCCAGTCTCTAATTCTTACACTAATTCTCACAATGCACACTCAGAGGAAGATTTTGGCATTTATCTGATCTGTAGTCTCCACAGTCTGCCTGAGGACAGTTGCGTGGCCTACAACGCAGTTTGCTCCTTACCTGTAAAAGAAACTATAATGAAACATGGGCTTTGTGGGAAGCTACAGATAACACACTACTTCTGTGCTGAGAGACCAATTAGCTGTAAAACATTAACTTTATATGTGGTTGACACTTCAAAATATAAGCTTTGTTCAAATCTCTGTCTTTACAACAACTATTGCAAGGTGATAACAACTCAGAATTCGCACACCATGAAGGTCTGGAATCCACTGATAAAACAAACATTTGCTGCCCACAGCACGGTATTTATTTCAAAAATATCAGCAAAATATTTTCCATTGACATGTAAAAAATACAGTATTATTACAAAAAATTCACAACCATTCAAAACTTCCAGAACAAGATGTTTTACATTACATAACAGCAAACACAACAAAGAACTGTATTCTTAGATTCTGCACTGATCAGAAAGAGTTCAGAAAGTTGAACAATATAGGGATACTTTTTCAGTGTTAGCACAATGTGCTTTATAAATCACAGTTTTAATAAACTATCTTAATGCTTATCATACTTGCATTACACATTATCTGTGGCACTAGTTAACAGATAATCACATTACAAAGTCCACAGATGCTATAATAGCTGACTAGAGTTCAACTCTGTCTTGCTGCAGCTTCCAGAAGAACAATTTCCTCCAGCGCAACACAGTTGGGGTGACTGGTTACGGAGTGGACGTAGCAGTTCAATAACCCCACCTCCTTTCCCAGCACGCTCTGCACCTCATAAGTCTGCAGGAATAAAAGCATGGTGAGTAAAACAAACTGTGCTGGACGTTCTGTTCTAGGCAGCGTTCAGCTGGGAAGATGCAGCATGCAAGATCCTCTTCCAACAGACCAATTTTTTAAAGGACTCGAAAAGTGCATTAGAACTAATGGAAAAAATGAATACATTAGATTTTCAATAATTAGATCACGCTCCTGCCTAAATTTCTGCTTCCCTAACAGGCTTTAAAAATGAGCTGTTTAAAAAATAAAAATGTTACTGTGACTTTGAACTCAGTTTTGCTGAAGCATAACCTACACACGCTCCCTTTATCTACCTTTCTGATACTTGCAGGGCTTCATGCGTGCTGGTAATGAGTATATCCATTCTATATATTGATTACCTGTGCTAACTGATCCACTAAAGGAAAAAACATTTTGTAACCCTTCTTACTCTCCTCCCTCTCCCCGCTTTTAACTTTTTGTTGTTAATGCATTACCATCACCAGCACCTACACAGTCCCTCCTGTTTAATGATCCGACCAGCATTTCACCCGCGAGTTGTGCCTGGGCAAATTTGTAGAGGTTGTATTCTGCGTGGAGGAGAGGGATGCAAGGCTGGCATGGCTTCACTAAGAGGAGACAGCACGTTAACGCAAGAACTGGTAACACTCACAGTAGATATTTCACTTGGGAGGGTATCTCAGGTGGCAGGCTCACATCCATTTCTTTCCTCAATGGGCTTTGCCTACAACCAGCCTCTGACCGTGCCCCTGCCTTCATCTGTGCTGTGCTTCTGTACAGGTATGTGATACCCATGGTGTTGCCTGGTTCAAGTATAAACAACCTTTTTCTTTCTTTTTTTTCCTAGATTATTTTTACCCCAGACCGGTTCTGCAGTCCAGTTCACCGCGCAGCTGCACAAACAACTCTACTGGTGTAACAGAAGGGCTGCCACAAGGTGAGGAACAAGTGGCCAGGGCTGGTGACGGCTAAAAGCAACCTCCCTGCCAAAAGAACTGATTACAAAGCTACACCCTCAGAAACTTTAGCTGCACTGGCAAAAAAATGCCACCTCAACTGCTATTTCTTGTGACTAATCTTTATCCCTGTGTTTCAGTCAGGGAAGAAAAAAATCTGAGTTGCCAGACTTCTAAATACTGGCATTACACACATTGAAACATGAAAAAGAGGTTCTTTGAATTCTAATAACTCAAAAAAGAACTATGTTTTGCCAGTCTGTAACCAAACCAGACACATTCTGTAAAACTCAGCAAGACTTAGCTGCTATTAAGGGAGCAAACACATTTCAGAAATTTCTTGTATCTCTTTGCTTAAATGAAATATACACCCTCCAGCACAAAAAAAAAAAAATTCTTTCAGAGTAACTTTCCACTTTAAGTATTTTCCACAAATCCCACTAAAACCATGGAGCATGTAATAGGAAAATGCTGGAAAACTTGTAAGACACGGAAAGCAAACTGACCCCAATACACATCACCTAACTGAAGGAATTTAACTGGGATGATTAAACAAGACAACAAACCGACCTTTGCTCCCTTCCACATGCAAGGGAGAGGGAAAATCTTGGAATCCTAATTGGACTTAATGACTCTCTGAAGGTGCTGATCCTCTGCTGCTGACCATCCAGCAGCCAGTGCCAGCAAGGCACCTACCCGGGTGCCTCCCTCACCCATGATAAATCTGGGTCACTGTGCCAAGTGTCAGGGTTCTTCTGATATCTCAGATTAAAGGAATAACTACTTCATGATTACATAAACTGTACTTTAGCCCATGGATCTCCATGGCTTATGTGTGTTTCATTCATACAATTATAAAGTAGTATCTTGCACCCCTTTTGCAAATTCTTCTACTACTCCCACCTGCCAGTACTTTCAGTGTTGTGCTGTCACAAAGTGGTTGTGGTTTATCGGATTTAGAAGACCAGACCCAAAAGGTGGGATGCTTGGAGGGTATCTTTTCTGTCTCTGGATGCTCAGCCAGAGAACGGAGTAAAGTCCAGCACAGCCCTGAATGCCTGGACATGGTGCTGTTTGCAAGTAGCTCTGCAGATCCACAGCTGAGCTGAAGCCACACAGCTCATCTGCAGCATCCCCCTTCTGAAAAGGAGGGTGTGAGTATGAGATGGCAGGGCAGGCATCTGGAAGGTGGGATTGCCAAAGGGCACAGCCCATTCAAATCACAGGCTGGACATGGGAAAAAAAATCATTTCACTTGTAGTGAAATCTCCTACCACTCCTGGTGCAGTTCTGAACTGCCTGGAAAGTCAGAATCTCCACTACTGAAGATTTTCAAGACCCTGCCACCAAAAGTCATGGCTGATCTGCCAACATATTGGTACCCTGCCTTTACATTAAGTTCTGCAGTTTAACTTTCTTTGGTCAGCATTCATATACCTACCCCATCCTCACTGGCAGAGGACATCAGGAGAGAAGAGATTGTCCTTTGCAACAGCTGGAATGAGAAAATTCACAGGTTTTGTTCATGACAAAAATCTGAAGCGTGCAAAGACATTCTGTTTGCAGTCACATAGAACAAAGCTTTATCCTTTTAATATCGAACAGTTTTGTTTCTCTGGCCAAGAAAGCAGAGGAGAGGTGACACAAAAGATGTTCAGAATGGAAGTCTAAAAATACACATTCCTTTTAGATTGTGTAGACTGAGGTTTCCCAAGGTCCAATCTAACAAATCCCTCCATGTGGGCTGTAGAACAGTTTGCAGACCTCAGGGTGAACTCAATGATTGCATTACTTGAGCAAGATCTGGGAACTGGGTTCTTAGCCCAACGAAACACAAGTTTAGTATTAGATTAAATTATGGGATAGTCTTACATATTTTGTCTTCTGACAGAACTGTTCACAAAGTGTGGTGTAGAGTACCTATGTGTCTACACATCTAGCCTCACTACACCTGACACACCAACGCTTATTTCGTTGCCTGAACGCCATACCTTTACTTTTACTGTACTTTGAGATCGGGATGGACAACTCAAGAAGACTTCCAGCTGCATTTTCAAAACTGGTGTTGTGACAACTTCAGAGCACTGGTTGCAATATAGCAATTCCCTGAAACACACAAAATAACAATGGAAAAAAGAGCAATGGACAAGCTACCAGTCATAAATCAAAAGAAATAAAACCCTAATTAGTTTATTGTCTAAAACACATTGCTGGTAGACTTTTAGGAGCAAAGCCCTGATAGATTCAGTTGATAATAGCAAATAGAGCTCTTCTGTTGGCAGTAACTCTCTTGGAGGACCTAAACTCCTCTGGCAAAAGGATCTTCCTTTTATAATTTCTGGCAGCATAGAGAGAGGTTGCTATTTTTAGTCACCCCACTTAAGCAAATATTAATCTCGTAACCTCCTAAAAGTTACGGCAAAAGAAAATTTGTAGTATAGATTTGGCCGAAGTGACTTATTGACTTAGGCCCTCATTCAGCAAACATTCAATGTTTTCAGTGCACACTTAAGTCATGCACAAAATTAAGCTCAGCTATAAGTCCTTCTTGGAAGCACTTCTTAAATAAATATTGATAGTTCATCTGCTCTCCAAATGAAGCAAAAGTGTCCTTCACAGGTGAGATACTTTTTTAATTGGACTACACTACTATGTGAACATAGACACATCCTTATTTTTCACATGACAGTATAACACAGGACACCTGGTTCTGATTTTCGGCCTTTTCCCCCCCAAGGACTATACGTAACAAAGCATAAAGGGCAAATCTTCTCATATTTAGGGAAAATATTATCTATTACAATAAGACCAACCCAGCTTCTCCTTATGCTCTTTGTAAGCTTTTTCAGTAGAAAGAACGCCTTCCTTCCTTCCTTCCTTCCTTCCTTCCTTCCTTCCTTCCTTCCTTCCTTCCTTCCTTCCTTCCTTCCTTCCTTCCTTCCTTCCTTCCTTCCTTCCTTCCTTCCTTCCTTCCTTCCTTCCTTCCTTCCTTCCTTCCTTCCTTCCCCTCCTTTTCTTCCTTCCTCTGACTACTCTTATCCCTTGGGTTTTTATTCCACCAGGTATCTCACACTGCAAGCACAAGCTGGCTAGGCAGCTGCAGGGGAGGCTTTCCAAAAGTATGTCAGTGTGACACAGGTTCAGCATTTGAGGTGGCAACAGGTCCTGTAGGATCACAGTCTTCACATTCAGGACAGACATACTGCGAGAGTTATTCAACACCTTTTTTAGAAAGGCGACTAATTTAATAGGTCTGAAGTGTAACTCTTTCATACTTAAGACAAATTGTAGCAGAGACCACAGTCCAGTATAAAAATGAGGCGAATTGGGGGTACACAGATTAACAAGGCAAGACACACAAACACATATACCGACTTTAAAGGAACTTAAAATTACACCTGTGGCTTACGGGTATATTTATGAAAAGTAATATCATAATGCAGTGTGCTATAAAACCTTTATAAGCAAGATTGGTTTAAAAAAAGGTAATAACTGCAAAATCAAACCATTTCATATCTACTTGTATCTTTCTTAATAAATTAATGTAACCTTGCAGGTTTTATCAGTTCATCAGCAATAAAAATACTACGTCTTAGTTCTAGGAAGGAGCAAAGTGCAGCCTGTGCCTGCAGGAATCATTGCATCACCTACTGCTGTTATGGCTACATCTACAAAACACCTGGAGTGCTCTGGAGCATGCTGACTCTCACCTGTCCTGGGGACAGAGTTCCAACTTTCCATTGCCACATCTGTCGCATGTAGGCCAGGAGAAAGCAGTGCTCTCATTAACTCCAACAACAGTACCTGCAGAACATGGAATTCTTACAAAATGCTAATGTTAAGCCAGCAAACACAGTCACTCTTGGCTTCACAGCAGGTTTGAGCCATTCTGACCCACAGCTTAAGACTTGTCAGAGCAAGAATCAGCTCTTCCAACAATCTCACTCCCTCTCTCCTTCGTTCCCTCCAACAAGGGATCAAAGTACAGCAGAGTGTTACATTCTAAAAATACCAAAAAGTAGATAATTGACAATTAACTTTCCAAATAGGCTTGGTTCTTTTGGTTTGGATTTTATTGCTTTTCTGATTTGTTTCTGCTTGTTTGCTTTCTTTCCGGTCCTCTGATGTTTTCTTGGCAATAAACAGCTATAAAAATCATCAGATCGAATAGCTTGATATTGACAATTAGAAAATACAAACCAATAAGAAGTCCCAATCCCTTTTGAAAACAACAATGCAGATTAAATTCCACTAACAGTGGAGTTATTCTTCATTTATACTGATTTAACAGAGATTAGACCTGGCTCACAGTCTTAAGTGTGTGCGTAAGAAGGGAATGCCAAAGATACTTTGGACTAATCAAAAGGGCCTCGCTAGTTTTGGCAAGAAAAAATATATTCATAATTTTATGAGAAGCCAATAAAGAGTGTATTATATTTTATGGTAACAATATGCTGAAATTATGAGCATTATTTATAGAGAAAAATATTCACCTGAAGAATGAAATTACACTAAAATAAAACTTCACTAGTACAACAGAACTACAGACTAAAAAATCCAGCTTCTATTGAACAAGAATCTCACAGTTCTATACCACATTCAATAGAGGAAAGCCTTGGAGACTATGGAGCATTTACAGTGTCTGGACTGTGAGACAGGGTGCTAATCCCTTGTTTTTCTGGTTCTCCTGGGGCAAGGAGCGAGCTACACCTAAACAACAAAACTGTAATTTTCTTCGGGAATTCAAAGGACAAGTCTGAAGATCTGGAAAGTCGCTTCTCAAATACAACATTTATGACCCAATTTCTAAGTGTACAACAAAACAGCAAGCATTTCACTGAAAGAATAAACAATTCTATTTAACCACTTGGACTTTTAGAGCAGTAATTTTGATTCTTCAGTGTTTGTGATAAACTGGGAGTTTCCATGGGTATGTTTCTCTTTGAATGATGTGAATGCTTAATGGAGTTAAATCCAGTTGGTGGCCGGTCACCAGTGGTGTTCCCTAAGGCTCAGTACTGCGGCCAGTCCTGTTTAATAGCTTTATCAATAATCTGGATCGAATCCACCCTCAGTGAGTTTGCAGATGACACCAAGTTGGGTGGGAGTGTTGATATGCTGGAGGGCAGGAAGGCTCTGCAGGGGGATCTGGACAGGCTGCATCAATGGGCTGAGGCCAGTGATATGAGGTTCAACAAGGCCACGTGCTGGGTCCTGCACTTTGGTCACAACAACCCCAGGCAGCGCCACAGGCTGGGGGAAGAGTGGCTGGAAAGTGGCTCAGTGGAAAAGGACCTGGGGTGTTGGTCAACAGCCAACTGGACATGAGCTGGCGTGTGCCCAGGTGGCCAAGAAGGCCAACGGCATCCTGGCCTGCATCAGCAATAGTGTGGCCAGCAGGACAAAGAAAGGAATCATCCCCCTGTACTCAGCACTGGTGGGGCCATACCTTGAGGGCTGTGTCCAGTTCTGGGCCCCTCGCTCCAGTAAAGACATTGAGGTGCTGGAGCAGGCCCAGAGAAGGGCAATGGAGCTGATGAAGGGGAGCTGGGGTTCTTCACCCTGGAGAAAAGGAGGCTCAGGGGGGACCTTCTTGCTCTCTACAACCACCTGAAAGGCATTTGTAACCAGGTAGGGGTCACCCTCTTCTCCCAGGTAACAAGCGACAGGATGAGAGGAAATGGCCTAAAGTCATGCCAAGAGAGCATGCCAAGAGCCATGCCACTGAAAGGGTGGTCAAGCATTGGAACAGCTGCCCAGGCAGTGGGCAGAGATGGAGTCCCCATTGCTGGAGGTATTTAAAAGATGTGCAGATGTGGTACTTGGGGACATGGTTTAGAGGTGGACTTGGCAGTGCTGGATTAATAGTTAGACTTGATGATCTTAACGATCCCTTCCAACCTAAATGATTCTATGATTCTTGTTTATCAAAAGCTACCAATTAGCTTGCTGAGTATGTTTCCTTCTTCATTAAAAAATAATTTTAAAACCAAAACAAATCCCCCTTCTCTCTAAGACTTTTCACTTTCTCTCAGTTGTGTGCCATATTCCAAATGCAAGATGCCAGTGCTCCAGTAATGAAAGTACATTTGAAGAAAACCAATCAGGATCACACTGATGAGATTAAGTCCAGGGAAGAAGATCATTTTGATGACAATGTAGAGTTCCGTTGAGAAAACCACCAGACATCACTGAAGTCAGAACAACTCAAAGCAGGAAGAGGTGTAATAATCTAGTGACAGTCTTGTGCACCCCATACGCAAAGTGGTTTCTCAAGTTTAAGCTGCTGAACTGCTGCACATCTTTTTCAAGACTCTAGATTTTGCTTGACATGCAAAAACTGTTCGGATATTTACCCAAGATCCTTCTTTTAAATGAAAATGCACATAGCCAAAATTCGATTTTTACCTCTAGTGTATTTTAAAGGGTTGTGGCTGGTGGACACCAGAGAGATTGACAATAGGACAACACCTGGAAAAACATGTCTCCCATGTGGAATGCAAAGGAACGCTCTGGATAAACATTAAAAAATAGAGGTGTTGTTTTGGACTTTTTCCCCCAGTCAGTTACCCTGATTAATGGGACACAAAAGGCAAAAATTCAATCAAAAAGGAAACCTAGGTAAACTGACTGACCCCATTTTAGTCCCACTATTAAGCAGAAAACTGAAAAAACCCCACACCCCTGAGTAAAGGCTTAAATATGAAAATACCCAACGTCAAAATTCATTCACTGTTGGTGAGTCATATACTAGGCAAATATCATTAAACAAGTAATATTCCCACGTATCAAGTGGTATAGACTAAGTAGAATTTGCTCAAAGTATGATTAAGAGGAAAAACAGTTCTGTGCCACATGAACTGCCAACATTTAAGTGATCTTGACTGCTACTATACAGCAAAGAGAGGTTAGGAATTACCTTGCAATGCATAGTGATAACAAAATAAATCCATTAACCCTAAGATCACAGGTGAAAACCACAGACTCATCTTGCAATGAAGAATAAACTTTTCATTAGAAAGCAACCACAGGTTTTCACTCATCTGTTGAAGAGCAACACACCCCATTATCCCAGAGCTGGTACAACTGGACATTCCCAAACCAAGGATTTCTGACAAACTCATTGCATCTGCTTGGACTGGAACACTGTCTATTTTGATGGGGAAGGAACCTCTGAAGAACATCCAGTCCAGAGTTGTACCAAGTTGTTCAGGGCCCAGCTTTAAGTAGGAGCTTGGACTGGGGGAATTTCAGAGGTTCCTTCCAAAGGAGCAGGAAGGCACACTCCTTCAAGAAGGAGTAGAGAAAGCCTTTGCAGCCCCTTTGTTAGGTGGGAGGATGCCAATGTGCAACACATATAGGTGACAATAAAATACAGGAAGTGAAAGGATGCACAAAGGAAAAGAATGAATGAGGTAATACTGCTTCTCAGTGAAAGCCAGACTAACAACTCTCTGACTTAGGAGATAAGAGACAGTGACTGAACTTCAAAGATGATACATCTCCCTCCATGCGTTACTCCACCAAACCTATATTCTCCTACCAACAAAGTAGGGTCAATGCTATTAGTTTCATTACTTCAGCAGAAAGATGTAGGCACTAACTAATTGAAATTCAAAACAGTGAATATATCTCTTGAATGCTATTAAATTATTTCAGGACACACGAAAGTGAGAGTTGTCATATACATATTGCAGCAGCATAGGTATAAAGAAAATATTTTATATTCTATGTTGGTATTCAGGTGTGGGAACACACTGATAACAGCTACCCTGCACAAATTTCAGGTTAAACAAGACAAGGTTGTA
Source organism: Struthidea cinerea (assembly GCA_013397865.1). Taxonomy (NCBI): domain Eukaryota; kingdom Metazoa; phylum Chordata; class Aves; order Passeriformes; family Corcoracidae; genus Struthidea; species Struthidea cinerea. The sequence goes on along the minus strand of VZTI01001686.1, from coordinate 1,407,932 downwards.
GGATTAATTTCTTTTTGCCATTCTTCTATCTGTAATACAGGACGGGCAAAGCATGACATCTCCCACGTGTGTAAAGTAAGTACTTGTTTACACAACAGATCAGAAAGGTGTGCTTTCTTTGCTCTGCTAGAAAACAGGACAGAGAAATGTTTCCTTTATCCCACTACGCACACTGTCAACAAGAAAAAAGAAGACAGGCACTTCTCATAAAATTAACAGCAGAGAAGTGACAATCCTTAGCATAACTACTGGAGAGATTAAAAAAAACCAGTCAAAAAGCATTTCACACCCAGTGACAGAAATATCTTTCAAGTAGCTGTATCAATGCAAGACGTCCATAACAACCAAGGCTTTGAGTGAAGTGCCTCTAGTTGTGCTTGGTTTTCATTATGCACTGTTCAACATTTGCCACTGCAAGCTGCTCAGTAATCAATCACAGAGGCATTGCTAAGTTGTGGCTTTACCATAGCAGCAGGTATGTTTCGTAAAGGCTTTGCTTGGTTTCAAACTGTCTTCCCAGTCCATCGTATTATAGCTGAAGAATTAATCTGAAAACCATTATTCATTGTAATTTTAAAGTCAATTTCAAATGCTCCAGTGAATACACGAAGCTGTAAATGCAAAACTGTATCAAGAATTTTCTACAAGGGCTACTGGAATAATAGGAGTTAAATTATGGAAGGGAAGAGCCTTTAAGAGTTGTTGGGCTTTTAAGGACTTTTTCCTATAGGCACTGTACAACAGGGAAGTTTAAGAAGCTGCCTGGGCAAAGCATTAGAAAATACACAGCAGAAAATATTTCTGCATGATTTGGAAACACTAGAAAATACGTAGTAAGAAATGGTTCTGCATGGTTAGTGGTAAGACCAAGATATTAGACAAAGTTATGATCCAAAGCGGTTGGTGAGCGAATACTGGCCACATTATGCTAAATTACTATGGTAAAATAATGAATTGCCCTACTGCAGCAAAGCTCCAGGGAAATCAGTCACTAACCCCTACCATTCAAGATCTGGGTAACGTATCTTATTCATCTGCCTAAAAAATATTGGTATAACTCACTGTTGCCAACATCAACAAGGCTGGTGTGAACAGAAGGCTCCTGAAAGAAGACAGTGAAGGAAGGAATATAATGAAACAGATTGTGCACTAAACATTTATTCTGGGGTATGAGTGAGTGGGAGCAGAGCTTGGCCAGCAAAAGGCAAACAGAGCCCAGAAAGAAACATAAAATCTTAAATATCCTAAAGAACCACAGCAAAGCCATGCTTTTTTTTATCTCTCCACGCTGTTTGTGCAAGAAATCAATACGAAGACACAAAAGATTAAAGTGAGCACAAATAATTAACCGCATTCATTTCAGGCAAGGCCATACAAACCTCTCAGAGCACAAATGGAGTTGGCCTGTGTTGTAGAATCCAGCTCATCGAGTCTGACAGGGCCAGTCAGCTTACTGAGGTCAGCACCAGCAGCCAAGCACAAAAGAGGCTTTTGTAATAAGAGAACAGTACGTTCAACACAAATAATCCTACCTGCCAAAAAAGACATTTCAGCTCAGTACAGTAACAAGGAAAAAGGTGACCACGTTAATTGTCACAGCCAATAAAGACAACAATCTCTGCCAGCTACCAAACAGATGAATAGACTCCATCAGGTTTTCTCAATGACAAAATATTTTGCTTTCAGTAATACATGCACCACGCTCTTATTACACTTTGCAATTCTTGGGGAGAAAAAGAAATCAGAATTTGAAAAAAAAGAAATTTAAAAATTTGAACACGGTAGAAGAGAGTCTGATGCCACCCAGACTGCATCACATCTTGCTCCCTGCAAACAGGTAACAGTCTTTTCCTTGGCAATAAGCTTGGGCGCCCCTTCAAGTGGTCCTACTTTGCTTCAAAGATTACAAAGAGTAGGTGCATGCGATGCTTTATTCTCCAGAGCAGAGATTTTTGCTTCAGGACACACAGCCTTTTGCATAGCTTGGTACTTTCAGTTCACTTACACTCTGGAAGTGACTGAAGGCGTGAGATGTGAACCACCCCTGCAGTCACTATACAGAACCAAGCCTGAACCTCAGAAAAGAGTGACTAAAAATGAAAGTAAAATGAACAACCATAATTTCATGATCTGTATGGGAGTGAAGGTTCACAGCTAAGATGGTTTAGGAGAGCTTGTAAAATTTCTCTAAGGACATGCAATTAATATTTTCGAGCCTTCTGTCAGCTCACAAATTTGATTGACACCGGTCATCAGATTCAACATTCACCAGAGAAGACTTGACAGTAGTACTGGTGGACATACAACAACAGCATTGAATTTCTCATTTGCTTTGGAGATCAAGCCAAAAATACGGAAAAAGAAAAACCTTACAGGAAAGCTCCAATTACAACCCCTTTCAAATTTCTCATCCCAAACTTGCAAAGTCTCATCTTCATGTGATAATGAAAGTCTCTGGATGTCACATGTTGTGGTGTCAGAGATAAGGGTGCTGTTTCTGTGGGACTCCAACTGCTTCAAAACCACGTGCAAAGCTTACCATTTCCCCACAGAGCATCCTTGAAGAAGACAAGTTGTGAGCCAGCACTGAGGGCTTCTCTGATTTCCATACCGAGAACACACGATGCAGTGACTGACACAGCAACAACTTTTGGAATCCCATGAACCACATTTTGCAGTGTGGAGTCAGTCACAAACAACAAAATATCTCTTTGGTCTACAGGAACATTGTGTTTTGTCTATGATCAGAAAAAAAACAAAGATACAAAATTGGAGTGAAATTGGTAATTTTTTTAGTAGAAGGAAAGGCTAAATATCTTCATATTTAAATAACTCATAAAACTGACAGAAATGATTACATTTAGGGCTTGTACAGGATAATGAGCCAAAGCTTCAGCAGAATTTTTTAGTATTCCTTACTTCAGATACAAACCTTAAAATCTCTACCTTAAATTAACTTTCCTCGGTTGACTCTCTGGACTCTTGGCTTTACCTCAATCAACCATCACGCTTTATCATAATTTTCTTGGACTGTACATGGGATTTGAAAATATATTTTCTAAAAAAATATGTATTATATTGTTTATATGGTACGTATAAAAAGTTAATTGGATGGTTTTATTAAGACTTACATAATTTTTGTCTTAAAATAAGGAAAGAGCATTTCTACTACTAATATTATTCCTCTGTGGGCACATTTTCTAGGCACTATTATCAGATTCCCAAGCATAACCAAGTTGCAAAGTGGAGCTTTTTCTTTCAGTTGAACAAATATCCCTAAATATTCCAATGATGCATAAAGTTAAGGAAGTAGGTAACTCCTAAGTAAGAGACATATGAATCTGGAGTGACTGTAACTTTTCTGCTTCAGACAGGTATAAAAATATCATATCAAAATAAAATATAAAAATATAAAAATATCATTTCATATGTACCAGTGCAAGGAACTTGCAAATTTTCGGATTCTAATATTTTAAAATATCTAAGATTAAATTATGTCATTAATTTAAAATGTTTTTGTTACTCTTTTTAATTAGTCTGCTGCTGATCAAAAATTAATGCTTGAAACATTAACTGAAAATTAAACACTATAATGACTGGAAAGACACGTAGAATTTTATTCTCAAAGCTACGTGTCTAGCAGAAGGTAACAAAACCCTCAATATTTTGTCTTTGGTTGAATTCTAACCTTGAAACCATCAGCCACACTAAACCTAGCTTTCTGTTCATGCTCACAGCTCTTAGAGCAAATGAGGTAATTGCAAATAGTAAGTGGAAAAATTCACAACTCAGATATCACAGTTATGCCTTAATACAGCATATGCTGCCTGTTGCACTGATGTTGTTTTGCCTAGTAACTACATACATTTGGGCACCTCCTCTGCATAGGTAACATCAGGACAGCTTCAAAGAAAGAATTTTTACATCTGTCCCTTGAGAATTACTAAGACATTAAAAGCTGGCTTTCAGAAAAATCATCCAAGAAGCAAATAATAATAACAACAGCAAAAATCCCAAGTTAGTATAAAATCATCATCTTGCTATGTGTGACAATTTGTTCTGAACAGAGAGGACACAACAGACAAATAGCAGCAGGATTGAGTTATAAGGAAGGACAGCTCCTTAACCACAGATGGAATATATTTCCTCATATTCCTTCTGAACCACAGTTCAGATTCTGAGTAATAATAAAAGCGTATTTCCATTCCTCCTTCATACAAATTAAGTCATATTAATTTAAGTACTTAATACTGTTGCTACAGAGAGTAAATACTATTTTTTAAACTACATCTGAACTAGCTCATGTAGCAGATTATTTAATAATAAATCTGCAAAAAGAACCAAATCATTGTCCCTTCCTCACTTATTACAACTTGGTGATTTTGCTTGTGAAGGGTACATACTCTTGGCAAAGGCATCAGCAGGAAACAAGCTGCTGTTTGTGATCTTCTGGGAGGACTAGGCAAGTAATATCCTAACAGCAGGTAAATACCTTTACATTCCTAGAGCAGTTATCCAGAAAGTTAAACTTAAGAAGAATATCTTCTGTTGCTTTTCCATCATTACTTTAAAAAAAATTATGAGCACTCATGCTGTTCACTTACGAAAATTTAGTGCTTACAGTTCATCAAATGAATAGCCACTAAAAAACAACTAATAAACCTCCTAGGAGCAAGAAAAAAAATCATAGACCTTTTTTTCTGCTACTCAATATTCCATTCTTCAAAATCACATCTGTTTCTGCATGCTTCATCTTTTCTCTAATTCAGTGATGAAGTGCTTTTACACAACAATACCGATAACCCACATCAGAATTTCAGATGTAGACATTCCTGAATTCAAAAATGGTTGGCTAGGATGCCCCTAGTCTGCAATTTTATTTCATTTTTCACTAGAAGAGGTTTTTTGGAAATAGGAGTTCATGCATGTACATGTCTATCTTTCTGCTGGCACACTAAAGATCCCATCCTGCTAGCCCTAATTCCATGTTTGCAAATGCTCTGTTACATTCTCAATTAGCACGGAGAAAACGCAAGAGACACCCCTCATCTCAGTAGTTAAAAGTACTCCCTGCCTAAAAATTAAATCATAACTCATTGGCTTTTGAAGCAAAAGGGCAAGACCTAAATTAAATTTATGTCTCAAACTTGTGGGAAGCATCTCCAGCTATTTTGCTGGCCGTTCTGGAATTTCTTTGTCTTTGGTTCATATGCTTTGATTCACACTTTGTTTCTTGTGGAGCTGATGGACAATTGCAAATTATTCTCTGCTAGAATTCAGTGCTGGCTTTACCAAGGATACAGTCGCCAGGAAAAAATAAATAAATCAGCAACAAAAAATTCCTTTAACTACTAAGGAATTCCTTTAACTACTAAAAAATTCCTTTAACTACTAAGGAGCTCCCTACTAAGGGAGCTAACAACATTTTGAAAGAACATCGTAGCATCGTTCAGAAACAAATAAAAACATAATTGTAAGCTTTACGGCCTAGTATGGATGGCAGATGTATTTACCTAAGAGTTCCTCCCTTTTACTACTTACTGGACCATAAAAGCCAAATTTGCCTGAGGGTCTTCTATGTAAGTCAATGAAAATCACCCACATACTCGCATGAAAAGAGCAAAACTGTATTTTTATATAACCATCATCTGTTCCATTCTATCCCCAAACACCCAGCTGACTGGGAGCTTCTTGCTATGTTCCTAAGGATAGCATTTAGCTATAAACTGAGCCTCAACTAACATCCTGCAAGCTCTTCTCCAGGGTGCAGTATTATCTCTGGTTAGATAGCAATTTACTCAGGAATAATTCGTTTTCTAGACTGAATGGCATTGAAACTGGAGATGCAGTTCCTTTTACCGACTCACAAGCATTTTAGACATGGTGATAATTCTGCCCGTACAACACTTGAAGATAATCGTGGCATTGGGGTTACCCCTAAACAAGACGAATGCTTCTTCACATAAACTTTATGCTGATTTTATGTTGAATTCATTGGTAAGTAAAAAGATTACCTGCAGCCTTCGATAGAGCACTTGGGCCCAGAAGCTACACCGCTCGTTACACTCATTGATCTGAAAACAGCACAAAAACAGGGAACGAGAAAACCATGATACCAGAAATCCAGTGGTAAAAAGTATTTGTTATCTGATTTGTAAAGCAGATTACCTGAAGAATTTCCTTTAGACCATGAACAGCTGGTGGCTGGTACAAATTAGAAATCTGTTCTTCCTCATCCACTTCCACATGTATTTCACCAGACTGAACAGTAAGAATGTAACAGAAGCTGGGAGGAGGAAGTTTAGTTGTCATCTATTAAAAAATAAGAAAAAGAAATGTGACCATAAAAAAGGCACATTAATTTGGTCACTCAAGTTTTACAATAACAGGCAAAATGAACAAAAGAATTTACATTTTAAGATGGATGGGGAAACAAAATTATATGGTTGATAACAAGGACTCTGATGTAGAAGATGAGTTAATAAACCAACATTCACAAGTTATAAGTGAAATTAGCTTGTGTGCATCATTCTTTCCATAATCTGACATTGATCCTCATCACAAAAACGACTCATAACTTGGCACACTTGACAAACACAGTGACTATTTCAAGGTGCTTTTTGTTGTTTTGTGTATTTTTATTATGTGGTAGGAGTGCGTCGGTTAGTCTTTTTTTTTTTTTTTTAAACATCCATAGCTTTTCTGGGATTTGGGGACTTTTGCATGGGGGGGGGTTTTTGTGATAGTAAACAGCTGCCGAAATTTTAAAGCTGCCAAATTAAATCCAGGAAAGNGGTTAGTCTTTTTTTTTTTTTTTTTAAACATCCATAGCTTTTCTGAGATTTGGGGACTTTTGCATGTGGGTGGGTTTTTGTGATAGTAAACAGCTGCCGAACTTTTAAAGCTGCCAAATTAAATCCAGGACAGCACAAGGAGATAATGAAGAACAGGAATGCAAGAGCTGCAAGAACTGCGCTCTTTGTGGTATGCCAGATTTTTCTTTTCCCCTTAAAAAGTACCATGACGTAACAACTTTATCAATCACCACTTAGAGCAGTCCCAAGCTGGAAAGAGTTCTCAGAAAAGAAAAGACAATGCTAGAAGATAATTTTTATTGCAAATATGGTAAAATATTCTTTTAGCAATGTTTGTTGTTAATAAAACATTTAATTTAATAGAAGAAATAGGAATCTATTAAAGACAGTTGCCCACCCATTAAAAAGAATCTGCTTAAAGAAAAATAAGAGCAAAGGAAGCTGATACCCAAACTCTGCCTCTGACAGCATTAAAGAAGGTATTTGAATGTACATATGGCTCAAAAGAAATCAGTTCCACAGATCTCTTCCCAACAACATTATCATCATGCTGGCAAGATTATTTACGTAATAAAACTGCTTCCATAAACCTATGCATAAAACTATACCATTTGTATCAAGAAAAATGAATCTCAATTGAAAGAACTCCACCCAGCCAAAAACATGGAGCATCAGAATGCACGTTGTGATTCTTTGTGGAATTAGTTACTATTTCAAGCCCATGACAGAAGTGTAAATTACACGATTACGGAAAGTTTCCTCCATTTTTAGATTGCTAATAAAATAGAAAAAATGAAGAAATAACAAGAGTCATAACAACACTAAACAACATTTAAGAGCTTTGCCTCAGCCATAGATATTCCCATTCTGTTGCCCACATTATTTTAATGCACAAACCCATCCATTCCTCTGAGACTTCCAAAATATCGAGATGAATGGGAGAGTCAAAAAGAGCACAACTATTTCACTCAGTTTGAGTCTTGATTTTATTTATAACTGAGGTCTGAGCTTTTTGTTCTTCAATATATACCCCTGGACAATGCAAAGAACACTCTACATTTTAGAGAAAGGTTCTTGGACTTTAGAAATAACTAGTAATATCCACCTTCAATATTCCCTGGTTTTGAAACTTGTTTATTTCCAGCTTTCTCTTTTTTTTTTCTGTATTGACTCCTTTGGTCTAAAACAAATTTTAATACCACCCACTTCTACCCAAAGAGCAGCCTATACAAGAACATCAAGAAAGTGCAAGCACTTGGCTACCCAGAAGCTTCTCAAACGATCTCGTATCACCAAAATGACTTGATACAACAGAAGTCCTTTCCAAAGGTAAAAGCTAATTGAAGCAAGATTATAGATGTGATTTTAGCTTTGCAAATATATAGTAACATACTTAAAACCCATTTCTACACTTTCCCACCCCCTAAAATCACAGAAACATTCAATAATTTTTAGTAATTACTTTTGTGTTCATCCTTCTAACCTCGCATGAAACAAGTATCAGTCAAAGTCATCCTACTAGTAAGAGATCTGATTCCAGCAGTCACTCTGTCTTCACTGAGGTTAATCTACAGGAAAGTGCTTTCAAACCTAAGGCTGGAAGGTGCTTTTAAAGAATGAGTTAATATCCCAGTACATAGATTTCTCACTAGGCTCCATGATACCCAGTATCTCTTTACTCCTGCAAGGAGAAGACAGGAACAATTTGTCTGGACATCTTATCATCTTAGCTCTAGAGGATTAATAAGGGGCTAATTGCATCATTTTGGAAAGATGATGTTGATCCAGAGGGTTTCAGGTTAAGCCTGGGAGGTTGTCAGAATCAGTAAAACAAAACTTGGCAGGTAAAAAGGAGAGTGTTGATTCCCAAAGCAAACATGATCATACCACCACCAAAAATACTAGTTGTGAGTGAAAAAATTCATATCTATAATAACAAAACTTACCATTTCAGAGTCTTGACTTTGTCCAGGAACTTTTAGAGGCACTACTGGAGGCCACAAACTGTCTATCAGACTAAACAGTCCTAATGCCCTTCAAAGAGACCAATAAAATCAGGTTTAAAATGTTTTCCAGTGTTACGCATCATATTAAAAAGATTCATTAAGAAATGAAATCTAAACCATTGCATGATTATGAAAACAATTTAAAATCGTATTTGTTTTCTGGAAGCTGGTTTTGATTTGGTCTAGTCAAACCTCCATCGTTTCTGCTGCAGGGTGGAGAGGGAGGGAAGGGATGTATCGTATCCAGAGACAAGCAAGTCATGTTCAATCCTTTGTTACAAACAGCTTGCTACACGATAGAATTCAGGGGAACTGGGGTAAATGGTAGCTTGGGAAGGACACAGATATCAGTACAACTTCTTTTAAAAAACAGCTTTTAGCTATTTAACTATTAAAAAGTTTTGCTTCTAACATTTTAATTTACATTGGTTTTTTGGGGGGGAGGGTGTTGTGCTGTGTGTGTGTTTGGTGGGTTTTCTGTTGTTGTTGACAGCTGATTGTAACTGCTTTCAGGAAAGTCAGCAATTATCAGATACAGAGCAACAACAGGCAAGATTTTGTTATGCTAAGTACATGTGCAGAGAAGGACAATCTCCTTCCTACACAGCCGATCACTTAGTTATGATTTGTATTTACTCATTTTGCAAGTTTCACACTTTTGATTTAAAAAAACAAATGTAAAATTAACAGCCCAGCACATTAAGGTAGTATGCTGACTACTCTTTAGCAAACCAAGCTGTACTTTTGCAGCACTCCAGTGCCTGCCTTGTGGGTGGAGCATCTTTGCTGGACAGGCAGGAGTAGCCAAGGAAGGGGAAATAGCTACAGATAACCAGCTTGAAGAGGCATGCATTTTTGAGTTAAAGCTCTGAGTTATCTTGTCCCAGTTCTCTGTTCTGTGCAGTTGAAGCACAGAGATCTGGATTTTAACCCCACACTGCCTCCAACAACAAGTTGTCCGTTCCTCCAATTAAGAAAACCACTATTTCTGAAACAACTCTAAAAAATGAAGTCAAAAACTTGTTAAAAGTAATATTAGCTTCTAAACCCAACTGTTTAGAAGGAAACCACATACCCTGTTTACAGGGCTGAAGCACGTTGCAATATGCTGCTTCTCGTCAAGGGGTCATGGAAACTTTCCTTTTAAAGTTCTGCTTTTAGCTCACTTCTGCTTAAGCTTATTTATTTCTGCATTTCCTTAGTACTTCTCTGGATCCTTAGACTTTGGGTGTCTACAGGGAGCTTCTCAGCATGTTTTTCCCTGCCTGTGATTCAGTGTTAATAGTGATGCCTTTGGACCAGCACTGCAAGAAATTTTATGGCTGTAAGTCTCAGAGGAGATCTTGGGGAATAAAACTTCAGGCTCACAATTCAGGTAACAAGCTGGCAGACTAAAAAGATGATGTTGCTACCTGTAGTTGTGTTCTCCACATGAATGAACAGACTAGAGACACAAATGTGCTGCTCTTTTACAGAAATGGACTTCCTGGCTTACATGGCATCATCCCCAAGTCTGTAAAAGGAAAGAGACTGGGGTAGTTTTGGTGTTTGGAGGTTTCTTTTGTTTAGTTTTTTTTGGGTTTTTGTTTGTTTGTTTGCTTGTTTGTTTGTTTGTTTTTGGTTTTTAACACTGATGATATTACAACACACAAAGCAATACTTCTTAGGTATTAAAGATACTTCACAGCAAACCGATCACTTCTTGCTTGACTGGGGCAAGATTTTCTGTTTTGTATTGAACAGAATGATATCTGACACAAGGAAGGCCAATCCCCAGAGGAACTAACTGGTCTTGCTAACTGGGAGATGAAAAAGGAGAGCTACAAAACGAGAGCAGAGCCTCCTGTATAGCTCAGGCAGTTACATCTTCACACCACCCACAGCACAAGGTCGGAGCACGGATACGAATGTACCACAAACCCTGTGTGTGTGTGCGTGCAGAGACTGCACATGTATCAACTTAGAGCAACTAAGCCATGCTGTTTGTTGCACGTTCACATCTTCACACAGACCTTACACTGACCCCCCATGTGCATTTTAAAGTATTCACAAAGGATATGACATTGTCCTTTCTTCTTTAGCTCGCTTCTACCTTGTTACCCCGTGTCAGAATATCTAAGACATATGGCACATTTTCTTCTATTCTGTGTGTCCTTCTGGAGAAGGCCATCTACTGCTTGAACTAGGAGCACTTAATTAATTAATGTCATTAATTAATTAGTGAATGACAGTATTTGTCACCCCAAGACAGTTTGCCAGCAGGCAAAGGATCAGTGCTGTGTGGGGTAGGTCTCCTGAGTACCTTGGCCCCATCACTTTGACACCAGTCAGGCCAAGGGCAGGGACAAACCAAAGGATTAGCAAGTTCCAAATCACATCCTGCTGTGATCCTTGTCTATGAGCTGGGATGTTCTCTCCTGCAGCTCTTACTCCATCAGTCAGTGTCCCTGGTGGGGAGTTCCCCTCTTGCTTCACCCACTTATACACCTCCAGGAAAGTTAACTCTCTCTTTACACTTACGGGCTTCAACTTAGCAGAAGGGAGAATGAAGTGGGGGCACCGACAGTGGAGAAATGACAAAGACATTGTGTCCTCCTCTGTAGGAAATCATTATCCTCACAGAAAGAACAAAATTAATTCCCTTCACTGGCCAAGTAACACTCAAACTCCAGTTCAATCTGATTTGAACAATGGGTGCAGTTTATTCAATATGTGTAGCCTTCTTCAGCTATAGACAAGAGCTTCAGCTTCAGGACAAGAGACGAACAGCTGGCTCTGTGCTACAGTGAAGGGACATGGTTAGCACCCATGTGCAATATAGAGCCTCTCTGGATACAGAAGACAAAATAAAAATGTTAAAATTCTGCTCTGTGAGTGTAATTACTAGTTACTTTACAAAAATAAATAATTTTGATCACAAAAGGACAGACTTCTAAGAAAGGAAAAGCAGAGTAAGAAGCGAGAAGAAACAGGCTCAAGGATGGAAAAGAAAAATTAACAAGTAAAGTATTTTAAGTAACTTTCTTCTTTCTTTTACTTCAGAGACTAGGGCTCTATTGTAGTACTATACACCTTTGAAAAAAAGACTGAATCTATAGCAGGAGAAGGACAAAAATCATCTACCAGATTCTAAATGACAGACTCAACCCTCTACTTTTCATGCCAGACTTAATTCTGAGTTTGGTAAAACAAATTTTGTCCCATCCCAAATATGCATATTTCCACTGTTTAACACCAACACAATAAGACCACCAGTAACTCCAATGGAGTGTTACAGTAAATATTTCCACAGAAATATGGACTTATGACAGGTAGGTATGCCTCTCTTCTGTAAACCCACACCTTCAAGCTTTGCTTATGTATAATGAGATTTTTTATATATGTGTGTGTGTATATACATATAATATGTAAAATAATTTTTTTAGTATCCTTAACTATTTTTATTATCCAATGTCCTCAAAGGACATCTCAGTTTAAACTTTCCTTGCTAAACTTCAGTGTATCTTTTCTCTGTGTCCATAAATGCAAACTGCCTGCTGTGTACCCAGACAGCAGGCAGAGAATTTTAAAGCTATAATACTGTTAAACAGGCTGAATACATGACTGATAAACCAGTACTTACACTATCAGAATATCTCTGATCCTGTGGAAATTCCATTTATTTCATACTACAGGCTGTGTTTCAAAAGTCAGACAACTTCAAGCTCTGATTTTTCAAAACTGCATTTCACTGATTCTGACCTGACAACTTATTTCATAATTTAATAAGAAGATTTTGTTTATTTCTCTCACAAGCATGAAGTTTCAGCTACAGTTCTGCTCCAAGAACTTTGTGTGTGCCATGCCTGATCCAACTTTTAACACATGGCTCATTAGTTTGAGGGATTTTTCAACCTTAATAATCATAACAGGCTCAGGGGAAAACTACTAGAGGGAGAAAATACCAGCAATATCAGAGAAAAGATGGCACATAAACAGGGAAAAAAGGAACACTATGTAAGGCTTACAGCAAGGAACAGAAAGATGCTAGGATTCTCTTCCAACACCTTCCATAGCTTTGCTCTGAGGACTCAGAACTTGGCACTTCTCTGCTTCCTCCTCTCCTACTCAAACTTTTTGTCTAAACCGAAACAGTTTTCTTTGGCAGTGTCAGTCTCAATTATTAAGAACTCAAAAATAAAGCAATTCCTAGCCCTCTGTGCAAAACTAAGAAATTCCTTAATAATCACCTAGACTGCATAAGCTTCAACTTTCAAGGGACAAGCAATCTAAATATAAATCTGATACTGTAGGCTCTCTCTCTCTCCCTTTAACTGACCTACTAAGATCTTGCAGTGCACAAACTATGCAACAGCCCATTTTCTTAGACTTGAGTAATAAAGACAACAAAATCACAAAGTAAAAATCAGAGCCTACTAAACCAGCATCTTTGCCAAAATACAAACAGGGAGGAAGGGCTGCTGACCTTTTTTCCCCTCAAGTTTTGTTTAGATATATGGAATTATTTTGTTGAATGATTTACATACTTTAATGACTCAATTCTATAGTACATTAGAAACTACACATACTACATTAAATCACTGAAATTATAATAAAAAAGTACTTTTGATTCAATATGGATATGCCTATGTTATACACCAATGCTGCTTACTAAATAGATTAATGATAGAAGCACTAAGATACAAGCAGCAGTCCATGTTTATTAAAGAACAGAAAATTCAGACAATAACTAAGTTCATTTCTGAAACAAAAGCAGCCACAGAAATTAATTTAAAAATAATGCAAATATTCAAAACTTCAATGTGATTACTGAACTCATGCTTTAAACGAAACTCAACTTTTAACCACAGCAACTACTGAAGTATTTCAGGACCTCAAAACCCAGAGACGTGGGTGGATCTTTTAGATGGCAGTCTTTTTGGAGGAGGGAAAACCAAAGGAAGGAAGTTATGGCCTCCTTGCCCTGCGGAGAGCTCTTACTATTACATTTCCTGTCAATGTCTAGCAGTTGAAACGCTTACTTGTGCAGCAGTTAGCAGTGGTCCTCTCTTCTGAGGACACAGCAAAATGAAGAGAAAGTATACAGCGAAGAGCAAAGGGGAAAAAAAGAGAGAAATTGAGGTCAGAGAAGTATGTGACTCAAATAAAAAGGGAAAAAATAGAAAAGACTGAAAACCCTCAAGCACAGTAGTGACCACTACAAACATACAGGGAGATTTCACATCTCAGTGCCTAACATTTGAAAGTTTAAAATGACAAACAACAGAAGACATCTTTATTTGAAAATGCAGAAATTCCTCAGAAAAACATAACACTGGTTGATGAACTCAATCTTCAGAGTCTGTTTACTGTAGAGGAAAATGCAACAGATAATACAGCCTGCCATGAATTAAATATTGGCTCAAAAGCCAAAGCTTATGAGTTGATGTATCCTTCAAAGTGTTTTAGCCTATCCAACACAAGTGTGGATTTTAGCACTCTCCATGCAGCAGTTGCCTCTTCTTTTGAAGCTTGTTAACCATTTTTTTCAATTTAGGGACAAAATTTGCACTGACACCCTGTGTTCTTCCTCCCCCCTCCATTTTTAAATTGCTGTCATCTTTCTGTTCTGCTGCAGAGAAACTCTTCATATTTCTAACATATAAGAAAGCACAAAGAGAAGAAGCAGGTACATCTGCTATACTCAGCAGTAAAGCAACTCAGTGATTGGAAAATCAGACGGAAAGACACAAACTGCCAAAATTCAAATTATTATTCTGTGTGGAACTCCAGGTAGGGCTGAAAAAATAAAATCAGTATTTTTTGTTGATAAAGACAGGTATGTAACTACAAAGATTTTCTCAGCTCATTGAAATTAATTTCTGGTAGGAAGCAGGAACCATGACAATATACAGGTTATTTACTCCTGAGGCATTTTAGTGAGTGCTCAGTCCCGGCATCTAATTGCACTCATTTAGTTCCTGGTTATACCTGACATACCTGAAACATGCCTGGGACCTATTAAAACAGGAGGGTTGCGTGTGCTGCATATGGATTCTTAACCAGCATTCCTGCCTCTAGCAGCACACCCCCAAAATCTCACTTCCTCTTCCTCAAGGGGCTGAATTTAAGACTGACACATGAGGCAGTGGGAGGGTGAGGGTGAGAACATGAGCCTCTAAGGAGCCAACACCACCAGCAGCCTTTCAATTATTAATATTTTTATATTTTCTCCCTTTTTCTCCCTTTAAACCGCCGTACCTTTTTTCTTCTTTTTTGCTGATACTAAGCATGCAGTCCAGGGAGTAGTTGTAGGAAAGGCTAAGAGACAAGTATGAATGAGAGGGTGAAGGGAAAAGCTGTCAGGAAACAGATACTGAAGCACACAAGTTCAGTCAGTGGCCACAGTACTGCTTCCTGCTTAATCCAACAGCCTCCCAAACAGAGTAGAAGAACTGCTGGAAATCAGGCACTGAACAAGCCATGGCAACTCTGCCATGACTCAGCCCTGTCCTTCTGTCTTACAGGATTGCCAGAAACTGGACTGCAAAGGGAAACACAACTTCCTTTACTGGACTGCAAAGGGAAGGATTTCTTGCAGGGGTGGTTTAGGGGAGTATGCTTTATGTGGGGTATGGGGCTGGCTCTGAAAACCACCTAAATCAGTAAAAGACATTCAAACAACCTATACAAGACCCTGCTATTTGTCAAAGCATATTGAAAACCAATATTCAACATTAAAAGTGTTTCTCTCAACGTAAGGTTACTATAATTCCAACTTTTCACAGAGCTGATCTTTGTCAAGACAGGACGTGGTTGTGTAAGTTCTTATCCCGCTTTTCTCTTGGAACACAAGTGTTTTCTTATCAGAGAAAAAATGTGTTTAGTTTCTTTAGCACTCCTTGACAGTACAGGTCCGTTCCAAAGATCAAGTAACGTGTCCAGCCAGGTTTTCCCCTGCTTGTAAAATACGCCTTATTACAGGGTCATAGGTTTTTCGCCCTTGAAATGAAACTTCACCTTACAACAGTGATTTTAAAATTGCATTTACAGGAATGATGTCAAATAGCACTTTAAATTAAATATTTGGTGATGAGGATGGATGATGGCCTGGAAAATTTTCTGAACAATAACAGTGGTCCATTGATGCAAAATGCTTGAGAATCTCTTGTATCTATTAGCAAATCTCCTCTGTCGCACAGAGGGACTGAGGAAGCACTCTGTCTCTGATTACAATCCATGTGACCGTAGGACAACATGAACACACAGGATCTTATTAGCCATTCCTGGCTTTCTCCAGATCATGTGCTTCAAAGGCACACACAAAAAAAGTCATTACTTTTCCCTCGTATTTCCTACGTTTTCTTCCCTTTTATCCCTTAAAAGCCACTGTCAGACTCCAGGAAACAAACAGTTTAAAAGCCATCTCCTTCCAAAAAGTAATTGGTGTTCTCAAAAAAAAAAAAAAAAACCAAAAAGGCAGCAGTCTTTCTTGCAGGGCAGACCACATAGTTCTTACTCACTCATGTGCTGCAAGCCAAGGTTGGGCACTCACAGGCATATCCCATCATGTGCTCGGATACACCACTGGCTCTGGAAATCCATTTATCCAGTGGCAATGAGTTCTACAGCTTAATTACGCTCTCTGCGAGTAAGTACTGCCTCGTATTCATTTCAGCTATGGCTTTACTGTGGTTTCCATCACACCTAGAATGTGTCCCAAACACTTAAAAGTAATAAAAAGTTATAAAGCAGAACTTAGGCTAAAACAATTAAGAAAAAAAAAAATCCCTGAACAATTCCCCCACCCACCCATCTTGTACAATGAAATCACGTTTTAACCACTGCACTGTCCCCGAAGCTACACTATACCCATTTTCTTTGAACGTTCCCTAGCAGGGCTACCACCAGCACAGCTCCAGCTGAGCCACCAGCATTTTCAGCAGTGTGTCTTCTAAATGTCCTCAGAATAGCCAGAAGTAAGTAACTGCTGCTTTGAAACAGAATTTACATTAGAAAAAGTCTGTCTCTTATTAGTTAGGCAGAGTACTGGAAGCACCAGCAGCCAGTTGTAAAACTTCATTTGTATCCAGAATTCCAAAGCCATTATTTAATTTGTTTGGAAAAAATGCAACTTGAAAAAAAAAAGCCAACAAAATAATTAAATAAGAAGACGTGTTTGTTATTAAAGATCCATAAAAATGCAAGTAGGCTTGAAATCCAAAGGCTCTGAAAATTAACACTGCAAGTACATAAAAAGAAAAGCATACTGAATAGGGCTGGCTGGAAAACAACAATTCCATTTTGCTAAACATTTCAAGGCTTTGAAATTTGTTTTTGTTCCAATATGAAACAAAAATGAGACTTTCTCAAAGTTTTCATGAAATGAGAATGAGAGAAAGAATATTCACTCCCTCTGGACCTGAAAAAAAATCTTCCCAACAAAGCTGTCTCCAAAATAGATAATGTTTCCATGAAACACTCTGGTTTTGATGAAACAGCATTTTTCAACAGGAAAAAAAGTGTCAGCAGAAATACCATAGCCATTCTAATAGCAAAGCTTATCTAGATCGGATGCTTGTACGAATAAATTATGTTGAGAACTGAACCAATCTAATTATGTTTATATAGGTCCCCATGAGAACATTGTATCACTTTCCTTAGAACGATACTCAGTAAGATAATCGATCCATTTAAGTTTTTTTCTTGACTAAAGATATTTTATTTGAAGAACGTAAGAGGAATCACAAAATAAGCAGAATCTGAGCAGTACCATAAGTCACTTTGTTACTTACCTGGGGGAATTTTTCTGTTAAGCTGTTGACATTCTTATTCCAAAATGAGAATGGCTTTAAGATTTGCAAGACTTTTTTTTAAAAGAAACTTAAACTGTGGTTCTAAAACCATATAGACTTAACAGAATTAAGCTCACATATACTAAAGGGAAGTTTATGCTAGAAACTTCAAGCCATACTGGGCAGCACTGTAGAAAAACAGTGCAGTAAATAGTTCTGCAATGAAAGGGAGGTGAAGTAATGTTTTTAAGTCTCTGAATCTATTGAAGAGGAAGAAAACACTCACATTTTATGAAACACTAATTCCTTACTCTGCTAAGTACATATTTGTGCATTAGCTTATTTATGCTCATGTTGGAGAATGGTTGGCTCAAGCACAGCTGGATGCCCCAAAAGTGTCAATGAGGACATTTGATTGAACAAAGCCAGGTTCAGTTGTCCCAAAGAATGTTGGTCACACATATAAATAAAAAGGCAGATCATCTTTGCCTGCCACAGCAAGCAATACATTCTTCCATTAATTGTTCTCACCTTCCTCTTGTAGTTCTCTGCAAAATTTTCATTCCAGCTAAGCAGCAGGATTTTCCTTCCCATCTCCTGCAGTACTGCTCAGTGTCATCTGTGGAACTCAGAGACTGCAGCCACACTTCACTGAACATGCCATAGGCATCCTGGACAAGGAGGCATAACCTGCAAAACATTCCTCCATTACTCACTGGCATCTGTTCGTAACAAACCAGTGAGCAAGGCTCTGAAAACGATATTACAAACTTCAGGACAGGGCTTATCCTCTGCAGTATCTGCAGAATTCCTATCAAGCAACGTATCAATAAACAAACCCAACATCATTAAAGGTTTTCTCACGTACATTTTCAGGACATAACAGGGCCATGAAGTAGAGAAGCACGACTGAAACAATGAGTACAGGGCTTGCACTGGAGATTAGATTAATTAACTGCTAGGCACTGTGGTTTGTGTACTTAAGAAGGAAGAAAGTTGAGTTTTTGCCTTACTTGAGGTGAATTCTACAGTGAAGAAAGAACAACAACAGAAACATAAATATGTGTGTGTTTATAAATATAAAAATTCTGCTTAGAAGTAAGCAAAGCAACATATTTCACAGGTAATAATCACTGAGACTGGCAAAGCAAGCATTACATTTTCTCAAAATTTTTTTTAAAAAAGAGTCCTCAGGATGCAAAAAAGAGTGAAACATCATTTTTTTCTTTGAAGAAGAAAAACCCAAACCAAAACAACACAAAACTGAAGACTGGTATATTCAGTATTGAGTATGAAGCCCAGAGGAACTATTTTAAGAAGGTAATTAAAGAACCTGCTAAACAAACAATTTGATTAAAATCTATGGAAGTAGGGGCTGTAGGGCTGGGAAGTATTGCTTAACCAACTTGATGGCATTCTGAGAAGATAGTACTGTCATAACAGATAAGGCAAAATCAGTGGATGTCATACATTTAGATAGTCAAAAATGCATTTCACAAGATTCTGCACCTGAGATGAGCAGCCACGATAGCATGAGTCATGCAGGGCTGGAGGAAGGAGGCCCCGGTCTACAAGATTGGTTTTAATTGCCTCAGAACAAGACAGTTAAGCATGGAAACTTTTCAAAGGGAAACAAAAATTACCTTTGAGGGTAGCACACACATCTTTGTTTCCAAATAAAACTCAGGGGTGCACTAGGCAGCAGAATTCAGTTCATTTCAAAGGGACATGCCAAAACTACCCTCCCCAGAGCAGCACCATTGTTCCCAGCAAGTCAACTCCAACTGCTTTTGGAGCACATCCTACAACGCACATGCACCCTGAAAGCATTCAACAGCAGTTACTACATCTTTATAATTTAAATTAAATGAGCTCCTACACTGAAGAAATTAATGTATTTTCTTCACATGGAAAAGTAAGCACATGGAAGAGCACTAATCACACTTTCCTTGTTCATTATGAACTGTCTAACTTTGGCTGAGACGCTCAAGAAGGCTGCATTTGATGTAAGATACAGCCCCAAAGGCTTTCTGACAGCAGCAATTGTGCAAGCACCAGCTAAGAGTCCTCATTTTTCAGATTCTGGTGCTGGTTTTAAGGAGCAGGGAGGGATAGGACTCCCATATTTTCCCCATACCTCTAGCTACAAAGGTCCCATACAAACAGAATCATCATCAGAAAAAACGCACAAAATAAATCAGAAAAACTATGTTTGCCTGCTGCTTTCCATGTTAGGACTTTACAATCAGTTAAGAACCCCCCTGAGTTTCAACTGATTTGACTGAAACTCCTTGTGATATTGTTATGTTTGGAAAATCAGAGCTCATATTCTCTGGACATTTCTGAAAATCAGACTGAGGGGAACCGGAACAACAAAGCAAACAGTTTTGCCTATGTTAACAAAACGTTGACTGTTAATTGTGAAAAATTAGGCCTCCGTATCTTGGAGCAAGAAGGGCCAACTGAATTTGTGTCTCAGATCAGATCAGTTCAGCAGTCTCTTAACTGATCACTGGAATTTCTCATATCTTTAGTGAGACATAACTGAACACAAGTCAGTCTCAGACTAGCTGGCACCAGGGTTATATTAAGTCCTCTGGGACATGTTAATTGCCCAAATAAAACTAGCTTGGTTGGTGCTGAAGACATCAGTCACTAAAAGAGCATTTTCCAAGTCCTTTTAAGTCAAGCTAAGAGATGGTTTCTGTCAGACATGGGAATCTCAATTCCCTGCATCCCTGGCCACAGCTTTCCATTCCTTTGTGGTGGCACATAAATGGCTAGGACAGGAATCTAATCCGACCCAAAAATACCGTAGCCAAATCATCATCATCAGCAGCAGCATCTGAGTTCCTTGAAAATTAACTCTGTAGAAGAACTACTCTGTACAAAACTCCTACTTGCATGGAGTACTGCTTCTAGGCGAGGATGTATTTTCCTTGAAGCTCCCACTCCAGCTGTCCAGTGTATGCAGCACACACAGGCATCTCAGGTCATATGAAGGGAGAATGGTCATCTTATGACCATGCTCAATGCAGAGAAGAACTGTGTAATTTGAGGCTTCTATCATTAATGTTCCCATTCACACTGGGAATACGTTCATGATTATTGGCATCACGAAGGAACACAGAGCAGCAGAACCTATTGCATCACATTCCAAGTACCTTTGCTCTGCCAGGTTCATATACAAGAGCAGACAGACACTATATTTACTGCACTTGCTCTAACAGTGTCCAAAAGGTAGTCACAGTTTCTCTGCAACACGCATTTAAAATGAAATGTATGTATTCCCTCACCTGGAAGTCAGAATTTCATTAATAACCTTCAGATGCCCAATTTCAGACCAAAAGAGAAATATCCCAGATCAACACCATGAAGAGAAGTTGACAAACACATTCTCCCTCCTTCACCCCACCCTTAAAACAGTATAAATAAATGATGACAAAACCTTGAAATGCTACAAGTGTTTGAGGGACAACTTATTTTCCCACTTAATGACTATCATGGCATCAGCTGTATCCCACAACAGACTCAGCAACGCACTTGGAGAACTACCCTCCTGTTCTTTGGAACTGGTTCTGTTCTTACGGATTTTCTACACGCTGTCAGCATCACTGACAGTAGTTCAGCTGCATTCAGAGCCTATTGATTCATGACCTTAACTTCCTTACCAGCACTCTTTTTTCCCTTGATTTCACTTTATTCGAAGAACAGTGCATTTGGATTATTTTCCCGTGTTGCAGCGCTGCTCTCACATTACAGCAAATGTTCTCACAGATTAATTTTTAGCAGGCAGACTAACTGTGATTAAAGCAAAGAGCTTGTCCCATTACTTTTTTTCCCCCTTTGAACCTCACTACCACGATGAAAACCCACATCAAAATTATGAGACAAGCTGCAAAGCCAAAATTAGTATCTGACCCCCAAGAATTCAGCATTTACGTTTTGTGGACATCTATAGGAAATACTTTTTTTCATAAAATGTGGATTTGTATAGCTTAACCTATACCTTTACCAATTTTGTATAGGTTAAACATACCTTTACCAATGCCTCGTCAGTATGCTCAGTACTGAATTGTTAAAAAAAGGCAACATCTCCAATTTAACCAGTGGTGCTTGCGCAGGGAGGAAATAGGGCCATCTTTATTTTTGGGACAACAGGATGTCACCCTGTGTAAGACCTCAACCTCAAAGATGGGGCTGGAAACTGAAATCTCTCAAGTAAAATAGCAGAGAATTCACTCCTGGAGAGAGAGGCAGCAGAAAAGCCAGTAGAGGAGCAAATGTAGGAGATGCGGGCTAAGGAAAAGGTGAAGAATGGTGCATTGGTAGTAACAAAGGGGGCGAAGATAGGGAATGATAAGAAGTGAGGCAGAGTTTGGCTTTTTTTTTTAATGTAATGACACAGTAAGTCTCATGCAAAAGCTTGGGAATATTTTGTTAATTTGTTAATAGCCAGAAGCAAGGTTGGGGGCTGGAGGAAGATGAGACTGATTACTCTGCATTATTTCTGTGACTGTGCTGATCTTTAGGACAAAATGTCTCCCAGTAGAAATCTGGAGAGGATTACAGGATTAATGCCATGCCCTTCTCTCAGTTAGTCACTCTTCATGGGTAAAGGATAAGCCCTTCTTTTACTAAGATGTTTTTATGCATGAAAAATCATCTCTCCCTCCATATTGCTGCCTTTTATCAAGCAGCTGACTTTCTGGAGAGGTAAGGGCGATGAAAACCTTCTCCATTTTTGGTCACCTCCAGCCTCCTCAGCAGCTAGTGGCAAGGAATACGAAAAGGAAGATCTGCCTGCAGAGATGAGAGCGCAGGGAGGCCAGAACAGACTGATTACACAGACACTGCCTTTACTGAGTCTTGTGAAAACAAACACCAGAAATTTGTCATGAGCAGATCTTAACCAACAAGTAATTGCTTTAGCCTTGGGTAGGAGGACAACCTTGTGGCCCAGGGCAGCTCTTCTCCATGCACAGCTGAGCTGTGCAGTACAGCATGAGAAGAACAGCCAGGCAAACACCACCACCTTGGCAGCACTCTGCACAGACCTCATTCGTTGCTCTTTCTTTGGAAGGGAGGGAAAGGAGGGAATGGGAAAATGCCTGAAAACTAATTGACTTGTATTAGCTCTGATATTTGCTCATTCTTTATCTTAACCATCCATGAGACAGCTGCTGCTGCTTTGTTTGTCAGGAGGACTTCTTATCTCTGTGAGGTGCGGTCCTAGCAGAGGCATAAAGCACACGTACATAAACACACACAAACAAAACCCCCTCTCCCTTCATCACCAGAGGCACAACACTACCTACACAACTCCAATCCAGCAACTTGTCTGGTCAAGTCTCAAGGTGGAGCTGATTAACTCCTGCTAATATGGCTCAGATTCAAATTGTAACCTGCAGGACACCACCCTACCGGGATTTAATTTATCCCTACCTTATGAACTGCTTGCATTCACTATACCCATATAGTAACTGAAAAATCAAAGCTCAGAGCACAGGGACAACTGTCCATCTTCCCCCTTGCAACACTAGCAGGATTTCTTTATTAAAAGCACCGTATTCACCAGGTCATACATTCCTACATGCTCCCTTTTGAAAAGAATGTACCCACGGTAGCCTTCTTTGGGGAGACACAAGATTCAGAGTTTTCTGCTTAAAATCCATACCATTTGCTGTTAATAAATAGTGAGTGAAGCTCTACAGAACACAGCTATGGATTGAATGCCACAAATACGAATTAATGATGATGGTAACCATCTCCTTCGCTGCACAGGTTGCAGAGGCACGCAGCTACAGAGGAAAACACAAGCACCGCTGTTTCCAGTTTATAAGGGGAATGTCAAGCTGGAAGAAGAATCCTGGTGTACAAATACAGACATTTCTAGCACCCAGCCTGGTGTTCGGATTTGAAGCACTGAGATGTAAAAAATAGTGATAAATTGCTCTGAAAACTGGAGGTTTAAAATTACTGAAAAGTACACTTTCTGAACATGTATGTTTTTATTTGGCAACCATGGAAGGGCCCAGAAGGAAAGAAGGAAGAAGGCAGTTCTGGAGTGCTGGACCTGGCAGAAGTATTGGTGGAAACTGCTCATGTGATAGGAGTATCACCAGGGAAATGACCTAGTCTTATCTCAGCATCTCAAATAGAAAATATGTAGCAGAGGCCTCTCTGGTCTCAGGAAAGGAAACTTTTATTTTTGCAGACAACAGAGGATTTCTGTAACACACTTGCAAGTGACTCACTGCAGTAACTATACCAAATCACTCATTTTGGATTTTCCCTGCTTTTCATTACAATTTTTATACATATCTTAAAAAATGGAGTGAGAGTGGTTATAAAATAACTGTTGCTTATTTTTATTCACTTCCTTGAATCATCACATAGTTCAACACAAACTGGAAAATCAAATACCACTTCCACAAGGTCTTTCATGATTCCCTGCCTGCTGATTGCTTTTTCCATTTCTTCATTCATGTTAATCCTTCCACCTACTATTTTCTGCCTGTGGCCTGAAGAAGCAGCACTTCTGTGGGAAACAGCTTTTGTGCGTAGGAAGAGACCTGCATGAGCCAAGCGTGTCAGCAGAACAACCTTTTTAATGCAGAATGCGCGCGTAGAGAACAGGGCTGCACACCACTGCAACCATTCCCACTCAAAACATGGAACACCACCTGCCTGGTGGGAGCTACATAAACCTTGTCAGGAACTGGTGTAGCATGAAAGCCAGCTTTTCGTACTTGCCACAGCAACCACGGCTCCACATGAGACAATTATTTCTGCAAAAACCATTTCTTATATGAAGTTTTCACGTGACACCAAATGAACTTTTTAAACTCCCCATCTGACGCTGTCTCTAAGTGCACTTTTGAATGAAACTGCTGATGTGTGTGTTTTATTTGTACATGGAATTTCTCTAAAAAGTAAACAAAACATTCAAAACCATAAGAAGACATTCCTGACATCCACTCAAACACGATACGAAGCCTAAGCTGTAATTTCAAACGGTTACAGAGTTGCATTTGAAAAATATTTTCAGTATTGTGGATAGCTTCACTTATGTCAGATTCAAAAATGAATACTGAAGTTGTTCTACATTCATAGCTTAAATCCAAAGTAAGTATGCCATGTAAGTCAATTTTTATAGTGATAGCTGGTTTCGAATACACAGAGAGTTAAGGAAAAATAACTTCCTAAGTATTGCCTAAAAGTTTGTATAAAGGCTAGGCCACAACGGAGCGGTAAGGCCTTCTTCCCTCCAGATGCCCCGTGTGTCTCAATGCTACATGGGACATAACTTATGGTCCTTCTGCTAAGACCCATTCCATAAAACCAATTTTGAGTGGTAACAAAAAAGCAAGCACATCAGATCACCCCAGCCTGTTTCACTCACTGTGCTGTTAATTGTAATTGGTAAGAAAAATAATGATGCACACATTCCTCACGTTCCTCAGTGTGCCATTACTTCAGCATGGAATCCTATCACAATCCCTTGGTTTTTCAGTATACAAATCAGAGAAAATATTATTTTTCTGCATGTCATGATTTACTAATCCAGAGCAAAAATGTGTATTTAAGAAATTTACGGGCTCAGTTGAAAACTGCAAGTCTTTCTTATGGATGATGTCCAATAGAAAAATTATGTTCCAAATATAACATGTAATTACCACCCAGTCATTTCAAGTACTTATCTATGAATCTGAGGAGGGGTTCTTTGTTTATTTTTTTAATCTCAAGACTTTTTAATTATTGTTTTGGCATCCAAGAATTCCAACAGTTGGTGGGGTGCTGCCAAAAAGATCTTTTCTTGCAAGGTGCTCAGCACCCTCCTTTCCAAGAAAATCAGCGCTCAGTTGCTGGTTCTGGCAGTGGTTCTTCCCTGCGCTACGTTTCCTCCACGCCTCAGTTCCTTATACGTAAAAATCAGAATAAAAGTCCTGTCTTCAAAGGGTGATCTGAAAGCAATAGCTGAATAACACGATTGTATCTGGGAGGGCTGGTCCACAAAGCCTATTATGTGTGTTACATCCCATTTGAGTTAGGGGAGGAGGCTATTTATATGTATGTGTATATCTAGAGAGAAAGGGCTTCCTTGCAGTATCAACTCATTTCTTTCACACTACAGGACTTAGACAACTCTCAACTTGCCCTGCAAAACCCACAGCGAGGGCTTTACAGCATCTGGAATGAAGCAAGAACACTGTAGCAGCTAGACTGGGGTCCCTTATCTTTCAAGACTGTGTTGTTTGTGGATTCACCAGATTTACTTCTGAACCACAGAGAACCATGACTGAAAGATTTTATTTTGAAAACAAAAAATCAACATGCAGCAAGTATTAAAAAAACCCCTGCCCATTTCAGCAGGCACAGAACATCCTAAATTGCATTCTTGGTAGTACAGCCCTTTTCATGCACTTCCTATGGCATGTGAAAGGTAAATGAAATATAGCAACCCTGCAGGATTTCTTACACAGCTGTGGCTGTATTCAAAAAGACATTCTGCTGTATCAGTGCCACATCATCCCACTGAACTAGCCAAAAAGTGTAACATTCATCAAAAATTAAGGGCAGAGCAAAGAGCCAAGAAGAAAAGCAGAAGTGCAATCTTGCCGGGGCTGCTTCCCCAGCAGAAAGGCAATTTTCCACTTTCTCGCAGGGCCTGCTGGTTGTGTTTTTCACTCATGCTGTTTTCCTTCACTCCGTGTTAGTGGCTGCCTGTCCTAGGTGTGTTTCTAAATGAGGGAGAGGGAGCGTGTTTGTGTGTGCACGCCATGTGTTTACAAGAGTTATGGTAGCAGTTCTCAGCAGTCCACTGAGAGTTCTAGGAAACAGCCCCTGTTATTTTATTCTCGGTCAATGTCAGCTCATGTCAGGCAGTAAAGATCACACAGGACAGCCCTCTCCATCTCGCAGTCCTGGCCGGAGGCCTCAATGGGAGAGGGAAAGGGAGCGAGCTGTGAGTGGGCGGAGAGCCTTCCCAGCACTCTACCAACCACTGCAGGAGGAATTATGATAAACACCACTCTGGAAACCAGATACAACAGTACATTGTGTTCTTCTTCGGAAAAACAACCCGACTTCAGCTCACTTAAAGTAAACAGTTAATCCTGTTTATCTTTTTTTTTTTCTTTCTTGATGAGTTGTTAACAGAACAATCTCTTCTGCAAAGCAAATAAGAGATCTTTCCCTTAAATTCATACAGATTTTTTCTTTCCTCAAGAAAAAAAAAGCAGTTCGATATGTAAACTTTCTCCTATCAGCAAACAGTGTGGAATAACAATCTTTCTTGGCTTAAATTGACTTAACAAAGTGATGCCAAAACTGAATGAAACCTTTCCCTCACTTACATATTTTATTTTGGAAAACTGAAGTCCCAAACAGAACATTCTATTCATCCCTTTTAACTATTCCTTTTCTGAAAAGAACAAGCAAAACTGGTAAAATTTAAAAAATCAGGATATTTGTTGTCCTTGCCCCTGGACCACAGGGTGCCTGGGGAGTAGAGATCAGCTACTGAGCAGGGGGGTGGCTGGTCCCAGGTTTTCTCTCAGAGGTGAAAAGAAAGGAATCAGACTAATTGACTGCAACTAAGGTAACAAACTGTTATCCTCCTTTTCAAAATATATGCTTACTGTGCAAATTCATGGTGTCCCTGACTTTCAATAATAAGAGTGATTAATCAGAAAAGCAGATGGAATCGATTATGTTGTTTTGCTGGAGTCACCACAGCCTACCTATTAACTACTTCTTACTGGGGACTCCAACACAGTCCACTGAAAGCTACAAGCTTTCCCAAAGGGAATTCTAATTTTTAGCACTCAGGAGTTTAAATAGTTCTGAAAGTCAACAACGAAAGTGTGCTTAACATCGCTGGTCAGTAACGTGTGTTGATTGAGCTATTCATAATCAAAAAAATACATGATTTGAAAAACTGTAAGAGGAGAAGAAAAATATTTCCCTGTTTTATTTCTACTCATTTTCAAGCTCTGAGATCCTGGGTTTTCTGTGCAACTGATGTCATGAAGTGCAAAAACGTAAATTCATGCGAGTGAAAGTCTGATTTTCAGATTTTTAAAAAATATTTTACATGTGAAATTTTTATATTTTTCCTGTTTGGTTTTTTTTTTCCCCCTTGAGATCTTAATTTAGTTTGCATTTATTTTTAAAACTTTAGCAGCAGTTGCTGAATTTACACTGCTCTGGTGAGCTGTAATGTGACAGAGCAGGACAAAGCAGAGCTATTTCCCACTGCAGAAGGGAGGCAGGCTCGAGAGGCAGCTATCAGTGGCTGGGGCCAGAACTCCCGAGGAGCAGCCTCAGGACTATTCCCCCAATCCACCACTGAGCCCACCATGGCCTCCAGCCAAGACTGGAAGAGCCTGTATGCCTCCAGGGAAGACTGGTAGGACAGGACTGCTGCTGAACACTTCATCTTGCTCCAGGTGCACCCTGTCATTTAACCCCCACCCTCCCAGTGCTGCACCTGCAGAAGAAAAGCATGGCTGCCCCCTCATGACTGTGGGTTTGGCCTGCCAAATTTGTCCCCAAATTGATGGACAGCCCACAGCCCTCTCTATGAAGGATCCAACTTGCACCAAGGTGCTGCAGCTCTGAGCAGGGTGGGTACTGGCTGCAGGACTGCAGGGAAGAACCAACAGACTTTGCTAAAACCTCTCTCTTGGGAAGCCAGAGAAGAATGTAGTGGTCCTACTGCCTCCACTTGCTGGGAGACTCCTGAGCACAGGAGAAGAAAGCAATAAACCTAAATCATTCAGGGTGCAGTTGTAATCCACGTACAAAAAAGACCCTCTTGTTTCACACCCTCCTTCAGGAGGGAACGGATCAGCCGAGAGGAATGCGGATGAGAGGTGAATCAACTGGAGATCATTAGGAGATGACGCAACAGCAGGAAGAAAATGTGGAAGGTGAAGGAGACAAAGACGAGGAGGAAATGTTCTCTGGTATCACCTCTTTTCCACTTCCTTTCTTACACCTTGCTGTTCTCCGTATCTCAGTTAGAGATTAGAGGGCAAAATGCCAGCCTGTGGTAACACCATTATTATCCCATGGATGACCTACAAGCATTACTGAAGGAGCACTTTCCCCAGATACAGTGGGATTTTTTAATATAAGAAATTATGGACACAACAAGCCCTGCTGAAAGAGAGGTGCAGATGGCAGCAGCTTTTCCAAATTGAAAATGAAAAATAAAGTTTACTTGCCATTTTAAGCTTTTATTTGAGCTTTGCAAAATGAGAAATCCCATTTTCAGTCATAGGTCAAGCAAAGCTTTATAAATCACTTTTAAGTAAGTAGTAGGTTTGGGCCATTATCTAAAGCTCACTCAAATTAACACCTTTTCATTGATTTCAATGCTGTATAGCAGGCAGAGAAAATATCTGCGCAGCATCAGTTACATTCCTTCATCTTGATTTCATTCAATCATTCATTCAAATTCCATGTTTCTCTTTTAAACCATCTAAACTGAACACCAATCAAGGATCAAACACTGAAGCAATTTTATAAACATCACACTTAAATTTTCTTATAATTTCAAGGAATCATTTTTAGCAGGATCAGAACTTGTAATACAGCACACAGTACACAAAAAAAAAATCTTAAATTTGCCATATTATCTCCTTTTTGTTTGGCTGTTCAGGGTTTTTTTTCTTTGTTTGTTTTTTGGTGGCATTTAATTGGGTAATCTTAAAACAGGCACAGAGAACCTCTCACTTCTTTCAGCACTTTGGTTATCTTCAGATGTGTAAGATTTCAAATATTATGTGGGCTAGTGGGAAATGTCCCAAAATAAAAAGTCTCTGCTAGAGCATCTTTATCTCAATCACCCTGTTCAGATGACAGTCTATATTTTATATCTCATGCATGTGAAATACTATTTAATTGTAATGACATAATCAGTAATTACACTGGATTTGATATAATACCCTGATCAAATACTGAGAAACTACGTGCATGGTACATTTGATTCCATTTTCCCTTCCCAATACAAAGAAAATGGTTCTGAAAATAAGAACCTGTTCAAATATCAGTACAGCATAGTTTGTTCTCATCACTTATATTCCAAGGAAAAGAAGAAAACAGGACCAAATCTAATCAAAACTACAGGAAGAGTTTAGAGACACAAAAGATAATAACGTAAATTAGAACTGGATTAGGGCTTAGTAAACCTATCTATTCATGCCAAAAGAGGTGATTTAATATTCTGTGGTTAGGATTCAGGGTTTGTGTCTTATCCAAAAGAATATCAACAATAACACATTGTTCTCCTACCACGATTCTGGTGGTGTTACAGCCTCTGATGTGGTTCAGCACAGACTTGAAGGGACAGACACTGCTAAACATTTGGATTTTCCTGAGCTGTCACCCATTGCAGGCCAGCAGGAGATACAACATCACAGCCAAGATAACAAGATAACTTTTGTCTTTAAAACACGCAGTTTCCTGTTGATACTATTCCGTATTGTCACATTTGCTGTCCTGTCCTTGTTTTCCTGTCACACATTCCTGCTCTAATTAAGTCTTCAGGGTACTGCACTGAGGAAACATCAGGACAGAGACTTCTCTGTGCTGGCAGAGCACCTGAGATCAGGGTACACGCCCTGATCTTCACTGGAGCATCAGTGTCACAAAAGCAGATCAAAGCTTTGGTGTAGCCGTTTAATCATCCGTCGCTGCTGCTTACCCTTCTTAACCACAGGCAATAGGGCTGGTATTTGTATTTTCTGTCAGCAACTTAGCAGCTGCATTTTTCCCTTTCAGGCTCTCCACTTGAGTAGGATCTCTTTGCGAAGAAGGGTGTCAAATCAGGCTGTGCGGCTGCTCCTCCAGCCCAGCTTCACCCTCGTCCCCAGAGCAAAGCATTCAGGACCCATCAGACGGAGGTCTGAACGTTGCTTTAAGGGGGTTCCTTCCTACTGGACATGCGATTATAGGACGCGGAGAGACACCAGCATATGAAAATGACAAAATTTAAATAAATATAGGCCGTATTTTCATGCATTGCCTGTGGTCATGGGACACGCTGTCCATGGTGTTCTCTCTCTCCACTGCCAGGTAATGTCAGAAACCTGTGGTTTTGGATCACTGCAACACTATGCAAGTCATGTACTCCTAAGGTGAAGCATAAAAAGACCCTAAATTTAAATATCAAAATACGCTAAAACAAAATTGACAAACAATATTCAAACAATATTCTCAAAAATAGGAGACAAAATGCCTACATTTTTAAAAAATGTGCTTTCTGATCACCCACTTTTAAAACATGTTTCCTAAATTCCACTGCTGCAAGAAGTGTGACAATATCAACAAGACAAGAACACAACAAATGAAAACATAGTAAGTGAAGCCCACTTGGATCAATTTACGCATTTTGTTTTACCAATTAAAAAAAAACTAGGTTAAAAAAACCTAACCAAAGTGGAATTTCTAAACAAGTGGTTTCAGAGTAGGAAAATGGCATTGTTTCAAAACATAGCATTTCAGCAATTTCACAACTTTTCATTTGCTTGTACAAGCTTTTCATAAGAGGTTTCCATTCTTTTACAAGTTGATCTGACAGAAAATTATTTCTTTGAAAAATTCCCAACCATTTTTCCTAGAAATATTTTTCAAACCTCTAATGCAGTAACTATTCATTAACTTTCAAGGCTTTGTTTTGACCAAACGTATTTATTCAGCACAACAAAGAATAATTATCCAGTATGCCTGTGAGTAGAAGCAACGCTGAACAGTGAGAGACAGAAACGTAATATTAAGATTTATTCCCCCTCCTTCTTCAACAATAGCTGCAGAAATACATTTGAACATAAGTGCTGGATTTGGCTCTGGTAAAGTTAATTTTCTTCAGAGTAGCTGGTATGGGTCTGTGGTTTGGATTTGTGCTGGAAACAGTGTTGATAACACAGGGATGTTTTAGGTATTTAGCCTGCACAGAGTCAAAGCCTTTTCTGCCCCTCACCCCACCCCACCACTGAGGAGGCTGGGGGTGCATAAGGATCTGGGAGGGGACACAACTGGGATAGATGACCCCAACTGACCAAAGGAATATCCCAGACTATATGGCATCATGCTAAGAAGGAGAAAGAGGGGAGAACATTCAGAATGATGGCATTTTTCTTCCCAAGTCACCACTACCCATGATGGAGCCCAGTGTTCCTGGTGATGGCTGACACCTGGTTGCCCATGGGAAGCAGTGAATGTATTCCCAGTTTTCCTTTGCTTGCATGAGCAACTTTTGCTTTACCTATTAAAGTGTTTTCATCTCAAACCATGAGTTTTCTCACTTAATACTCTTCGGATTCTCTCCCCCGTCCCACTGTGGAGGGATTGAGTGAATGGCTGTGTGGGGCTCAGTTGCCATCTGGGATTAAACCCTGACAACACATAACTTTTCTTTTAAGCAGAAGAAAAACTGTAGGAAAAGCTGTAAAAAAACCCTCCAAACCTCTCTTGAGTGTAAATTTTAAGTTTTGGAACTTACACAAAATAAAAGTGAATTTCTGAGTTTACATCTCTTCCTGATTGTTAAAAATAGCCTATTAAAGCTTAGGAAAAGTGGAAATCTAGTGGGGAAAAAAGGTAATCTTTAACTTTAGAAAGAAAACCCAAAAAAGCCTGGGTCCTTTACAGAAAAACCAAGAGGTTGAGACTGCTGGTGCCATTTCTGCAGATTCAGTGTGGCTATAGCTGTCCTCCTGGAGGCTACCAGGGTGGCGTTCATGCCCTGATGCTGAACAAGGTAACATGAGAACAGCCTTCTGCCTTTATATGCACCTGAAACAAAGGTACTGGGGTGGGTGTGGGAGCAGCAGCCTGCCTGGACACCACTGGGTATTTGAAGGAAGTCAGTGGAGAAGCCCAGTGACGATCCTGAACTTCACTAGGAAGAGGGTCTTATTCCAACCTCCTCCACTACCTTATCTTACCTGGATTCTGCTAGGCTTGAGGCAGTGCTGACTCCCAACAGCAGCTGCAGGATCTGATCTGGATTTTACAGTGTAACTGCACCTATGGCTTCCAAAAGTGGTTAATGTGCATTTCCACTGCAAAGGGGGAGAAACACTCATGAGAATTTTCTTGGAGAAAAGAGAACTACAACCTGTACCTAACCTGATTTGAGTGTATCATTATCACTAATTTTAATTTCAAAATTGCAACAGGCATGAGCCATATTTCACTGGTCCTTTTAAGCTGGTTGATATGTTCCCTTAATGGCAGTCCCACGAAATACAAAATGTTCCACACACACAACTAGATTTTGAACTTTTTAGAATTTGTTTGGAAGTTTAATTCACCACAAACATTCCTTTCTTGACCAAAAAGTTATTTATCTACGGCACACACAAAAATTTATGTCCTTGTAGGACAAAAAAAGTGGTATCATCTGATTTGGGATGAAACACCAAAAGCACATTTAATTTCATCCTACAGTGGTTTAATTTGAATTCATAATTCTGTCTTTTCCCATTCACTTCCCCCTTCTCCCCAGTCTGCTCTACTACATGTGCTTTTCACTCCTGCATATACTGACCTTTTTATACTTACTGAATCCAAATTTCAATATGAGGTATCACCGAAGGTTTCCAATATTCCTCATTTTTTCATCCACATATGAACACTAGTTTTAATCCTACAGCTGGTGTATTAATGCATTACAACCCTTATATAAACAGTATATTTGTCATATATTTTATATTACAGTTCTGAATTACTATTGAATTATTATTAAGTGGTAGGAGCTGGGACCAATCAACTTTGTAAATACAGCTATGTGAACAACATTCAATTGATGAAGTGGCAAGAATGCTTTGTAGAAGTCAGTTATAGTTCCTTAGTAGGCAATACTGTTTTCTAGCTAAAAAAGACTGGTTAACAAAAGATTATGGTGAGCAGAGTAGGAAAAGAAAGCGAACAGAAGTTCTTTCTGTTTTACATGCACAAGTCAACAACAGAGGAACAGAAATCTTAAGGCATGGCTGCAGATTCATCTTGGGAACTCCGGGTAACTTCTCTAGCGTCAGCACTTACAAACCTTAGTAAGAAAGCAAGCAGCCACCAGGTGCCAGAGGGAAACACTGAAATTATTCCAAAATGAGGTCATAGGAACAACTCATCATTTCCAAACAACTACTGCAACAACTAGATAGAGGGTGCTGGTGCTGGCCTGGAAGGACACACTCTTGGGAAAAGCACCCTCCTCACCACCTGTATTTTTGCCTACCTGAAGAACAACAGAGACAATTAATCTACTTCAACAGCACCTACAAGGTGTTATTTATTCAGGTTTAGAAACACGCGAATGGAAACTACTGTTATAACTGCTATATTATGGTAATTACCACAATGATCCTCTTCTTCTACTAACTCAGTTTATTAAAGCTGCCAGAAAAGATTGCCTAACCGTGACCACTGCTTAGGAGTTGAGAAGCGGTTCAAACTTGGGGTATTTGCAGTTGCAGAATGGGTTGCACCATTTCAGAACACAGTGGGTGAAATGGAATAACGGGGGGAATGCATCCTTTGGATATTAAACGTTTTCTAGTTATCTTACCTGCAGGTTGATTAGAGTAGCGTTAAATTGAAAAACAATTAAATCACCAATATTTTCAAAATAACTTATCTGAAGCCTACACTGGGCAGAAATAAAATACCAGGTATTTGCACAACACACAAAAATGGAGTGGAATCTTATCACAGCTGCACACAAAGTGATGCTCCCAGAAAGCAAGAGTATTATCTTTCACACTGCAGCAGCATTTTCACGTACAGTAAGAAACTTCCACACAAGCTTTGCACTTCAACAGGTTTTAGTTAGAAGTTTTCCTGAAATACAACCCTGTCAAAAGGAGAAGCCAAGGAATGTTCTTCCTTTGTCTTTCCGAGTTCTCCCCAACACCTCTGTTTAATCCAATCAAATTACAGTGATCTGTGATGAGGTCAGTTTGCAGTATGGGGTAAAACACAGAAGAATGCCATGTGAAAAGAAAGAACAACATCTACTATCTTTGATGATCTAAGGCTGTATTACTTTAAGTAAAACTGTTCAAAGAAAACAGAAATCAGGCTTTGCAATGCTCAGGGTCAGAACACTTGGTCTGCTTAGAAACAGACAAAATGACCTTCCATGTTCTACTTGCTCTGTGTAAGACTGTTGTATTAAAAGACTGAAATTAACATAGGCAATCTCAGGACACAGGAAACTTTTTACATTGTTTTCAAATTTCTAGTTGAGCAATGAAAGAAATATTAACATCTCCACCTACACTTCCCCACAAACTAAACTTTTTAATGACCAGATTCAGCTAAGAAAATATCCAACTTCTCACGGCATGCATTTGAGTGGTCTGTAGATTTCAAAATCATTTTTGTCTTCTGTGACTTGAAATTATGTCCACTGAAGGATTTTTCTGTAAAATCATAAAATTCTATGTTTTTCATGATGTACAAGAACAGCAAAATTTTAAACTAAACATTTTTCCTTATGCAATTGTAGATGCATATTTACATCCATGGACAAAAATATATATATATGTATATATACATATTGAACTTTCAGACTTGAAATCACTGTTTGCCAGGTGGCATCAACAATGCAGTTAGCATCCACAAACAAAATTCCACAGATTTAGTATCCACAAACTAAAAACCAGTTTCATGTCAGGAAGCAGAGAAACCAGACGAAGATCTTTCTGCCCTACACCACTGATTCCACGGTTTTAAGCTGTCCTCTCTCCTCCCTCATAACTGTGATGGCAAAAACAGGTTGAGGCAGCACAAGAAATCAGATCAGGGAATTGATTTGCCATAACAAACAAATCTCAGATGCAAAAAAAAAGTCATTTACCTGGAGTACTACATCCAGCTCTGGCGTTTTCAGCACAGGAAAGACATGAGACCTGTCGGAACAGGTCCATAGGAGGGCTACAAAAATGACCAGAGGGCTGGAGCACCTCTCCTATGAAGACAGGCAGCTGAGACAATTGGGATTGATCAGCCTGGAGAAGAGAAGGCTCTGGGAAGACCTTATTGCCTTTTAATATTTAAAGGGAGCTTACAGAAAGATGGGACAAATTTTTCAATAGGTTTTGTCGTCATAGGTAAAGTGGTAGTGGTTTTAAATTAAAAGAGGGTAGATTCAGACCAGATATAAGGAAGAATTTATTTTTTTTTACAATGAGGGTGGTGAAACACTGCAAGAGGTTGCCCATACAAGTGGTAGATACCACATCCCTGCAAAAATTCCACGTCAGGTTGGATGAGGTTCTGAAACACCTTATCTAGTTGAATATGTCCTTGCTCAGCCTTTAAAGGTCCCTTCAATCCAAATCATTTTATGATTCTGTTTTTCTTTTGCATCAGTTTGCTGACTTAGCATCACAAACAGCTGTCCCAGCTCACCTGAATGGGCACC
The DNA here is from genome assembly GCA_013397865.1 of Struthidea cinerea. Lineage (NCBI taxonomy): Eukaryota > Metazoa > Chordata > Aves > Passeriformes > Corcoracidae > Struthidea > Struthidea cinerea. The sequence continues at coordinate 1,371,895 of VZTI01001686.1, read as the reverse complement.
CTGGCATGTAGTGGCAAAAAGACAACTCACTGGGGTGAGGAAATCTGGGGTGATAGACACAGAATCAGATTAATTTCAAAGCAGATTAGAGAGAAAGAGAATAATTTAGCATGGATTTCCCAATGAGAGATCACATCTTTGTCACGCCCAAAATGAAGCATAAAAACAAATGGGCTTTCTGCCATTGGCTGAAGGTCCATCACACTTCTCCTGCCTCAAGCATTTGTCTTTTGGCTTGGTTTTGATGGAAATGTTGGTCTGAATCCCCACAGATTGGGGGGATTGTTATTCTTGCAAGAATAACACTTGTAAAAATAATTTTTACACAAAATATTTACATAAATGATAGAGCACAATGTAACATTGGAAACAATATTGCATTTAAATTTTATAACTGCAGTAGAGACAAGCAAATAAAAAAATGTAAGCTTAACCTAGCAGGACCAGCAGAAACACTTCAAAATCAGTCTGAAAGCCAGTCTAAACGAAAGCATGTTTAAAACCCTACAAAAAGTTTACTTTTTTGCATATTTTAAAGTCCATTTAGTCTTTTCAGTTTGCCAATGTACATTTACAACTATACACTACAAAAACACACAAACACATAACCTAATTTCCCCAGCAGAATCAGTTCACTAACACTGAATATGTAAAACAATCTTCAAAAGTGAAGTCCAGGCTTTCAAACTCAAATTTCAATCTGTGTCCAACTGCCAACCACGCTTCTGACTCATATTTCTTCTAATGTACCTTCAGTATAGTTTACTGAATTTATTCAACTTACCTAAAGCTTCAAATGTGGACGCCATTTAATGGTCTGCTGTAGTGATTTTCTATTTTACTTGTAAATCAATTTTATTTAAAAAACTGTTTCAAGAACCTTTAGTGACATCTGCAACTCTCAAAATAGTGACATTTGCAACTGTCGAAATACACTGGAGTGAAAAATTATTATGTTCAAATGAACATATTCACTTTAGTATTTCCTTTTCTTGGACTGAGGCAGATCAGCTGGTAAATGAGACTGTTAAGAACATTGTTTCCTTTGGTTTATCACTTTGCACTTGGCAGGACTTACAATTAAATTTTTTTTTCATAATGACCAAAATAGTACCTATTTAAGGAGACAGTGACAAACCCAGCAAATTTTCTTGCTGATATAAAGAGGGGAAAAAAAAGAGAAGAGATCATGTTTGCTGTTTTTAAAGAACTAAATGGATATAAACTGTCAGACTCTGGGTCATCATTAAGCACAGGCCAGAGCATTGGCACGAATGACTGTGTTGTGAAGTCTACAAGCTTTACTTGGTTTTTAGTTCACATTCCTGTAGCGTGAGACATTCTTAATTCGGGAGAGCTACGGGTAAACATTTATGGGAAAAAATTATTAAATATTTCCTTTCACAAAGGTAGCAGGCAAAATAAAAATAAAAACAACTCCTGCACAAAATGCTAAAGGTGGTCTTTAACTATCAAACTTCAGAAAAGCAAATGAGGTATCTATGCTCCTTTCTGACAGGCACTTGGGGCTTTTACTGTTGAGAGACCAATCTTCCCTCCACCATTTACCACTCACAAGCTCCTACTATGTTTATTTTCAGATTGGAATAGTACTGTCCATATGTGAAATGGATATCCAAATAGCCTAACCTATCATACAGAGGTAACAGTAATTTATGCACACTTGCACCTAGATTTAGCCTTACAGAAGTGAACACTTACAAGGCAATGTACTTATTACACCACCTGATGTAATACATAACTACTGGTCCCTTCCCAAACCTCTCACTGAACTCCAGTAGCCTTTGAGAGCTGTTTGTCGCAATTCAGTTCATGAGACAATATTTTAAATGTTCTCACTCCAAAGAAATCTTGGAATGATGAAGCCCTCTGAACATTTTCTTTCTAAATATGAAACATGTTCTGCTTGCAGAAGATTTTAGAATTTTAAACAAATATAAAACACAGTTTATTCACCCCAGTGAAAGAAGACATCCTGTAGAGGGGTCTGAGGCTTGAGTGGACACTGTGCAATTTCTCCTGGCTTTAGCCCTCGGCACTACAACTCATTTGTCTAAGTTAAGTTTGAGAAATCCACAGGAACACCTACGAACGTATATCAGATGTGTTTTGAACAGCCTGTACAGGGAGCTGAACCTTACTCCAACTCTACAAGCAGGAACACGCAGGCCTGACTGTACATGGACCACGGATATCAAAGCTCTCTTCCTCCTCTGACCAAGTAAGACACAAACTTTCTCTAAAGAAAATTCAAAGGCACGCACACCACCCATGCTGCACTATAAACCTTACGAGATTTTGAGCTACTGAAAATACAGAAGACTGCCTCCTCTTCCTTGTATCTATAAAATTATGTGTGGCTCCTGGCTTCCTAGGAAGGGTGTTCCTCTCCTGATCCCTCACTAATTGTCAAGACCGAAGTCCAAAGAGTTTGCACTAAATGGGCAAATCTTTGAGAGCAACCTGGTAGCTCCTTCCAGTCAGTGTGCAAAGATGAGGTTGCTTTACAAAATTTTACCACGACTGTGGTAAGGCCAAGGTTTTATTAGTACTTCCAGTATTTGATGCAATTTCCTATAAACTCCCCAATGTAGCTCAAAAAAAATCTGGGGCACCATCAGTACAGCAAAACCTCGGGTGTATGTTTTCCTGAAATGTCAGGCAAACATCCAGAACATTTCTCTTTGTGGTACCACCATAACGGTGTCACACCAGAAAAGGAACAGTCAGTAACAACGACGCAAATTTTGCTTCTCAGATGTCAAATGGAACAACACGCCAAAGATTTAACCTTCCAAAGGAACAGGTAACAGATATTTAGCAGAATTAGTTTCACAGCACTGTGTGTCACCACAGCTATGCATAAAGATGTCATAGAGCTTGGCCTTTGAGGAGAGAACAAAATAATTGAAAAACAGGATTGATAGGAGGAGCACAAACTGCTTTTTCCTGGGAACTGAGCTGCGCTAAATAACTGATCCTTCTTGAAAAGCCTCAAGTATCATACTTCTTTGACTGTTCACTAGTTAACCTGCTGCCTGTCAGGGAAACTGGGAGTATTTATCAGCTGATATTAGTCATGTGACTTCAAACATTAATCACATTTGTTAAAAAAAGTTGGTGTAGTAATTGCAGTTTCTTACTCACGAGGGATAAAATGCTGCATTCCACTTCAGTTTATTGAAAATTTCAGGACTATGTTAACCGCTGCCTAATATATCTAAAATACAGTCAAACAAAATAATTTTTTTAAAAATTAAAGGATTATTTGTATGTGGCTTACTATACTTCTACTAGGAAGCAATAAAAGGGTAAAATGCCCTAACAAAACATCAAGATACTATGACATGGTAAAAGAGATAATCCTACCTGATTGCCACACCTTTTAAAATTATGTATAAGGAGTCTTTTGTTCCCTGGTTTTTGGAATGTCAAGCAACTCATAAATAATAATCTGGACCTAAATAAATATATGCTAGTTAAAAATCCCGTATTTATTTAAAGCATTAAATGAATCATTACTTCAAGTATTCAAATAACAATATCTTTCCTCAGTTTCTTACCTAACCTCTCTTTTATAAAGGCAACCTAAGACTATACCAACAAGCTAATGGCAAATTTTTCTCAGCCTGTTTAAAACATTCACCAGACAGTTTTAAATACCATCAGAAATGCTTAATATTATTATATTATGCTCGTTTAAAGCAAGAAGCTAACTGTAAGTCTTTATAGCAGGAGAAATTGAATTATGAGGATTTTTTTTTCAGTATTCCCTTAATGCAATTACCTCAATTCCTGTATTTTGTCATTCTATCAGTAGCATCAAGATTTTTCAGCAGAATTCCAAGAAGCAAAAAGATGAAGAAAGGAAAAAGACCCTTATAATACAATCAAGACATAAAAACCCCTACATGATAAAGAGATTGTTTCTTGGTTTGTTGCTCTTTTTTTTTTTTAATAAGAGGAAAGTATCTTCACTTGGGGGTCACTTCTCCCCTTCACTTGTAACATACCTATATAAGATTAAAATGTTCTTTTATTCACGAGAGGGTTCAGTTACTCATAAAGAATTACTTACTCTTTGGCAGTGGTTTGTATCAGCTGAAGAGAGTAACATGGGGAGATGTGTTTTTAGAGTGGGAAAATCCCACAACTCACAGACTTGAGCAATGAAGGTGCATACAACCTCTAAGACAGTAGTTGATGGGACAAAAAGGAAGCAGGGTCAAATCTTGGGTCAATCCACTGTGAAAAAATGGCTAAATTGGTGTTTGAAGGATTTCTTGACAAACAAAGATGGCAATGTCCAGCTACCCCCTCCGTCCAGCCCCCTTAGTAATAGATAGTTGCACTCCACTAAAACCACCTCTGTTTAAACACACGATTTCTCCTACCCTCCCTCATTATCTGGTCAGAATTAATGATTATCTGATTCATTAATTGTTACTCAATTACCACTAAACCCAATCCCCATCAACCAATCCTAGGCACACCTTTACAACCACAATAAAGAAGATGAATGTTCATCTCCTCCTGTTCTTTTCCCACATCTCCTTCCTATCCTCCACTTCCCACTCCCCCCAGATTAACACATTTGGGATTTATTTTCCTGTATGAAATCCAAGAACTAGAGTGTTCTCTCTACGTTTTCCACACAGGGAGAATAGGAGATGCTGGTCCCAAGCCCACCCTCTGGTCTCACCTTGGCGAGAGTGTCAGTGACTCCTGCAGTGTTGCCACCCCAGCAGAACTCCTTAAAAAGTGCTCCCACATTGCCCAACATTCCTTGACTCTCTTTCCTCCTCCAATGCTACTTTTTGGGATTCTTTTCAATTTCTCAGCTCCTTTCAGAGAAGCACCTCCTAAGCCCAGCTCACCGTAATTGTTCAGAGAAAACTTTTATTCACCCTGAGTGAACAAACTACTTTAAACGTGAAACAAGTAAAAGACATACAAATCCATGAATAAATTTCTAATCACTGTACTGCCCTATTCCACATGCTCTGCAACTGGCCTATACTGTGAGCCATATGCCAAAATGATTTGTATACACTGTTGACATTTTTCATGTTCCCCGCAATGTTTGGAATACCACACGGCACAGGGTGCAAGAAGATAAGATCGTTTATGTAAGCAAAATATGACCTTACAAGCGTGTAAATCCCTTATGTGCGTATGCAGGAGAAAGAGCTGCGAGTACCAGTACTATTTGTATGTGTAATTATTTGCTTTACATGCCACATCAATCCTGCAAACAAATTGTAACTATTTAGCAATATTCATCTCTTTCTATTGTATAACACCGAGCTGGGGAGAGAGAGAGAGAGAAAGGTAAGACTTTAAAGTCCATTAATAAATATATACTGGCTGCAAACTAGTAGAGAGGTCTCAAGTTTGTGCTGTGACAACAGAAATTCACGGCTGATAAAACAGCAGAAAATGGAAAGAACAGCCTGATCCAAAAAACAGAAAGTGCAACAGGCTGTGCTGCTCTGGGGAAAAACATGGGCCTAGACTAGAAAGAGTAAACAGAGAGTTTATATGTATCATTCGTTCACATAAACATATATAAACCCACACACATCCTAAGTTATGTTCTTGTGGATTTTTTTTTTTTTTTTTTTAAATTCACAAGCAGATAGAGATAAAACTTCCTAAACCTTCCTGTTTGGAATCTGAAGGTGATAAGGTTAAGTACTCTGAAATCAACAGATGACACATTCAGTTTTCAGTACATATACATATATATATATTCTGCAGAAATCTGGAATTACATCTCTTCGAATATTTTGCACCTGTGCCTCTCAACATATGGTTAAAGAATGTCTATTTGTATCAGCAGGCCCACAGCTTGAGCAGATCGGTACCATTTGAATTAGGGGACACTTGAGTCCCACTGCTGGGTAAAAAGAGGAATGCTGCCAGCCTTGGGTCAGGCTATAGGTAAGTGCCACCTGCCTGTTGCTTCACACATAGGGAAAGTATCGTGTGATGCCCTCACAGAGGGAGCTGGAACAGTGTGGTTTATGCCCTACTTGGGAGGATGGCTTGGGAACAGCTTTACTTCAGCTCTCTGTCCCACATCTTGAAATATTTCATGCCTGGGGTGGCATGAACCTCTCAGGCTGGAAGAGGAAAGTCTACCCTTTATCTCTCTCCCCCTCCTCCTTTTCCAACCCCAACTGTTTCCATGGTAGAGCCAGCTGTAGGCGCTGCCAAAGAAAACAAGGCATTTTCCCACCTCGAGGGCATTCCCCTCTGAACATCAAATGTCTACAGCAAACAATGGAGTTGAAACAGCTTTGCAAATAAAAGGTCACAAGAATTTTTCATAGTGGAAAATATCAGGCTACCTACAGGCAGGGGTTGCTTCCAGCTCACAAACAATACACAGGCTTTCAAACACACTTCACTGTGAGCTGAATCAGTCTTTGCTGAGACATTGCGTGGTCCCAGTGATGTAACTCGAATTCATTCTCCCTCAAGCTGTTTGGTAATCACCTTAATTGTCAGGTCTTAAAAAGAAGAGATTTTTAATTCTTTGGGAAGGGAATGCATTTACATGCTGTAAGAAGCCTAGCAAACTGTAGGGTGTTCTGAAACAGCAGGTCACACACCAAGCAGAGCACAAAGTAGGGGAAAGGAGAAAGGGCATGTGCTACTGGAGAGCTTCAGGGAGAAGAGCAGAGCATGTGATAAGCTGTTGATGGAGCTGTGCTTTGCAAGCTCTAGCCAAAGGAGAAATGAGCAATGCAGAGAGCCCCTGACTGCCAGAAGCTACTGAACCCATACTAGAGGCCTCCATGGAGACTTGGCAGGATGGGGTTCAGCAACAGCAGGAGCCACATGTTTTCTGGGCTCCTGCTCTATGCCTGCACATACGCTCAGCACCGCCAGCACAGCCGTCTCCCATGGGGTCACGTTTCCCGATGGCCACCCTGGCCCCCACCGCCCAAACTTCCCCTCCGCTCCACTCCCCTACACCACCGGCATTCCTGCCTTCTCCACAAGCACACTCTGGTGGTCTTCCCTCTCTCCTGCCTCTCAGAAGCAGAGGGGTTGTCAGGAAAAGTGTGATAGAGAACTCCTAGTCCCTAGACCAAGAGCAGAAGATGAAAAGTAACTCAAGAAATAATTTAGTGGGAGAAATACTGGACAAGATATCACTGAACAAGTTTCTGTTACTAATCCATAGCTAGACTAAAATTCCTTCAGGTGAGCATAACAAAAAAGTTTTACTGTGGGAAATTACCAGAGTTTAAATGTGCACCTCATGTATTTGGCATTCATCTCTTTAAGAATTCTGCATACAGGTAAGTCTTAGCAAAGAGGGAAACTGTGATTATCTGCATTTTTCTGCATTGCTGGGGCAGAAGTGGAGGAAGGGAGTGGCGGGCATGGGTTGAATTTTCAGAACTAATTATGTTAAAATGAAAATTGTCATAACTTCATAATAAAAAGGGCTTGCTTTGAATTTTTCTTTTATTTTCCCACTTCCCTACTGGATAGTTTAGCAGCCACAAGCCAGGAGAGTGGGTGACTGGAAGTGTAGTTGAGCACTTGCTCAATAAAAGAATTAACCCTACACATCTTTCACAAATCACCATCCTGCCAACTCCCATGGGAAGCTGCCCAACAAGACCATCACTCTCACTTACTGCCTACAGCTTCTCCCAAGATTTCAACACCTTTCTGTACATTCATGCTTGACCTAAAGTGCCCAGCATGGAAATGCTCCTCCAATCTTGCCTTCCCTCCTCCTTCTCCACTTGGAAAAGACTGGTCAGCCAACATTTTTTTCACAACAGAATGAAGAAAACCTGTGAGTCTGACTATTTGCAAGAAGACACTCGCACTAGAAGAACTGCTGAGAACAAAACATCTGAGTTTTTAGAATTAAATGTGGGTGATTGAGAAAACGGGACTTAACTGGTGAAGGAAACTGGTAGTTAAAGGTCACTGATAACTGCGGGGTAGGGGGTAAAGGGAGTAGTTCAGACAGTGCCTGTCATTGGTATATAAAATGTTTCTACTTGACAGTTTTCCATGTTCAAACATAAAACTGAACAATTGGTTTATAGACACTGTAACTTTAATCTTAGCACAGACCATCAATTCAGATTAATCTGAAATCTTAACTCAGGACTTCCAAATAAAAACAGAAATAAAAACTGTTACTGGTAAATAGCACCATATGAATAGTCTTTTTTTCCCCACTCTTTTTCCATAAGGCACATATACCAATTATTATAGAATGCCTAGAAACCTTAACCAGGTTCATGCCCCACTGGGCACATGAGATATGCAGCAGTTTGCTGAGACTGCTCACATGCTTTTAGCAAATTTCAGCAGATGGATGAAACAAAGGGGTGTGTGTGTGTTTGTGAAGAACAACAGGCCTTGTATATAATCTAGAGAAATCACTGTTAATTTTTTCTGTTGTCTTATCTTTACTGTAGTGAGTTGTACTGTGTATGGATGGATTTTCAAAACACACCAACAAGGTCTCAAATTCCAATACCTCCTTAAAACTCCCTCTTCTTCAGCATCCATTCCATTTGTACATGGGAACCTCAAGACAGTAATTCCTTTTTTTCAAGCAGGCAAAACAATTATTTCTCAGATATTAAATGTACTAACATAGTATAGACATACAGAGAGAGAAAATATGCATTAAACGTTTTGCAAAGGGGCCAAAGAAGGGAGTTTCTGGCAATTACTCAGCATAAGGAGTAAGGTATATGGTGAGCAGATTAGATAAAATTAGTAGTTGTCAACCCAGTACTGCCTGATGACAGAAGTTACAGCTTTATCTCTCTCTTATCCATGCCTCCCACATATCATGTGCCTCATTAGGATCCTATGGACAGAACACACAAGAAAAAGACCATCCTCAAGCAATCAGAAAAATCCATCCAAAAAATAAGTGAAAAATCTCCTGGCAGATTTAGTAAAAATGATTTCACTTGGCTGCAGGATATAATTATGTACTATCCCAGACCATCACAGCATTTGAGGAATGGGAAAATCCATGCTGTAACCAGGTGCCTTGCCATGGTTAAAAATGCCTCCTTGCCCTCAAACACATATTCTTTGCGTGTTGGGAAAACTAGTCATAAATTAAAACCAAAAATTAAAGGCAACTGGCAACTGACTCAGGGAAGGGACTGGGCAGTCAGGATCTAGCTAAATTTGGCTGTGTTAAGTGAGATGACACAGAAGTATGAACTTTGATAAAGCACTAAAAACATCTTTGCCAAATGTTTGGAGGGGAAAGGCGTTGCTTTTTAGGCTACACGGTCTGTACAGTACCTGGTACAATGATCTGTGGCCACAACACCCAAAGCTAGCAGCACGGTGCTGGTTGTCCCAGCCATCTTTGTGGGAAAACTCTGTCGGGTAAAACTGCTTTTCCCAATTATCCACATTCCTCCAACTAAGTTCTTGCACAGAGGTTTTCGTTTCAGTCACAAGAGCATGAGGAACAAATGAGCAAGGACCCTGAATGGCTGAACAGTAAATCCAAAACAAGCCCAAGGGCCAGCATGTGATGACACCACATAGGTCATTTCCTTCTGCATGAAAAAAACAAACGCTTATGAAGCATTTAATAGAATAGCAAAAATGAACAAAAATGTTTCCTATCCGATCATACGATTTACCGAATGGTGCAAAACATTCCAGCACAATTTTGCTGGTTTGCATTAAAAGGAAGGATGTGAGCACATCAAAGCTTGAATCTGCCAAGTAAGAAATTATTCTTCTGGTCCTCAAAAGACCAGTTGACTTTGAAATTAGAACGAACTGAGCTTTGGAGCTTTGACCACATTTGTAAAGGCAAAAGTGAACCAAATCACAGACACGATCTGTAGGGAAGTCTAGATACTGCCGACATAAGTTTTCCCACCTGTATTTTGAGGTTAAGGCTGTAGGCACTCAACACGCATAATTCATGAGCTGTGCTTCCACAGCTTCACAGGGCTTTCAAGAGCCTGTCACATTCTTCTCAAGTGGATCATTAAGGGTGGTGTACCTAAATGGATGGGTGGAGGAAATTTATCTGAACAGAAGATTAGAAGTGATTCAATTTTGGGAGATAACCCGACTTTTTGTCTTGGTAAGACTATAGTTCAACCATGTGAGTTGACTCTGGCATGTGGGGCTACTCAGCAGTTTCACACACAGATTCTGTTGTGCAGATGAAAAAGAATAGCACTATAAAGCTTCTTTTTGTGAACCACAGAGGTATAATTCTGACATGATGATGGCTGATGTAATCAATGCTTTCGTGAGGTTAGGCTTAAAGAGGCAAACAAAGCTTTTTACAATGAACTTTTTCAATTCCCCTCGACTGAAAAGAGTTCATCACTGACAACTGGTGGGACTGTGACAAAGATAAGAGGAGTGGAAATTCACGCTGAGATCGTTTTACAATGGCGAAGGAATCTTCTCTAGTCTGTAAAACACACTGCAAGTAGCAGCAAAAGACCTGGGAAGAAAAGGAATAGAGATGATGGTCTTCAGTACAATCTACCTTCAGAAGAAGAAAACTACTTGAGAGGGAAGTCAGTGCTGCAACTTTCCATTCCAAAGCTTTAACTACTAGAAGGGCTAAATTATCTGTGAGAAAAGCACTAAGTTCATTTCACACCTTGTACAGAAATGCAAAGCAGAGCACAGACAAAACTTCCTACTTTTTCTTTAGGCATCTCTGTGGTTGCCTGGATGAACGGAGGTGTCAGAATTGTAAGGGGAACACTGACTGACCAGGAAAGGAAATTGTCTTATGGATGCAAATACCAGAGACCATGGTGCTTGTCATGTTGGAGCTCTAAAAACAAAACTTCTCGTGCCTTCCTCATTCTCTGTTTTGCAGTTGCTTTTGTTATTTATTTTTAAATGCCCTCTCGACTAACTAGCTTCCAGAAGAAGAGGGGGGGGAAAAAAAAGCGCAAAAGTGAAAACTGGGAGAAACCAGAGAAGGATAGCTGAGCCATCAATTTCTCTAGACCAAACCCTTAGGTCCAATTCACCCTGTGCTACTGCCAGCCACTTACATCACTCACAGCAGAAACTTTAACAGTCCAAACTGGTGTGTTCAAGACTTGCAGGAATACTGCTTATTCACAATATAGCCTAAAAGCTAAACACAACATCATTTTAGTATCTGCATAGCTGCAGAGCATTATTTAAATGGAATAGCTTTTAAACAAGCAATACTCCATTTAAAGATGCAAATCTCAAGATTTGCTGCACTAAAAGTTTTCATACAAAATCTTCTTGAATCCTGGATAACTTGTTCGTTAGAAAGGTGCATGCTGTTCTAATATATATATATCCTATGTCAGCACAAACAGCCTTCATGTAAACACGCAGCCGGGAGTACCATGAGTAACATCTCTGTTTCCATCAGAAGCCCTTTATCCTGCGTAAGAGGTCTGCACGCTAATAGATGTCCTAGGCTAACGCTAACTAGCTACAGCTGGCTCGCAGCTATAAAAAGCATTAATGAAAACATAAATACTAACTTCTCCACTTCCCTCAGCCCGTACGTCAGGGCTGCGCAAAGGCACCGCTTTCCAAGAGGTCTGTGTGAATGAACTGGCTGCTCTGAACCAGCTCGCTCTGGTTCTCCCGAGTTTGTTTACTGAACAGCGTGTGCAGAGACACACTGGGGGATGCAGGGGGAGAGACACACCACGTGCCCTCCGGCAACCCCGAGCCCTGGGCTTCCAGGGAGGGCTGGCGTAAAGGCAGGAAATATCTGTTCACCGAGGGACTGACCCACGGGCACAAAAGTGTCGGTCTGAACACAGCCCGACGTTACCATATATCCCTGTGTTCTGCTGTGACAGATTCGGTTGTAATAAATAACGCAGGCAGCGACACTCACGGAGCAGAGAAACAACGCTTTATACCTGGGAGTTCTGCGCGCTCTCAAAACTTACTACAGTACTTACATTTCTATTGTGACAAATATAAAACTAAATTGCAGGGAAAAAAAAGGGAAAGGGGTTTATCCAGGACATACAGCGAAAAGGAAAAAAGCACGTATTACTTCTACTCCACGGAACTAAGAGTTGCAAATTGAGACCAAAACATCAGGACACTGAAGTGCTACAACAATCAGCAACTTTTTTTAATCCACACTGCGCACAGACAAAATCTTCATTATTATTTGACTATTGGACTGATTATCTGCTCTGTTAAAATAGTTTGTTTTATCGTGAAAGCAGTTACTTTGTCACCATCTGCTTCTGTGGATTTCAGCAGGTGACCTCAGAGAGAGACAAACCCCTCAGGTGTTTGCAGGGAGGCCAGAAATGTTGGTTTGCTATCCAATATGCTAGGCTAACCACAAACCTGAATCAATAAGTAAGAGTCATACCTAGCTTTTGTTTTTCATTTTCATTTTCATAATGGAAATCCATTTATCCAAGGTCAATCAGGAAATTTGGGGTTCTTCGTTGAAAAAGTTTAAGAATACCCAAAAGTGCATTTATCTTAAAAAAAAAAAAAAAAAAGTATCTTATTTCCAAATACCATGATTCTTCTTGCTCATGATTTTGTTCAATGCATGACTTTTTCATTTCTTCTGATTTGCACTACCCAAATAGCAACTGCAACCAGGCAGATCACCCCCAAATGCAGCTTCTATGTATTCAGCGGGGATCAAACAAATCACAGAATGCAACTCATTTGTCTACGTGGGAGTTTCCTAAATCTAGCATATAAACGTTATCCTATGAGGTCCAACCCTTGCAATTATTTAAAAAGAAATTATCTGATTGCAATTCATTGATTTGCCGAAGCTGCAACCTCTAAACCAGATGTGACACCTCTTTTTGCTTTGAATTCTCCCCCTTCTCCTTGCACATAAAAGCTGATTTCCAACCAATTTCTTAAAAATCCACAACCTTAGTAGAGTCCCCTCCCACTTGTTTATATTGAAACATAAACAGCCTGAGAGACACTGATTTTCCTAACTGTTCATGCATCCACTTCAAACACCTGTTTTCTCAGGATGTTATTGCTATGATTCTCCCTCAAACCCTGGCAGTCCAAATGCAAATGGTGACTCATACACAGAAGCACCAAGGTATAGATGAGCTCCTAACCCAGATATTTTTAATCATGACTAAACAGCCCAGGCTGCAGCGAGAAAGTTTTGGCAGTTTTCAGCTCCCTTGGAAAGGAAATATCCACTTACCATTAAATTAAATAGAAATAAAGAAATTAAAAACACTTTTGCCAAGATTAGGCACTGAGCGTCTTTGCTAACATTGTCTTCCACATCCCACTTATATTATTTTAATACAGCCACTTAATTTATAGCTCCATATTGAAGATGTGACATAACTTGTTCCAATCAAATTAATTTCCTTGAACATTTTTCCTCATGTCAAACAGAATTTACAAATTTTGGCATTTGTTCAGAGGCAGTGGAAAATGCATAATCCCACTGTTATAGGACAAAGACAGGAACATCTGTAGTTGTCATGACTAGATCATATTTGAATTCAATAGTGGGGAAAGCTGCTGCCTCAGAGAGGAAAACCACAGCTACCAGTAGACCAGGTTATTCAAAGTTCCATCCAACCTGTCTCTGAACACTTCCAGGGAGGGGGCATCCACAATCTTTCTGGGCAACCTGTTTCAGTGTCTCGGCACCCTTAAAGAATTTTTTCCTAATATCTAATCTAAATCCATGCTCCTTCAGTTTAAGGTCATTCCCCCTTGTCCTATCACTACATGCCCTTGTAAAAAGTCTCTCTCCAGCCTTCCTGCAAGGCCTCTTTAAGTACTGGAAGGCTACTCTAAGCTCTTCCCTGGAGCTTTCTCTTCTTCAGGCTGAATGGCCCCAACTCTCTCAGCCTGCCAAATCTGAAACACCTCTGAAGTACACTTTGCATTCACTCCTAGCCTTAGGCACTTGCAAAGCGTGCTGTCCAGAGGCGTCCACACTGCAGTCAAACACACACCTCCAATCAAGTACCTAAATTCAGCGTGTTACAAAAACATTTTGAACATATATCAAGCAGTATGTATCAATTAAATAATTCCTTTTTTTCTCACTGTAGGATGAAAATTAAAAAATAACTAAATCTCTCTTAACTGCCAACCCACTCAAACCCTTACACTGTGAAGTGTAATATACAGGAAGTTCATCCCAGGCCTTTGCTCAGCACTTTTCCCATTTTAGAAGCATGTTCTTCTCCAAACCCTGTGAAAAGCCCTTTAGTCAAAGAGGGAGTTGAAGCATTAACTGAAATGAGTTTGAGGATTTCAGCACAGCAGATCCCTACTCAGTGTGATGCTGCTGACTGCCTTTGGCTGTGAGAAATGGAACAAAACCAGCAGCCACCAGTCAGAACTGGCACGTGAACATAAGATAACCTTGTTACATTTATAACTTACGTACCAATTTTAAACCACAATGCTTACTGAAAGAACTAATTGTCTTCTCTGAGGAGCTTTGTTTTATTTCCATTGTTAGCTGTATCTTCATCTTTTGCATTTTATAAAAGAAAGTGTAGAAGAGCTTAAAATACAGATGTCCAGACCTATGTTTCAGCAATATTGCCCCTTTCAAAGTCTGTCTTTTCTTAATTAATAGAGCGTGCCCATAATCTGCACAGAACTGTGTATTCCTGACTCTTTGAGACTCAAGACCTTCTTCTTCTCAAAAGAGTATGTTAGTAACACTTTTCCAAGGAGTATTGATCTGTTATATCCAACAGAAGCTTTTACAAAGCTGATGATAGAAAGTTATTTCTAAGAATCTTCCATTTTGGAAAATTGCTATTACATAAAATCTGCGCTGATGTTTTTGTGCACGTGCACCACCTCTGCAGATACTTAAGGCTATGCATACAAAGGCTGTTTACCTGCCCAAGTGGCAAAGAAATTCCATGCAATTCAGGTGGTTAAAATTCTCTCCCAACTGCTAGCTCACCTCCATCCAGGCATTTATAACATTTATCACTGCTCACGGTTCTTGCCTTTGGGTACAATGGTAGAAGGAAGACAAATTCCAGAGACACAGTCTGACTTTTACAAAGGTTTCTCAGAGCTTCAGCATAACTTTAACACTTCCTCCAGGAAGTCGTGTAGTCAGTGAAATGCAGAGTGTAAAACACACATGGAAGATTTCTGCTCTCAGTTCCATCAACCACATAACTTTCAGAGATTCAAAAATTCAGGGGGAAGAAAGGTCAAAGCCAAGGGTAGGATTCCATACCTTTTACGTAGGCTATCTTAGAATAATTCTTGACAAATAACAGGTGCTGGAAAATTACTGTTCCTGTTCGAAACCACACAACGTACAACAGCACATACCTTGACTGTGGCTCTAGGGCTGGAAAATTACCTTTTCAAATTGTTTGCTTTCTTCTCCCTGGACTGGTCTTCACTATAGAATAATGTACAGGGAACACATCACTCTTCCCATTCCCACCATTTACACAGTCCCTCGAAAACAACCAATTGGGTGCAGACAGCCATGAAGCAAATGGCAGTGGGAAACAAGGTGTTCAGGTGCAATAAAGCTTCCCCAGCTTCCTAAAGTCCTGCATGTGATCATCAGAGGTGAGAGGTGTGAAATGGTATGGTTACAAGGTAAGTGGTGGGGAACACGCAGCTCTGCATAATGATGCTTCTATACCACTTACCTGTCTCCGTGCTACTCAGGTATCACTACAATTTCTCTGTCACGGGGAATACATCCTTCTTGACCAAAAAAAAGGCTTGGGATACATGTGACTGTCTTCTGTGAGCACATGGGTGCTTTACTACAGTCTAAGCACTTGAGTATGGAGAAAATACAAGCAACCAGCATCTCCTTTTTGCTAGATGCACGCAGGAGCCTGCACACACAGTATTGGCCATCTGATAGCTGGTTTCTATTCCTGTCCATTTGCTTTCCAAAGAGACTGAATCCCTGTCACACTTGTGATCTGTGCTGGCTATGGTCTTCTTGAGCCTCTTTCCTGTACCAGCATTTTTTATCACTGCCCTGACATATTTTAGAACAACAGCAATTTGTTTAATTGCCTATTCCCAGCACAGGGACGAAAAACTCTGGTGTACATTGAGGGGTCCTTTTTTTTTTTATTTTATTTGTACAGAGTATATCTGATAACAGTGCTTTCACCTTGCCCTTGGACAGAATAAGATTATGTAAATATTTAGCACTGAAAAATAAACGGCAATGTCAAATTAACAAATTGTTGTACTACGGTGGCACTGGAAGAAGCCCAAGTTCCATCTGGTCATCTGCAGCATCAGCAGCAGGGAAAACACTCTCAGGGCTATCCAGACAACAGCATGGGGAAGCTACAGTGTTAACTGTATAAGACAATTTAAAGTATTAGTTGGACAGTGTGATACCAAAGCTGTTTTTCCAACAGTCTTTTGTTCTTACTCTCTGTTTTGGTGGTTCCAGTTCGAGAATTACAAATAGAGCAGGGTGGAGGCAAAAGGGAATAATCCAAGTGTCAGGGAGTCTTTACTGTGAATAAAAAAAAGGAAAAAAAAAAAAAAAAGAGAGAGAGACTTCAAAGCAGAAACCAGTTACTAGAGCTTGAACCACAGCTATTAGAAGAACTATTATAAGTCTGTCAAGTAGCAATTAGACTACTTTGCAAGAATATTAAGAGCACGTATCTCCACTTCGGAGAAGGATTTGAAAAGGGCAAAAATAGAGAAACCTTTTAGTTTATGGAGTACTCTCTACTGCATTTCAGTTACTTATTTCCTGTTTATTTTCCACTTGAAAAATCACATCCCAGAAACATAATGTAATTTTTAAAAAGTTGCATTTATGACCATTCCATTTAAAATGTTTTGTTGAAAAAAATACAAAAAACAAATGGAATGCTGTAAACAGATTTAAGTCAGCCACAAAAAACATTCTGACAGATGTTAGCATCTGTGAACATGGATCTTTCACGACAGTCCTTTCCAATCTGGGCTCTTTTCAAATAAGAATACCTCCAGAGTTTTTTTAATGTTGTTTTTGTTTATTTCAATAAGCTTTATAAAACTTAAGGTAGGTTTTCCATACCAGAAGGACAACTTCTCAATATATTAATCCATCTCCTTGGTGCTAGTTGCAGCATCTGACACTCAACTTTTATTTGTGCCTGTTGCCAGGCAGGTTAACCCATTGATTAGATCTGTGTTAGGAGAAACAGCAAAGATCACTGGATGAAGAAAAAGAGGGGAAAACATGAAACATAATTTAGAAATTAATCAGTTCTACAGGATTATTACTTGCCAATAAAACTGTTTTACAAAGAATTACATATGAACAGACTACTCAGAAACTTGCAACAACTTGCTAGACCACAATGAATTACAGCAACTATCATGTTTCTGTGGGCCTGCTCGGAAAGAGAAATGTGATTTTCCTCACTTCTATTTCTCCCAGCCACTCAAACAAATCCTCAGCTCTTCTAAATATTTTGCTCCCCAAGGGTCCTGCTTGCATGGTGGCAGACCTTTCCACTGCTCTATGATCTGGCAAATGGAAAACAAAATAAAGAGCAAAACTGAAAGAACTACAGATGACAACTAGTGCAGAGATGCAGAGCACACTAATTTTTAAAGTAAATGTATGGGCTTTCTTTCGTTCTTGGAATAGAAAGCTATAGCAGGCTTTGTGCAGGTAGGAAATAGGTTGAAACATGCCAAGAGAAGTGAATGGAAATTTGTCTAGTCACCCACAGATTTCAAAGTGTGGATTCACAGCTATAGCTAGCATTGTTTTCTACTAGCAGTGGTTAGCTCTTCCTTCATGACAACACCCTTTTCTGTCCAGCCTCCTCACGCAAATCCTCCGAGTGCTCTGACCAGTTTAACTGCCTCATAGTCCTGAAAATGCATCTATTTTAGTTACACTGACTACCACACAACCAGCCCTGTCCTTTAAGGCACAAAACTGACCAGCTCTATTTTTTACTAAACTCACGTGGCCCGCTCAAAACAAACAGATACTGGCAGGAGCAAGATCCAAATTATACACTGCTTTATCCCAGGAACACAAAGTACAAGGCCGACGCAGTGAGTCAGACACCTCTGGGCCAGTGAGCTCCTCAGGTTGACAGGACTCTCTTTGGGATCCTCGTACTTTGTAAGCCAGGACATTTTAAAAAAGAATCAAAACAATTGGGTTTAGACAAACATGTGTTGTGTCATTAACAAAAGTATCTATCTGCCATCAGAGGGGAAAAGGCAGCAAAAAGTATGCCAGGAATGCTGGAAATGGGCAGACAGTCACAGCGAGTCATATTTTCTTCTTTTTTTTTTCCCCCTCCAAGAAACTCCTTCAGCATGAAAAGTCCATTTGCAAGAGCAGTTAGTTATGGGGGAAAAGGCAAATATTTCAACAATAATACAGGGAATGTGGATCCAATTTAGGGACAGCAGAAGCTGGAGAACTCCTCAGCCTCTGCAAAGATTTCTCAGCATCCTTGGAAAATGCTTTGAATACTTCAGCTGAGCAAACTTAAACCCTTCAAACATATCCCTTCGTCAGTAAAAGGCTATATTCCACACGTGTATTTATGAACAATAAGTGCTAGATGCATATAGGCAGCCTCGTAGTTTCTATGTTTCACAAGTGTTAGTTTTAATCAATTAAATTAATCCATTTCCTTACAATCAAAATAGAGGTTTCTCCCACAATTTGCCACTCTTACTAGAAACCAGATGCCTTGAACCAAATGCATCGCTTCCCCTACTCCACATTTAATTTCATGCTTCTTTTCAGCTTATTGTGCTTTTGTGCTTCCCTGTGAGAACAACATCTAGGTTATTGTGGAGTGCTACAAAAGAAGATACGCAATAAACCAGCCTGTTTAAAATACTAATCAATTAGGTATCATTGTACCATGATATCCAATTAGACATTTTTGTTTATGAAACAATGAATAATCTAACCCATCTTGCCTCATAAAATACAAACCTTGTTTTTGTGGCAGTTTTACTTTACAGAAAGAAGTTCAAAATAGGGTTTTTTAATTACAAAAGAATAAGCCATCAGTTGATTCAAAGGACTGCTAGAGGGTGTTGGACCCTTTTGCTCACTATCAGGTGACAGACATAGACGTTTTTGGTAGAGGTCTCATGTGGATGTTTATCAGCCATGGAAACAGCAGCTGATAAAGCAGCAAGAGGTGATTTTCATCCCTCAGTCATGAAGGGAAGTGTTCGTTCTCCTCTTTGCAAAAGAGAAAGTGGGTTGGTTTTTTTTGATTCAGGATCCAAAACACAGTCTGATAGCTGTGAACAAGAACAAACAAACTGTTTTCTGAGCTGAGACATCTATGAAATTTGAGGAACTTTTAAGAGACCAGTTTAACAATTGCACATGAGAATACCCAGCTACAGCATGTACGTAGAAGAAACAAGCTCTCATTTTTTATTTTATTTAATTTCTATTTCATGTTTGACATAAGAAGTGCAATCTGAGATTTCTGTTTTCTTTCACCCCATTCCTGTGAAGGGTGTAGGCTCAGGCAGGTTAACTACCTCAAATTGTGTGACTGCAAGTTAAGTGTACCTTTGGTTAAGAGTTGGAAATTAAAAAATCAGCTTGAATAACAGTCTGTCAGCTGCCCTGACATTTGATCAAATGTAGACCTCTGAAGAAAATCTACATGGAGGAGTACTGTCCTCAAAACCACATATTGATGTGGGCTGGTAAAGTACTATTCCTTTCTAAAAAATATATATGTTATAGGAAGAATGAATTAAATACAAAGCGAAGACTCCACACAACAAGATGTATCAATTACTTTAAAAAATATAATGTTCAATATAACTATTATATATAAAAGAGCTCCTAAAAATGTTGGGGACAAGGCTGTTGATAATTACTTTCCTGTGGGTGATGACCAGCTTGTATTTTAGGAAAGAATAAGCTTCCTAAATTCCTTCTGGAGGAATTTTACTGATCAATGAGTGCTGTAAATTACCCAGTGGCTTACAAGGTACCAAGAATTGAGAGAATTATACTATTTCAAAAGCTCAAGAAGAAGGACCATTGAGGACATCACTATCCACCTGCAGGGTGGCTTAGAGGAACTCAAATTCTTCAAAACTGTGAAGAAACCTTTCAAAGCTCATTGCAAATTACATCTGGAGAGTTCTCAATAGGACCTGTTAAACTAATTGCACATCCCCATTCAAGTCCCAAACTCTGCAGGAAGAAATGTTTACTTATGTTCTGAAAGACTGAACTTAGAACCTTAATACAAGCTCTTCCACTAGAACTCGCTTTAATGATCTTCCTGAGTGAAAATAAAATCTGATACATCTTACCTTTCAAAATTTTAAGCCAGCATGAAGCAACAATTAGTGTGGAACCAAAGGAAGAAAATACAATAACAGACACAGCTATCTCAGACACAGGGTTGCTGAGAAAGACTGAAATCAGTCTTTGGTCTCAAACCTTGAGGATCATAAAAGGAGAAGGAAAGAATTCAATGGTTCACTATTGGTCAGAAAGGAAAACTGTTTGCCATATCTTTTGTATTTAAGAAAACAAGGTCCAGTTCTTGATTCCTTTCACTGTAAACTGAACAGTGTTAGGATGCAAAGACTAAGATGTAAGAGGCTAAAACAACTGGTTGAAAGCTGTATGTTCCATGGGGTTTGCGTGTAATGTTTCTGCAATGCTGTTCATGTTTTGACACCACAACACTTTTTACTGTAGAGAAATATTAACTGCTGTGGCCTCCAGATTTCCAGAAGTCAACAGGATCTTTTTCCAGTGACTTCACAA
The DNA here is from genome assembly GCA_013397865.1 of Struthidea cinerea. NCBI lineage: Eukaryota > Metazoa > Chordata > Aves > Passeriformes > Corcoracidae > Struthidea > Struthidea cinerea. Next base: position 1,351,086 of record VZTI01001686.1, on the reverse strand, counting down.
TGGAAGTATACTCCTATGTTTCTCTAATAGCATCTGTGCAAAATCCTCATTATAGAAAAGCCTTTCATTTCTGTGTCTATGTATTTCTTTTTTGTTTCAAAAGACCACTGCATGAGCATAACTTACTAGCAGAGCATACCAGAGACTGAAATAGGCAAATGGGATGTAACAATTATTCTGTGAAGCTCAAGGAACAGTATTTGATGTTCTCAATTAACTTCTCATTAATTCATTTTCAGTGTTCCTGTCATCTGTTGATGACATAAACATAGACAGATCCTTTCCTTCTCTGGGCAGGACTACTTCTGTGTCACACTATACCTAATAAAAAATGGCACCACTCCCATCAACAGCCCCGTGCCTTCCTTGCTGAGTGTGCTTATTCCCCACGGGCTGACAACTAAGAATGACATTTCTGAACTCCCTCCTCTTTGGTTTCTCATATATCACAGCCTCAACAAAGAAATTCCCATGCAGCTTATTACTCACCTAACTTTTGGTGGATCTGAATTCGTGCCGGGTGTTGCACAAAGAGGCTTGTTTCCTTGAGTGTGGCTCCTGTACCCTTCTCTTGCAGGCAAACAGTACACCCTCTGGATAACGACTCGTACCTGCACTTCTCTCCATCCCACGGCTCCCTGGCTTTCAACCATGTCAAGCAGAGAATCATTAACAGCACTCAGTGCTAAGGGATGCTGTTTGTTATGAAGTTGTGGAGCACAAGCAACCTGGTGAAGGAAAACCCATTAAGAGAAACATTCCAGAGAACTTTGAAACTATGTAGAGCTAGAGAGGAAAACGTCAGCATGAAAAAGCAAGTTGCAAGCGCAAAATCAGTTTAAAAATACTTACTGCTCCTAAGATAACTTACAGACTAGTGGTCAGTTATTTATTGTGTATTTTTAATAAACACCCAAGAGAGTTGCACACATGGTGTGCTCCTGTATTTAACTGGTGCTCTGCACTGAGCTAACTCAACCCCTGAGACATGAAGGTGACATCAGCAGGAAAACAGAACTGATATTAGCCCTTATGATTCTTCCCCTTGAATGGAGTTTCATTTTTACTTCTTTGATGTTCTGTTCCTTCCTCTTCTAAAAAAAAAGAGTGAAATTCATCTTGAATGCTTCCGGACTTTCAAATAAAGTTGGAAATGAACAGGTGTCTTTTATAGACTAGTAAGCTAGTCCTCAGACTTACACATTCCAATGGAAAATATTTCAAAGTAAGAGAATTAGGTGATTAATGAAAAATACAAAACTTTTAAAGCAAAAACGTTATTTTTTCTCTACTTTAGAAACATTTTATTAATAAAACCTTCCAAACTTTCAAAATAAACTTCATGAACACTACAGTTTTCCTTAATCTAAATTAGTAATGTAATTTATCTTAATTTTAAAATAAATCTCTCTCGATAAAAATTGTATGCAAGTATAGATTAACATGGTCAATATATATAGGTCCCTTTGCAGCATGAGCCAAATTTCTATTTTCACAATGAGACCTGTTTTTATAAAAAGCTGGGTGCCAAGAAAGGTTTTCAGAGTATCACAGACTGTGCCATAAGTATTACACACCAATAAAGAAGAACTTGCAGTATTTAAAAGAAAATTGTGGTACGACACTACCCTTTGTCTACAAAGTGGTTGCAATAAAACTTGTCTACCAAGTTTTAAATGAAGGGGTTTGTTTGTTAGGAGCCATGAGGGGAACAAGTAAACTGTTCTGGTTTTCAAATACCACAGTAGAAGCTTTTTACAAGTTAGAGTTGAAGCAAGAAAGGCGATTAGGATTTGATTTATTTAACTCTTTAATTCCCAGGCCTATAATGGGAATTATATAAAAGGCAAACACAAAATGTTGACACTCATTGTTCTTCAAACTTGAAGGGCCAAATTTCTCAAATATTAAGAACCATTTATGTAGCCAATATAAAGCTTTTACAAGAGCCTTACTTCCAGAAAGTGCTGGCACAGACTATGAAGAAAACAGATCTCTTAAAATACCTCAGCTTGTACAACCACAGTTACAGAAATGCAGAGTCAGTAGTCATTTTAATACAAATAAAGTCAAAATAGGAAAGAAAACAAACTGAAGGGGCAGGAATGGGGGATGATGTTATCAACTGATGCTTTAAAGAAAGGATAGGATCGATAAGGAAATGAGTTAAGATAAAGGAATAGGAAAAAGAAATGCTTATTTAAAATAGTATCTTGAGTGAGTTAGAAGCAAACAGCTATTTTTTAGCTATTCAGCTATAAAGAATAAGAGCAAAATCAATGAAAAACCAAATTATAATTACTATTTAGCACAGTAGTGAGATTTCAGCAAGATAATCTCACAGCAGTTCAGCATTTGGAAGGACCAAAAGCCTCTACTAAGAAAAACATTATTAAAGTAAACACTGCATATTATTCAGCCTTGACTAAAAGAAAGGGGAAACCAAACAGGTCAGTAATTTAGAATTTTTGTTTTTCTTATGATTTCCAAACATCTGCTCACCAACTTCTTACCAAGTGCTTAATTTTGAACCAAATGGACCATACCTGATTATCTGAAGGTTCCTGGTGTAACTTATCATCAAGGTCATCTAGTCTGAAGGTCTGTGCCAAAGATATAATATTCTTCCTGATAAGCATCTTTGTAAGACCAGATGTCTTCTCTCTGGCTTCTGAATGTTCACTGAGTAGCACCTTCCGACTAAAGTAAGTGTTCATGATAACAGGAACACCTGCATTTTGGAGAAGCAGTTTTTGCCTGGAAAAAATGGTTTAAGTGGTATCAAATCCATTACAAGTTAAACTACTGATCAGCACTATTTTAAAATGTGTGTTGCATTGCATTTCTCTCCCCTTTTTTCTCTAGCTACCACCAAAACACTTCAGAGGTGTGTTATCCAAATTGCAAATTACCCATCCCACAGATAGAGTCGGCTTGGCTCAGCCATCTTAGCGCAGGCATGGCCCTGGGCAATTGGAGATCCGCTGCATCCAGGGACAAGTTACACCTGGAAGCCAGCTGAGCTGCTGAGCCCCATGAGCCCCATCTGGTTTCACACAAATGCTACTTGGTGTGTCCGTGTTGTTAGCACCGAGCACCAGGACCCTCTGCATACAGTTACTAAGGCAAAAGCCATGAACGAAAGACTATTAATCCTGCTCCGTGTTAATTCAGAGCACTGCTCCAGTGGACCCAGCCCGATCCTTGCAGGACATTCTGCTCTAGTGAGGGCTTCCCACCAACCCAAATCCATTCTCATGCAGCTGGCAGCAAGCTGCTCCTTCCTCCTCTATTTTTCTAAAAGCAAAAATCCTATGTTTTTCTTACAATATGCTGGATATTATCTTGCCTGTGCCTTTGTCGCTGTAATAAATGTGCTCTCCTAGATCCAGTTTTGGTTTCTAGTGCCAATGTAAATTCCCAAACAGCTCCACAAGCAGCAATTTCTTACCCACCAGATTAAGGGAATGTTTGCAGAATCTCCAAACACACGATAATTTCACGCCAAAGCATGTGTTGATGTTGGGTTTTTCTTACACCGGTATCACAATTGCACATTATGAAGTATGCTTTTTATGCTCACAGGACACACGTCTAATGAAGTCAGCTAACAAAACCAACCAGTAATCTCATTTTCTACAGACCATCAAAACACACCAAAATCCACTTGGTGACTTTACCGCGTTCTGTATTTTTCTACTATTAGACCTCCTGCCTTGGCAGCAAAGCTGTGCTGACCTGAGTTCAGAACTTCCCTCTAGATTGCTCAGCAGTTATATTATGGAGATGAAGCAAGTTTCCACATCTGTGACATTGTTTCTCAAAATGCAACCATACAGAGTTAAAAAGCAAAATGAAACAATGAAACACTCAAAAATACTTATTTCTGATCTCAGTCCATACAAGATCTTCACCATGGTCTGTTTTATAACAGACTCCTTCATTCTTTAGAGAGCGGAGAGCTAAAGGGAGACTGATGTATTCATATTTTCAAAGGCATAGGAAGAGTTGCAGCAAGTTTTAAATATAATCCCTGTTATTTTATAATTAGGAAAATAAAACAACAGCCAGATGATCTCTGCCTTTTAGGAAAAGAGGATACATTTAAAACTAAGCTCGCAATTTAGAACTATGAATCATACATATAAATTATGACCAAGATGCGTTGCTTCTACTGTGAACACTCACAGAAGTTATGATTTGAAACAGAAAATTCATGAAAAGTTACGGCATAAAACTAAGTCCTGAACTTCACCACAAAGAAGCCTTACTGCCATCTGTGAGCTCCCCAGACTTAGTAGAGCAGCAATTCATCTCTAAGGGACACCGAGTCCCTTGACTTCAGATGAATTTGCTAACAAAGCTCCCAGTTAAGAGCATGGCAGTAGCTCATAAGGCTGCCAAACTGACATTGCCTGATAATTTTCTGCATTATGGGATTAAAACTGAGGAATTAGCTTGGTCAGCAAACTGAGACACCTCTGATTCTGTGAGATTTTTAAACTGTCTCTTACCGCCTTTTTTCTAGAGAAATTTATATAAAGCTTACTACAGATCTTGGAACAGTTTGGGCTGTCTTTATATGCAGATGTGTAATGAAAAATTTTAGCACCTTCTTTCTTGAGATGTCTGTGTTCAAACCCAAAGTAAACAGGAAATCTCTCTGAACACGAGACCATTACGTCACTAATGCCAGAAGAATGTTTGCCTGATCTAAAACATCTCATTCTGTAAAAAAAATACTGACGTTAGTAGCAAATCATTTGCAGAAACTTTGAGGTTTATGGTTTTATTTTTATTTTCCTGAGCAGGAAAATGTGATCAGGTTTTCATTTTTTTTTTTTAAGCCAGGTAGGTTTTACCGATACCCAAATGACGTGTACCTTGGTTTTGCTATGCTTATGCATTCCATATCTGGAGTACTTCTATAATTGCCAAGAGTTTTCCTGGTGAAGCACTCATTATTTTGTCATATCTTTACATGGGTAATGCATAAAATAATGGCTAGTTGGTATTTCCACAAAGCAAAAATGGGGACATATATACACTTCCAGGAGAAGCCTCCCATTTCTTAAATGCAATTACTTCACTAAAAACACTTTCCTGAGGAAATCACTTGTTTTAGACCTGCATAAATATGCACAGACTTAGCAGTAATTCTTCAGCTACATCAGAGGAATATTCACATGTATCTATTTAAATCTTCTCTGTTTCTCAATGGACAGATATCTCACAATGAAAAGAACCAGGAATAAATAGAAATAAATCCCAGTTGAAAGAAATAAGAAAAAAGATTGTAATAAGCTCATTATTTTGTGCAGTTAGATGGCTGAATGGAAATATTTTATAAGTATATACATGCATAGAAAACATAAAATTATTTCTATTTTGCATACAATAGATTAATTGTATTGTTTATTTACATTATTATCAATTTATATATATATATATTCTTCAATATGAAGAACAGAATTATTAATATAGTATCAATTAATTGAATGAAAACTCTTTTTCCAGAAATTCTTTCTAGTATTGCTCAGCAAAATCAAGCTCTGCGGGATGGGAACTCTGACTGTCATCATGGCAGAAATCTCTGCATTGCCACAGTATATTGTTCATACTGTTCTCTTTGCAACAAAGGCAACAATGTTAGAGACACATGTATACCTTAATTCTTTCTGTCTGTTTGAAAGGTACAGACCAGGGGAAAGAAAGCCTATCAGGCTGGAAGAGTTGGGAAAAGAAAAATCCCTTCCCCAAGCAATTCCTGCATGTGTTGCCTCTGTGCCTGACACACCATAACTGATCACCTCAACTCCAAGCATCTGTTCCAGCTGCAGATTCCCTACACCCAGAAGCAGCCTTACTCTAGAATACAGAATACACTCTGTAGTATCCTCTAAGACATAAAGTGTTAAATGGACATTGCAAGTCTTCTGTGACCTCTCTTAAATTGCTTCTTTTCTATCTCCTTCACTATATTTTAAAAGCTAGTTTTCAAAGAATGAGAGACATCATCTCATTCAGCTAATCACAGAGATGATGGAAAGAAAAAAATAAAGCTCACCACAGATTATAAACTCCCCTGAAACAATATCTTGTCCTCTCTGATTTTTTCTTGCTCAGCAAAGGATATTTAAAAGTTGGATTAGTAGTTGACTTCCTTAGTAACTGCCTTTAGACCTTTGTAATGACCTGAAGTAGAGACTGAGGACTTTTTATACCACAGGGCATTTTTTTTCCTGGTATGTAGACAATCAGCAATTGCCGTAACTGGTCACATGCTAAAGGAACATGAGGCAATAACGTTTTTTTTTTTTCTTTTCCAGCAGCAGCTTGCTTCTCTGTCCAAGAATGTAGCTTGCTTTTTCTCTTCCTCCCTCCTACGATGGAAGCTATCTGGCCAAGTAGAAGCAGGAGATGTCCTTGCCCACTTCTATGTTAATTGTGGTCTGTCCCCATCCGAGATGCAAAACGCTGCAGAACGTACAGCATGGCACTGGGTAAAGGAGCTGACATTTCAGTTTGGGCCAGGGTCTTAATCCTGGGGCAAACAACCGGTGGGTTTGCACTGTGGTCTGCCCTGCACAGCCCATCCACAGCCAGTGAGGAGTTGTGACTCCACAGCAGCAGCGAGCTCACAAACCACACGCTTCCGCTCAGTTCTGCTGACATCAAACGGCGGTGCTGGTTCATGAACTCGAGAAGACTCTGGATCACTTTAAATTAGAGAACATATTTTTTTGTTCACTCTCCCTGGGTATTTTACTGGGCTTTTGTTTTTTGTTTTTTTTTCCTTTACAAAGTGTAAAATGCCTAGAGCGGTTTTTTTTTTAAGAGTACACTGCATTAAATGAACACTCTTAACATTTCAGTGACCTACAGCTTGCACTGTAATTATGAAACAGGCTATTCTCAAGCCTCAGAACAATGATTTCTGTGTAAAGAAGGTTTAACATCCACCAAAGTAGCACAGCAGTAGTACATGTAGAACAAGAGCATGCCAGAGCCTTACACTGTTGCCCAGAAGTATGAGGAATCATTCCCCATAGGAACAACATACAGGGCCCATTCCTGACTTCCTAGGAATCGCTTGTTTTATCCAATGTAGAGGAAGTTGCTCATGCTGCCTCTTGCTTAGAGTTATGTGGCATTTGCAATGCTTTACCTGTGAAATGTCCAAGAAACGCCTGAGCATTGAGCTAATGATAATAATTAAGAAACAAACCCTCCCAAAACCCCAAAAAACTTAACAAGTGCAGACAGATCTCTGCCCACGTATCACCCAAGGACAGTAACTATCTTCTCTGGATACATACCAAATCAACAAGCCTTTTGGGACAGACCTGCTTTCTGCCATGCCTAGAGATTGCCCAAACACAGAATTTTCATCCATGAATGAGTAATCTCACCACTTGTGTGTGAGCCTCCATCAGCGTCATTTACTGCTGCTGTAACGCTGCATGGACATTGCGATTCTGAGTTCACACTTTCACAGTACATAACTTCTGCCCATGCCCCAACGTCAAAGACAGAAAACAAAAATCAGCTGGTATCTCTTTCTTTGAAATTATCTTATTCAAAGCAACGGATTATTGTGGTACAAGTTCTCAAGGCTGATTGTACTCCTTTCCCCATGAAAAAATAGCACTAACCATCCAGACCAATGTCCAGAGTCACATATGGCAAACGTACAATTCTCAGCTTTGTCAGGTTTCCAAACAAATGTGGCTTTGGCACCTCAGAATAGCAGGTCTGCAGAAGATGTAACAACAAAAAGCTACCCAAGCTATGTCTGCAATTTCTGCTTTTAAAGTATTATACTTTTTATTTGTGAATAGAATAGCTAGATACTTGGTTTGTACCCCTACTGGAAAAATATTTCATCTGAGGACTCATTCCATGACTACAAGAGACAAAGAAAAGAACATAAAGCTGTTAAATGTATAGATTTGTTATAACCCAATCTGTCACCATCTGTCACTGAACCTTAAGCACAAAGCAAACTAAGAAAATCAGTAAAACAACACAAGCAATGAAAATAAATCTTTTCTATTGCAGTGTAAGTTCTTTCTGCAAAATACTATTGTACTTTTCAACAAAATTACTTGTAAACCTAAGAAATCACTCCAGGAAGAAATTACAGTACACAAAGCCAACATTTTTATCACTATATCATTTTACTAATTTCAGACTAATCACATAAACTAACCACTGGCTTGCCATAGTGCTGCCTTTTGAAATATGACACCCTGTAGCATGAAAAAAAGTTGTATGGAAATTTTCACATTTAAGAAGAGCTCTGCTATAAAAAGCTTGTGGTTAACATTAAGCATTATTATACCACACACCCAGTGCTCTCACCTCTGCAGGGAGCTGCACTGTGTACTAACTGAAGGGGATGTACAGGTCTTCTGAAGTAGGAAAGCAGAGATGGATATCAAAGCAAATCTCATCCACCTCCAGGAAATTACTTTAATACCAGGCTTTACCAAGACTGGAAAGTAGGGAAGTTTCTCAGAGCTCTCCAGCCACTTATTTTGGCTATGAAGAAAGCACGTGAAATTTCTAGCATTCTGGACCCAAATTCATAATGATAAGGCTTGACCTTTGCCACCACCAAAACATAAAATTCCACTCACAGGTGGTGCTTACGTACAAAGTGGCATGGAAACGATCTCTTGAGCTTACTGGGGTAATACCTTTGAGAGAATTCACTAAAATCTACTCCTACTGGGATGCTGAGATTTTTTTAACACCTAATACATAAGTCAGACACCAAACAATTAGTATTAAAAAACCTGCACACAATAAAGCATTAAATATGAAAGTTGCTTTAAAAACAGAACAAAACCACTCCCCCCCACACAGTACAAGGGTGTTACAAGTAATGAGGGAGATATAAATATCATGGTTATCTTTTCATAATCAAGATGTTATGAAAGAATTCCAATCTGTGTGTTTACCCCATATATCAACTTGCGTCTGACTAGCCATGAGCTCATCATTCAGATGACTTCTTCCCTCTGTTCCCAGTGCTAAACTGCACGTAGGGTTTGAGGTGGCTGAGGGAGCCACCACAAAGTCCAGGGACATACCAGAGGGATTCTGAAAGGTGAAAAAAAGGAAGCAAGCAAACTGCAAAGTGACGTCATATTAAAACTTGTGGTGAGCGTCAGAGAGAACAAAAATGGCTGTGCTGGTGTGAGATCAGAGGCCCACCTACCCCATACTCCAGCTTAGAGCAGCAAACAGCAAATGTTTGAAGACCATGGATTTTTGAAGACCAAAAGCAAGCATCTAGTGAAAGTTCTTCAGAACACTGATAACTTCTAAAAACTTTCAGCTTAGGGACTTCCTAAGGCAGAAGTAATATCATTGTATCTAACAGTCTTTGGTAGACTTTTCTTCCAGGAACCTATGCGCCTGCTTTTTGACCACTTGTACATTGACAGCATCCACAACATCCTGCAGCATCCACCATGCTCTACAGTCTAATTACACGCATCTGAGAAACCACTTCCTTCGATTTGTTTTGATCTGTCACCTAGTGGTTACATTGCTGCCCCCCACTTCTTGTTTTTAAGAAGCAGTGAACAATCATCCTTCCCGACACACTTCCTAATACAGACCTTTATCACATCCTCTCCCAGCCACTGCTTTCTCAAGGTGAAGAGCCCTAGTCAACCTAGTCATTTCTCACAGGGAAGCCTCTCCATACATCTCTTCTCGTCACTCTTTTCTGGTATTTTTCCACTTCTGCTACATATCTTTGACTTGGAAGACTGAAATCCGAATGCAGAAATGCGCCACAAATTTCTACAGTGACATCATGATGGTTTTGATGCCATTTCTAGTCAAGTCTTATTTTACCATATATTTTTCTGATCATTAAATGAAGACTAAGCTGACACATTAATGAAGCAATCGGAACTCTAAAAACACATTCCTGGATACCAACAATCCAGAGTCCATTGTTTCATATGTGCACTTCACATTTACCTACAATTTCCTAGCAGGAGAGCCCAAGTGCTTCCTCTAGCCCTAGTTCTAGAGCACTATGAGGATGAACACATTCCCCTGTCCATAGGATTGTGAGGATGACAGCATGCCATTAAAAAGAAACTTGCATAGTGTTCTGTTGTACAGAAGGTGTCCAATTCTCTGTTTTCTTCGTTGGTACCATGGAGATTTGAGGCAACAGGTTACACCAACAACTCCTCTGCCAGTGGGTGAGAGGCCAGGAGTGTTGCCACTCTGCCACCATTACACACAATGTTACCACTTCTGAGGTATCAGAAGAAGATGCTTCTCACACCAGAAGAACTCTGCAATATCCATCCAAGCGGCTGAGGGCCATGTGTTAGAATGAAGAACTTGAACATGAGATTTTCTGACCAAGATATGGAGTGTAAGGGCACTTGGTTGGTTGGTTCAAGTTTGGAGGATTACTGGAGAAACTTTAATAAATAAATGCCATTTTAAAATGCATTGTTCAATGTTTTGCAGAGATTTTTAAGAGCACTGTCCTCTTCTTCCATAGATATTTGGCATTTGCTATTGGCAAAGATTCTTTACAAGTCCAGTCTTGCATTCATGCGCACAAGCGTCTTCACATGCACAGCAGCAAGAACAAATAACTATCCCTGAGCAAACTTCAGAAAGACAGATCAATATATGCATATGCTCAATTTTATTTAAATATTTTATTATCAAATCTAGTATTAAAAAAAAACCAGTACAACTACTAAATAACCAAAAATCTTCAATCAGACTTGTTCTTGTACTCCTATCTTGTTCTGGTACTCATTTCTGGGCATTTCTTATCGTTTCTTTGCCAGGCCATGAAGCATGACCAAATTCTGGTTTCATCTGGTGAGGTCACTTTTTATACAGACAAATTCAGTGCTGTCAGCACAGGAAGAGTAGCTGAAAGTAGCAGTAGTTCTGGGTTCTCTGGTAACACAACTGGGAATCACAAAAGGTAGTGAGAGCTTGCTCTGAGCCACAGAGCACAACAGCAAAGCAGAACACTCCTTCTGAGCTGGTCAAACTCTGCTTCAAGCAAGAAGATGCCTCAAGTAGCCTGGAGGTCTCAATGAACAGCATCAGGCAAGGGGAAGTGGCTGAACCCCTGGTACAGAAAGCTGTCCTGCAGAGCTCCACAGGTCTTTAGGCAGGTTATAGACCAAGTTTACCTCCATTACGGTCCACTTTCTCAGCTTTACTGAGCTGAGAAAACTCCTTTTTTTCACTTTATTTGCTGCCACTATTGATAAATGTGTAACAAAAGTAAAGGTGGTGTGGATAAGACAGGTAGCACAGAAATCTCTTTTAGGCAAAGTCCTTTCTGCAATAATCCACTCACAACAATCATCAGTGAAAAGACAGCAATGCTAGTGACCAGAGTGGAAACTTCTTTACCGAAACATCCTGGTGTAGACATAGCCTAAGTGAAACCTTCTATGCAAGGGAAGAAGTTCAGCATCTCGGCCTGCCACAGAAACACTGATCGTATGTGATAAAAAAAAATACCTTTCTTCTTGTTAGGTTAGAAGACAGCCCTCAATAGTGCATGTACTTCGAAGTTATCACTCACAAGAATAACTTTCAGAGCTTCATTTTGCTTCTATGTAATACCACATATCTTCTCCATTAAATCACCATAGGCGGATTCTGTGGCATAGCTCTCTCAGGCAAAACAAGGAAAAACACTCCGAGAAGTAATACTTAGATTCAATGTTCTCCTTAATGCTTTTTTCTTTTCTTTTCTGAATCCAAAGCAATCTTAGTATTCCTGCATTACTTTAAAGACATAATTGTACAGAACAAGCAAAAAATTCTAATTCTAATATTGAAATCTTATATGGTCTACAGGTCACTGCTAACTTGGCTTGTTTTATTTCACTGAACAGTTGCAATGACACTTAGCAACCAGATCACATCAGATATGGGAGAGTTTTCCTACTGCATCACACTATTCTTACATGTCCAAATTTCTTTTTCAGATTCATGTAAGAGGGCTGGTGACTCAGCAAAGCAGAATCAATAATGCAATGAGATGGATGAACCCCTGGATTGTTTTTTTGTGATCCTATTAGACTTCAGAGGCTACACAGCTTCAGCATGTTCTAGGTTTACTTTTCCACTTCAAAGAATATTTATTTTTAGAAGGAAACAGTCTTTTATGCTTCAGAGAGAAAAAAAGTTAGAGGTATAGTGCAAAGATGAAAGCCCTTATTCTTATTATTTAAAAAAAAAAAAGTACATGCAGTTCTGCCTCAATTTATTATATTTAAAATACTTCAACATCTACCAATGCAATAAGCCAAGTTTACCTATCACAAACATCTGTGTTGCACAGTCGTATGAACACAACTCCTTAAAACTAATCATAAGACAAGCAGAAAGAAGTGGCAAAATACCAGACATACCATTACAGAAATAAAACCAAAGAACAACTTTTTCAGACCAAGGAGATTCGTATTTTCTTAGAGGACCTAAGAAAACAGAATTGCGACTCGAGTCATTGGTTGAAGCACTACCACAGTAAAACCTCTACAAGCCTGATACAAACACAACTGCCAAAAAAAAAGGGCCATCAATAACCTCTGAAAACTGGGAAAAGTCCTGGCAGCAATGAGGCTGTGACTTACGATCACATAACGGACAGTTTTCTGATAAAGCACTTCAGCTAAAGCTCTCTGTGGAAGCAACCCACTTCCAAGGGAGAGGAGCATTTTGGAGCATGCGTATCTCTCACTATTGCACCCTGCCCCCCCCCGCCAAAAAAGCAGAAACAAAGTCATTGAAGTTGTGGGAAAACACCTGTGAAAACATACAGATTTTGGAGAAAACCGGTGTGAGAGACATAAGGTGGAAGGTGTGCCATCACAGACATCTTGGCCCTGGCAAAAACCCCGAAGTTTAAAGTGAGAATGATATTACAAAAACAATAGCAAAATTTGCTGGTCCGGAGAAATGTTTATGCAATAAAGGGTGAAACAACTCCACTACACACACGTTTCCCAAGCAAACAACCGTAAGTTAATCGAGGGCTCAAATATATCCCACAAGTGTTTAACAAAGGATGGCATCCCTATTCTCAGGCTTGGAAGCTGCATATCAAGTTTTGGAAGAAGGGATTTTGCAGCCGGATTTGAAAACATGAGAAATATTAACCTAAAGAAGGAATGCTGACTGACTTCTTATAAAGGAATCGTCATGCGTTTCGTTTTTCTTTTCAATACTTTCCACTCCCTATGTACCTCCACACAAATACAGCAAACACAGTATCTCTGTACAGTATCCCAGGCTTTACGTGGCGTACACAGGATCTAAATGGCCCCTGTTTTTGAGTCGAGTCACAGGCTATCACAGGCAAAACCAGGAGAGAAAAAAAAAAAAAGACAAAATGATCAAGATTCAGCAAAACTACCTGCCTTTTCTCCCTCTACAGCTGAAGCACTAGTGGTAAGAAACCATCTTCTAAACCCCAAAAGAAACAAGTTTGTGCCAGCAGATAACGATCCTCACATACAAGCTGAAATTCCTCATTTTTTCCTACTGTGGTGGCAAGACTCTCCCCGATTGCTTATGCATTTATTTTGTCTTTTATTTAAAAGAGATTCCTCTTCTTTTTCATCCAGGCCAAGGGCCAGCTTCTCTTACATCTCCTTTCCCAAGGAGTGCATCCTGGTCTGCAGCCGCCCTGCCAGGCCCTTCCTGCACTGCTCCTCCTGATGCTGGCGCTCTGCGAGGGAGCAGAGCGCTTCATACTCCCTTTCATCTGCAATTCAAGATGGACCTGAACAAAAATGATTCCCTTGCTCAACTTCATCACTAAGCAGGACATGGAAAAAAAACATACATAAATGCAATGATACTAGATCAGTCTTGCTTTAAGTTCTACAAGTATATATATTTAGGATGTTGTATTCTGACATGTATTTATACATCTGTTCTTAAAACGAAGTTACTTGTGTTCTTTACTCTCCTATCAGTTGTTTAAAAAAAAGAGTCATACCTGAAACCACTGAAAAACTGTCTAGTACAAATACTGACCAAAGAGGAGTGAGTCTCTGGGCTGATTTCCTGTATGTAAATGTGTTCAGCTGAAAAAATGTCCAGGGCATGATTCCCAGACTATGGTACAGGAAAAAAGAGGAGTTCCCTGGCTTAGTTAAGATCAGAAGGAAGACACAAGGGACTCATCCAGGGAAAAGAGGCCAGTCCGTGACTCTCATATGTGCGTGCACACACACAGAGAAGTGCAGACACATGCGTGTGCGCTCCCCTCCCTGCCTTGCCTCTGCCCTGGCGGGGTGGGTGAGCTGGCGCAACATCCCCTCAAGGGAAGAAGCTCTTGAAAGATCTGATATGACATTTTTACATTCAACTGACTGCATGCAACATTCCTTTAAAAAAAAAAAATTATCTGTTTGCTTGCTTGAAGCGTCACAAAGATAATATTCACGTCTGTGACCCTGACTGTCTCTGGTCAAGAGGCAGAGAGATTGTGCAGACTGCGTTGCCTTCCAGCACCCCTGGGATGCCTGCCAGAGAACAAAGCTGCTGTCCCAGAGGAGAGGGTCAGATCCCCTGGCCTTCAGCTAACACTGTTAGCACTCCCTCTGGTAACTGCTGAGGAGGTGAATGGCACACACAGAGGACTTGGCCTGCACAGCCCTACACCTGTGTTACTGACGTACACTGCAAAAACTCCAGTGTCCTCAATCTGGGGAAAAAGTATTATTTTTTTTCCTTTAGAGAACCTTATCCCCAGATCACTTGTCTTTCCTTTTCTTCTTTATCATTGTTGACCTCCAAATTCCTACACCACCACCCTCTTTCAGCATCTACCAAAACGTTCATATCTGTTTTCTACATTGTGGTTACATGTCCATGTGGGCTGAAAATCTTTTAAATAATCTTATTTAAACACAGCTTCATCATCCAGATACTGTTTGGGCAATGAGCTATGCAGAGCCAAGCTGCATTACAGAATTTTATTTCAAAGCCTGTTTCCACTACTGGAGCACTCATTTTAAAGTGAATCTAAATTACTGCCTTTCCCATAAAAACTTGCTTAAGTGCATTTTAAAAGAAATGTTGCCAAGTGCAGAAATGCAACCTCTGCCCTTGGAAGTCCTTGAACTAAAGTTTGCTGAAGGCTGCCAGGTTAATCCAGGGCAGAATGGGTCTGTGTTTGTTCAGTCCTTCTGCTCTCCCACCCAACATGCACTCCTGGAGATGGGATGTCCAGATAAGCAGAACTACAATCTTGCCTGATAGGGCTGATCTGTTCATCGCACCCACCACTGTTTGCCTCCACACCAGTAAGGACATAAGCTAACAAAAAAGCTGATTGTCAAAAGCATCATGAGCATTTTTCTATGTCTCAAGCTCATCCTGTCATGACAGTGGGCTGTGTAACACCTCCTGCTGCCACAGACCATGACCACAACTGAACACGCAATGACAGTAATGAACATCAGTTTGCATGGCTACATATATCAGCATACAAATCCCTAATTTTATAAACTCATCACAGAACACATGAAAAGCTTGAGATGCAAGCAGATATCACCTTTTTTATTCTAATTTTTTTCTGGGACTGCCATTTTTATTTAAGTCACCTCTGTAAAGATTAAAAAAAAACATTCTGAAGAAATGCAAGGCTTTACTAAACTCAAGAGTGGTTACCCAATAGAGAGCACCAAAATGTACATCATCCACTCTGTAACCCACATGCTCCTCCTCTCACTTCAGAAGGCAGGGTTTCCAGGGCACCCAGAATTTCTGGCTATGTCTGATCAGAAGAGCACACATTAGATTAGAAAGCCTCTCAAAATCATCCAGGGAGCTTCTCCCCTGCGCTGCCAGAGGGTAGCTGGCTTAAGGACACACAATAAATAAACACAACTGTGGCAGCTTAGCAGTCATTTGTACACTTTTCCAAGCTACCTTTTTCAGGTTTTTAAAACACCAAAAACCTGGTCTAACAGCCACCAAACAATTTTTAAAATGTGGTAAAAACACATATCCATTACAAAATATGTGTTTATGCGATTTTGTTGGCTTACTTCTGTTTACATAATACAGCTGCATACAAATTGCTGTTGCATTTTAATAAAATTGTAATGTTAACAAGGTCCACATGAAAAGCACAAGTAGCTAAAACTTTGACTAGGCATAGACAGGTGAAAAGACTACGCTAGACCAGAAAACACAGCAAAAGAATATTGAAAATTAGTAATTCAAGCAGCAGAATGAATGGCTGATAAAATTTTAAGCAAACACTTTGCCTCTGCTCTCACTTCTTCTACCATCTTCTCTGGGGGTGAGCCTTTACTGTGCTTCCATTGCACCTAGCCTTGGACCGTATCAAGAAAGCTACACTTTCTGAAAGGGTAATAATACCTTTTTGCTGCCGTAACAGACTCAGCCTTACAGAGAACACTGCAGGTGGGAGGACTAAAAAAATTAAAAATCCATCTAAACATAGACCCACTACTCAATACTGCCTTCATTTTTTGTTTTGTTCTCGTTTTTTTTTCTTTCTTCCCAGAAATATTCTTGCCAGCTGTTTTGCTGTCTCTCAGTATTCCAACAACGACCAAACATCACCATGTGGTGCTGGATCTCAAAGGCAGAATTAAGATTAACGGTGTTATGATTGAGTTCCAGCCGAAGAGACACAGACTCTGTGGTTGAGAACCCATGGCCCCACTCAAGATGCCCCCGAGCATTGAAATTTTCACCCACTTCCCCCCAGAGCCAGGAAAGGGATAGCACTTCCAGAAAGAACAGTCACCCTTGGATGACAAAAAGAGTTTCGACATTGAGACTTATGAGCATTGCCTGATTCCCCAGTCAAAAAACATAATTCAGTTCTATGCTGAAACATGCATGGGAAACCTATACGTGGAAAATGCAGGTCAGATGAAGGCCAGTGGGATAAGGACCACAGGTATGTGTAGCCATGGTATCTCATGCTCAGTATGGAAAATATTCCACAGGCTGGCACATTCTTCAAATAGTTTTTTGAAATAATTATTACCACTTAGACCAGTATAACTTACAACAAGTTAAGCAAATAAAATAAATAAATTCCCTAGTTGTGTCCCTTAACCTCATCCACTTATCTTGAAAAGCAAGTCAGTTAGCATTACTTCCAGTGCTCCTCACTGCCAGACTAAGGTTGCTATGGGGCACACAGTATTTGATTAAAGCAATTATATCTACTGGCATATACATATGTGTTTGTTTTATGCCATGGAAATATCTCTATGCTTTTCACAGAAACTGGATATAAAAGTTACATGTGGAAAACCCAGTACCTGTGAATGCCCTCCTCCCAAACTGTAAACATAGCAGGAAACTTCTAATGTTTGTTTGAAAACACATGCCCTAAGTGATAATCCTGATGGAAAAAAGGAAGTAATTTTGCTTACTCTTTGCCTTCAGGTGGCTCATTAAAACACCTCTTATAAAAGAAAGAGCATATGAATCTCTCTTGACTTTATGCTGAGGCTAACCGTCTTTGGGGAAAGATCCTGGCAGCAAAAGAGTGTAAACTCAATTCTTTGTTTTAATTTAGAATTTAATTTGTCAGCAAAACCAAAGTTCATAAAGAAGGCAAATTTTGACAAATTGCAACTGCCATGAGCTCTGCTAAGAGCAGGATGTAACATGAATGTGATTCTTCAAGAGAACAAATTATAATCATTGCATCCAAACAAAAAATGCTTACATTAATAAGTTTATTCTATAGTTTGCCAACTCTTCAGGCTGGCTACTAAGGAGCATTTGCTAACCTCACATTTGCAAGATAAAGTGATCTGCAGCACATCTACTACATGTCAGCAGGACAAGATGACAGTTGTCCTGTTGAGATTTTGGATTACAATTAGCCTTTTCTTGCACTAGAGCTATAATACCTTAAATCTGAGCACATCTCTAAACAGAAGAAGATAATATAAGCAAAGCAGTTTTCCAAATCTCAGAAACCTTGTTCACCCGAGTCATTTGCACCAACAGAGAAAATGTTTGCTTATAAAAATAGTAATTTATTCGTGTATCTAAAATAAAATACAGCACATATACTAGGTACAGACTAAGAATGTCTGCTGCTCATTTCAGCTATAGTATACTCATAAAAGCAAATGCTTAAGATACACTATGTCAAGTGGATGGGTAGCATGGTAGAGTCTGCAGGGAAATGTAATCTATTACATTAGTATTACAAAGACATCAGTAAATAGCTGGAGTTGTTCAAAGCCTAAACACTTATCAGACACTCAAGACTGGGATTTACCTAGCTAACTTTATCAACTGGTCCCCTAGATTGTCCTTGCAAAGTCTAGCAAAAACAAACTTCAGAATGAGGTTCATTTGATGTCCTTAGGAGAGGAGACATGCTTCAGAAATGCCAACTTCTTTCTCCCTGATTCCTACAAAAGTATGACGGGCCCATACTTGCACAGCTGTACCACGGGTGCCTTGAGTTGAATGCTGCCTGCCAGGCTGCTCAGGCAGGGCCAGCACAGCACAGAGGCAATCTGTAACCCAGCAATCCCCTTGCCAAAACAGGAGAGGTGAGCTCCGCTGTGGTTCTCACAGCATCAGCTGCTCTCAGCTTCGCAAGCTCCATCATCACATCATGGGAGGCTTCACTGGGTTATGAAAAATCATAATGAAGTCTTACTACAAACTGCTCCCTGCCTCCCGTAATTAAATGTACCTCTTGCCCAAGAGGGAGACCTTCCCCATCTCTGTCTCCTTGGTGCTGGGAAGAGGGAGGTCTTCTCATCATCTCTTTTTGTGGATAGAGAGATACAGCTAAGGGAAGAGATCTTCATTCCTATTTCTATTTTCTTTCACTTTTCAAACATGAAAACACTGTTGTAGAATTGCAAGAAAATTGAACTAAATCACTCACAGAAGAAACCACACAGTTTTTTCCATGTCCCACCAAATCAGATGTCATGCATCAAGGAGAACACCCACTTGAAAACTAGCACAGTATGACACCAAAGAAGTGCACTCCATGTTTTCCTAAATAAGTTCAAACTCTAGGAGATGAACTAATGAATAGGAATAACACTGGTGTTCAGCACAGCCCCACACAGAAAAAGTGCAAGTGACTCCAGAGAAGCAAAGAGCACAGCAGATGTAGTGAGGGTACAGCCATGGCCATAGAGCCAAGAAGTGTAACACACCCAGGAGCACATGGTGTGCAGTTCATTCTCCTCCAGACCCAGCTGCAGTGGCTGAACAGGGTGGCTGCCCCTCTCAGCTGCTCAGCACCAGGTACTGCCAGGACCTTACCACCCCTATGGCAGAGCTCCAATCCTTTCAGTGCAAAGGCAGCCAGGTCATCATGAAGTGACTTAAATCATCAGTTCCCACTCAGCTCTCAGATTTCACACTAATGTGCATGAAGGACTGTCACACATTCATCTCCACTCTCTGCTGGCATGGGGCAGTGGTGTCCAGCAAGACATCCAGAGTGAGCAGGCAGCGAAGCCAGCAGTGCCAGTGGCAATATACACTGCAGACAGACTCGCTGCAGCTTCCCTTCTGCCTTCACCTCTCTGTTACTCTGGGATATGCTTGATCTTGCTGAACCAGTTCAATCAGTAGTATGTCAAAAAGTCATACTCCTACCCCCTCCCCATCTTTTTAAAAATTTATTTTCTGATCAGTTTTCTACTGGTTTAGTGATATGGATCACCAGCACCCAAGCACTACAAGATGATCCAATGCTGCAAGCATATGCAATGGCCAAACTTTGCCCTATATAAACACTTTACGTAAATCACTGAAATAAATTATGCTGCAAATTATGAGTAAATTATGCTGTAAAGGGGTAAAAATTCTCCTATATTTGTTCAGGACAATCAATTCTTCTTTTTTCCACTGTCAATCCACATTAGACTGGTAACCGTACATGCTGCTTGCAGAATGCTCTCTGAACACTTCAAGCAGACATGGCTCCTATTGTGCTCCTGGGCTACAGTTGATCATCTTGTTTTTTTCTGCTTAATGCAGTTATTTTTTTGAGAGGATAGAACAGAGTGAATGAGGATAAAGCAGAGAAATAAACAGGAGCCAAAATCTCTCCCTGTCTACAACAAAAACACGTCACTAGCAACCACAAAGGATATTAAAATCAACAGATAAAGGTCAGATAAAGCACAAGATAAAGTAGTGCGTACATTAATATCTCAAAGATGTTATTACAAGGTTAATCAGTTATGCTGGCAAGATTTAGATTTGAGCTATTTGGTGCCTAAGAAATATAATCAAAATAATTTATTTTTACTTTATAAACAAAATGTAAATCACCCATGAAATTACTACTTCACAGAACAAAATTAATATAATGCAATAAAATCTAAGTTTAGAGTCACAGCTCCCTAGGGATTTTTAAACTAGTACAGCTATACACAATACAGCTGCTCCAATGCAAAGTAGAACCCCAAGTTTTTAACACAGGTAAGCCTTGTGCCAGCTGATGGCAAATAGAAGAGAGCTTGATTTATTATATTTTTGTCCACATTTAGTTACAGTGTCTTCCCTTGGCTGTTTTTGTGAATACTACTGAATACCTTTACATTTTCATCTGACAAAAATCTTTACATTTTCATCTGACAAAAATCAGAAGTTCAGTATTTGCATTATGACTGATTCTGCAATTTCTCTTAACTTTTGCTCGTACTATACCAGTATGACTGAAACTCGGAATAAAATATCAATTGCCTGTTTCACCTAGGGGATGGCTCCAGGTTTTCCATGACTGTTCAACACAAGGGTGGCTGATTCTTGAGCTGAGGGGAAATTATGCAGGCTAATGTCATTACAACACAACAAAGAAGAAAAGTAATTGACAATATTTGTTCAGAAATCTTTGCAATTGGAGCTTTCACAGCAGTAGCTCTTGAGAAAGATTTGCAGGCACAAATCAGAACACAGTGCTTTTCCCAAAGCCTGCCTGTGCTCTTGGCAGTGTTCTCCCTTGAGCCCGCTCAACATAACGAGGAGGCAGAGTCTCAAAGACAGGGTTAAGTCTAATTCTTCAGCCAGATACATCAAAGGGAAAGTTACCATAACGTAAGCCATATTTTAGTATTTAAGAGCCCCATATACAGCTTAGGGACAACTTGAACTCCACCTTTATCAAACTATTACCTCTGCTACGTATTATTCACACAGCAAGAGTCTTAATTGCCCAGACACTCTGCCAACTCTTTCCTCTCTGTTGAAACCAACCACACAAATCTAAAACGCCTATTTTCAACAGAAGTCTACTAAAACACCCACTAGAGATATTAGTTGTCAAGTGTTAAGCAGAAAGTTTCACATTTCACGAATTACACATTTATACACTTCCATGAGCCTGTCAGCATCTGTGCATCTTGGTGATAGCAATCCCTCCTTTCCCAGCCTTCAAGAGAAACACCTTCATCCACTGCTTTGTTGATTGTTTGTAGGCATATGTGGGTGTATTGGCCTCTAACAGACAAAGAAAGTGCATAAGGAAATCAAGGTAAAGCTAAACTGAAAGAAAGACTTTCCCATTTAGTACTGAAAACACTAATCAGTTCCAACACTCAACTCGCTGGAATTGAGTATGCTGCAATGCCACTCTGGAACTGCATTTCCAAAGCGCAGTAATCTTGTATTGCAACCATTCACTTTATAGCAATGTTTTGAAAAGCTAAGGGTTAATTTAACTCGAAAACCTTGTATCTCCTGCTATTAAACAATTAGTTTTTGCTCACCTGTTGCTTACTGCTTCATTGCTGCTGATATGCCACAGAAAATCTGGAAATAAGAAATTGTTTCAAGCTAGTCCTGCAGATTTTAAGAGGGCAATCGTGCTTAGTGCAGGCTCAAAACAGAAGGGAGAACATGAGTGAATTCTCTGCACCTCTTTGCTAAACAGACAGATTTGCTGAACCAACTAAACCTTCCTCAGGACACTCAGCTTTAGATTGAGCTAGTGGCACAACAACTGGAAACCCAGCAAACGAAGTGCTGTGTCTACGAGTGCAGGATGTCTCCTCTACTGAACAAGGCATTTCATAAAATTAAAATTGTTACTCCATCAACATCTAAAGATGCAGGTGGTAAGCTACCTGGAAACAATGTCTAGTTCTTTAACAGTACCTTTTCCTTGAAGATTTATAGCAATGCACAAAAATTAAAAAGTTCATACAGCAGTACTAATTAACAGGCATCTTACAACTTCTGCTTTAACTGAAATGTTTTTTCCTTTACCTCATTAAATGAAAATAGAACCTAGAGAAGATAGTAAATTGTCTAAAGGAACACAGAGAAGGAACCTCTAGGTTCACAGTACCCTCAACCCATGGTTTGCCCCCACCCCTCATTTAGGCTGACAAGTCTGCGGGTTGTGCTGCAGACCAGGTCAAGGACTCACCCAACTTGGAAAAAGAGAAACAAAAACCTCTCCCTTCAAAAAAAGAAAAACAAAACCAAAAAACCCACCAGCTTATAGCTGGAGCACTCCCCTTGGTCAGATCCAGGTCCCAGCATAGCCCAATCGCTGTTAGGCTGGCAGAAACAAGGTGTGCCATGGAGCAGGAGCAGGGTCAAGTGGAACAGTTGGAAGAGGCCAGAATAGCTGAGGCAAGGATTTATCCCAGATCTTGGCCTGAGGTGTCAGAGTGCTTGCTTCCCAGGGAAATCCTGTAATGCATCATCCTCTACCTCATACACTTAAAACTCCCTAGGATACATTCGAAGGGCAACTTCCAAAGGAAACATGCTATTCAAGGCCTGTGCTAATTGCAACTTGTTCCTTTGCAGTTGCAATAGACAGTCAGGAACTGCCTGTGTGTGCAGTAGCTGCTTCCATCACTTTTCTAATGGAATGTAGTTCCTGTCAAAACTGAAGCACAGTCCCAATTCCAAGCCAGCAAGGGGCAAAGTAAGACAGCACAAGCAGAAACACTGCAATCTAAATACTTTCCTCCAACTGTTCTGCCTAATCTCATGTCAGCGTATGTCATTCACAATTTATCCAGAGTTAATTTCAGGTCTCTTACAGCAAGGATTTACACTCTGTTCTTTAAAGCAGTGCTCATTACAAGGAAGCTCATTATTACACCCAAAGCAGTAAGCAGAATCTGCAACTCCTTTCAACAGTCTTGCGGCCAACAGAGAAGCTGCAGCTACTTAGTCTGTGGAAAAATGTCAGTGATCATGGCAGAAGCTCGATGGCTGCTTAGCAGTCCGTGCTCAGGGTCTTCGGTTAAAAAA
>VZTI01001686.1:1313107-1327729 GCA_013397865.1 Struthidea cinerea | reverse complement strand
AAAAAAAAAAAAGACAACAGAAACCTTTGCCACTGAACTGGCGTCATTTCTGATAGCAGTGTTTTGACATCAGCCCGGCAGAGACATGTAAGCAAAGCCCAGCTGTTTGCTGTTTGCACAGACAGCTTCTTGCAGGTAGCCAGCTCAGAACTAGCCCGTTACAGACCTGTGAGGTATAATACAAATAAACAGTCCTGATCATAATATGCCGTACAGGCAACAACGCCAAACAAAGGAGAAAAATAACACATGCCAAAACATGAAAGAATAAAGTAGGTGAAACATTCTACTGCTAATGCTTTATGAAAGTGTAAGAGGATGGTTCTGTCCAGAGAAAGGCTTCTCATCTTCTCTTTCACATCAGAGGCAGGAAAAACAGCTTACAAGATATCTAGAGATCAAGATGCTAAGCTTCAAACAGTAGAGGATTATAAAATTGAAACTGACAGGACTAGCACAAGAGGGTTCTTCTACTCTTCATTGAGACACTCTTTTGAAGTGCCTTCAGGACTGACTGCACACAGTATGTCCTCTCAATGTCCAGTTGAATCACATTTATTCCGCTGTTTTAGAGTTTTTTAATTTGTGAAACCAAAAAACCCCAAACGCAAGGAGGCCGACTAAGCCTACAGGCAGGAGTTACCTTTTCTTTCTTTTTTAATAAGCTTTTATGATGGTTCTTCACCCAGAATCACCACTAACAGCAGACATAAAAGAAAAATGAGTGCTAGGGCCTTTAGAAATTAAATTTTTGAATACAAGATGAATCCTCACTATAACCCTTACCACTGCTAACCTAAAGAGCACTGAACTACAAATCAATGGCAAATGCTAAACTGCCCAAGCAGAGCAGAGACAAAACCTCCTTTCACTACAGGAATTCAGAAATGGTGAGAAACCAGTGTAGACTGACAAGGTGTATTATCTGGATCACAGGCAGATCAAAGTACCTGAACCTCTTCATATCAACTAAAACCTGTGCTTTGTGGGTGATAACTCCTCATCTTTGGCATACACATCTTTGAGTCAGCAAATTGCCTTCATTTGATTTTCAAAAAACCTCTCAGGGTTTATCTGCTGAAGAATCCCCCTTTTTATTTAACACAAGGAATTAAGAAGTAATTACATTATGTTTACACATTTATAAATGATGGGTTGCCTTTTGTTAAGGGTTCTGGATCCCTTAATCCTTCCTTAATCTAATCAAAGAAATTGGCAATAAATAAAGCACAAAGGGATGTGGCAGCCCAAGGCAGAAGTTGCGAGGAAAACAAAGGAAGCTTCAGACTGCTCCTCAAACCAGTGATCAAGTGCAGGCAAAAGAAAACCTACCACTCAATTCCAGTGGAAACAGGGAAGTAATGGGTATCCTTCTAAGTTTTCACGCAAAGGTATAACACAGTAAGTCATAACAACACAATGCACCAAGCTCCAGTATCAGGCAGTGAGACAACTACAAAATATTTGGATTAAAAATAAGCCTTATTTAAAAAAATTGTTAAATGTCTGAGAGCTTATAGTTATCAGTAGAATCTAATTTACTCATCTAGTAGCATTTGGTGTCCCTTTGAAGCCAAGTGTTCAATAAGTGCTGACANTAGCATTGGGGTTCCCTTTGAAGCCAATTGTTCAATAAGTGCTGAAAAACCTCCAAAAAAAAAAAAAATTCCTCCCTCAGTACTGTGAGGAAAAAGAAAAAGTACAGCAAAATGGTTCAAGTAGCTTCCTATGGCAAATGTTTCAGTTTGGGCTATTGACATTTTATTGCACAAACCCTTCCATCAGCTTCCTAGCAGAAGGACTTACTAAATGAAATGATGCCTTTAAGCTTAGGAGAAAAGGTACAAGGGCAGATTTTTCTCAAGTTGCCTTCAAGGTGAAGGATCAAACCATGTCACTGTAAACCTCACAAGCAACACAGCATGACTCTATCACAGAGCTCAAGTTTTCAACAGAGAGTAGGAAAGTGCTATGTCACAAGAGGGGTTTCTGTCCTGGAAATAAAGAGCCTGGCTTCCCAAAACCATCAGCCAGAAGCATCAGTACAGGGCAAACCCCCATCTGTTTCTGAGCAAGCAGCCTTGACACTGCTGAGGTTGGCACATATTAGCCCCTATTAGGATTGCTACAGCTAGTAAGGCTTTCAGTTCCTTTTTTTCCCCTTCAGCAGAAAGCTTATTTGCCTGGGCCAAAATGAGTTTTGACAAGTGCGGCTTCTGAGCTTTTCTATTTAAAACCAAGCTGAGCATATACTTCACATTTTATTTTTTTCAGATGTAACTCCTGAGAGAGCAGACCAAGCTAAAACGCAACACCTTGTAAATCAGAAAGGTTTATCTTTACTTGGAATTGGGTCAACTACAATGGTTTAAAGCTATTTCTTCATTTCACTGTCATCCAGCCACCGGCTTTGAACTTCTTTGTTTAAAGCAAAGATAGTGAGGAAGGAGCGCCTTGCACGGTAACAGCGAAAAATCCAGTAAGAGCAAAAATTGCCAGGCATGTGCTTGGTTGGTAGCAGGCAACAGGAACTTTAATCATCTAACTGATAAGTATTCGCTTTAAAAAATTTCCATGAAAAATGAATATAAACATGGTCTCAGTGTTATAATCCTTGATCATGCAAGATTCCCAGAAATGTGAGGATGTTTTGCTTTAATGGTAACCATAAAACAAACAAAAATTCCAAGATTCTGTGATCAGCCCGTGGAGACTCCTTTTTAAAACTGTGTTTTACTGTTTTGTGATTAAACCTTTCCCTTTAAATCTTGATCTTTGCGATGTGCTCTTATTTCTACTTTAACTCAGATACAGTTTCCCAAACACAAGATAAAGATTCAGCTTTCCAACAACCAGAAACAAAATCCGTCTTTTGTAACAGGAGCTCCTAAAGCACTTATTTAAAAGTATATGGCCACAAAGAAACCCCAAGTGAGACTGAATTCCTCTCTTCTTTACTTAGTTGTTACAAAGTAGAGAAATGTGTAACTTCTTCACTGATTGTAACACTTTGCAAGAAAAGTGTGTGTGGGGGGGTTGTGTGGAAAAGGAACACATTTCTAAATTAAGAACAGTGGTGAAAATTATTTACAGTCTCCACTTTACCTAGACTCTAGTAACTAGAGTGCTGAGTCATAAATTAAACTGGTGCTCTGACCTTTAAGGAACAACTGAGATCATAATAAACACGTCTCGTATTTTCAGCTGAGTCCAAGTAAAGAGAAGTCTCACAGGTCCTTGAAAAGCCTCAGGAGATGCAGTTTCTTAAAGCACACATAAAATTGATTAGTGTTCGCAGTAACTAAAAACACATTAGAGAACAGACATGTTAGAGAAAAAAGATGTTGGAGAACAGAGAAGAGAACAGACTTAATTTACTCTGAATTTGCACTCTTTTCCCTCTCATATATGCTCTAAGTTAGAAAAGAACTAATATTGAAAATCAACCATGCATGTGAAGAACCATCAAAAATACACAAAACGACCTGAGAACAGAATAGACCAGACAGTACAATAGTTATGTGCAGCCACGCAAGAGCTGGAATTTAATTTCTGTTTGGTAAACTGTGGAGATTTCTTACCTAGAAACAGTCATGTTAGTGATGTATGTCCCATGAAGGTATTCTTGGGACATAAAAAATTAGGAGGACAGAAAAACTGGAATCTACCTTGCTTCAACAAACTTGGATATGGAAACTTCTTCCCATTGCGTGTCATACTACTCATTTTCTCCTCTCAGCTACATTTTCCCTCAGCCCAAACAACACTAAACTCTTTCTCCAGAAGTCCCTCAAACCCACCACGTACCTTCCATAGTCCGAGTGCTATAATGAGGGTCAATATACCTGTATGCAAGCCTGTGCTCATGCATGCCTTTCCACCTTTTATTTGTCTACATGAACTTGCACTTCATCTTTACCACTTCAGTAACCAACATTGTATTTCACTACACAGACAGAGTTACATCAGCATAAGTAGGCAATTTATTCCTAATCAGGGTGTACTACAAGCTACAGTCTTCATGAGTCTGCTATGCTGCTAAACATATTTTATAACAAGGAGGCCTTCTTTCTTGGCTTGGCTAACGCCAGCACTCCACCTGTGTGGCACCAAGCCGAAACATGTTACAGGCAACTTTCAGTCAAATGGATGTAAATAAATTCAGAAAACAAGATACAAATGCTATCTTGAAACCCTTTCTGCATCCACAAAAAGAATTTCTTAGACAAAAGCAGAAGGCTACATGATTCAGCTCAATGTATCTACGTGCTGGTTAACCCTAAAAAGGGGAGGAGGGGCCCAGACCTTCTCCCTGCTTGTCTGTGAGCTGGTTCAGTTTGCTAACCCAGGGAATTAGTAATGCAGAGCTGGTGAACGGAAACTGCTCCCAGAAGGGTGTGATGTGTGCTGGAGATGGCACAGGCAAAATGGCAAGGACACACACCCCACCCTCCAGGCAGCAGCCAGGGCTCTTTGCTCAGGAATGGAGCTAAACAGCACCATAAAAGAATCCAGTTTCAATCGAATAAAAAAAAAGTCCAAGCAGACGTCACAGCACAAGATGAACATCAATGTAGCTCATTTTAGGAGCTTCTCATTGGCCTTTCCACCTCACTAAGTCATCAGCTAGACTGTAGACTCCCAGGAACACAGGTCATTAAGACAGGAATGATAATAAGTATCAAATACTTCAGGCATTAATAGTAATAACAAGAAACAGAAACAAAACAGGAAACATCAAGTATTGTCACAGCTCTGTTTGACTAAATGCAAAACATGCTATTTATGTTATGTAATTGAGTTCTTAAGCACTTTCACTCTTGCTTGTGAATAAGAAATTGCAGCCTTCTATCTCTGCAGTTTGAAACATCTCTCAGTGGCAGTAGCAAGCACAATAAAAAAGTTCACTATTGTATCACGTGTTGAACCATGTGCCAGAACTGGCAGAGTATGTAAATGAACTCACTGACCTCTTTGGGTTTTCCCCTTTCTTTTCCCTGATCTTTAATGAGGATATCGAGCTCAGAGGGAGTAGCAGGCAGGAGATTGCGCTGTACTTTCACAATGGGAAAGAAGCCAAAATGCAGGCACAATGCCTGGATTCAGCAGTTTCAGGCAAATGCAGCACAACTGCATACATCCTCCTCCGGGAAGAACACTTTCCACCGCCACTTTAACAGGAAACCTAGCTCACAACCAAGGGTGGGCTAGCCCCTCATTCACTTTTCACACCTAGCTATTGAAGCTGTTCCCCCACAAGAAAGGTTTTCCTGTTAGAGAAGCTTCCAAAATTGCTTAAGAGCTGTTTGCTTTGATTTGTTATGATGATTTCATTCTGTAATATTCTGAATATTACATCGTGCTTATTGGTCTTCAATATGGAGCTTTTTACGCTGAAGATTTTGCTAAAAAAAACCTGTACAAACTCAGAAATATTAAAGGAAGAAAATGAACACAGCATTAGCCAGAAAAATGTAAGTATATATATCAAAATGTCTCAAAGTTCACAGTGTATTCATTTTCTGCCTGAAAATGGATCCCACTGACACAGACTGTATATGCTTAATTCTAATTTTCTTTATGTTCCACCTACCCTTTCCTTAATCAGTCTCTCTTTAGCTGCTTACAACACAGACAAATTACTTGGTACAATCTGAAGTTCTCCTCTTTCCTCTCAAAAGCAAAACAAATTTCTCTGACTAGTTGGCAGAAAATAAATTTAGATGTGTTCTATGTTCTCACATTCTATATGAACAAATACATCTTAAGGGCAAGACTGCACATGCCTCTAGAGAGAAGAAGCACAAGATTCAAAACTCCAGAAAGAGCAGCCAGAAGCATCTTTAAGTCTCTCTCAATGTCTCGCTGCTCTTGGGAACTACAGCAGCTTCTGACACAGCTTACCCAAATGCCTTAAGAACAGCACACTTTGTGTCCCCCCCCTTTCTCTCTCTCCCCCCACCCCCTTTTCTGGCCTTCCCTCAAGCCCAGGCCAGTGTTTCATTAGCATTAATTAATTTTATTTACTAATATTCCAATAAAACTGAGAATCACTGTTATTGTCATTTTTTTAAAAATGCCAGATCAAGACGCACAACAGGTAGCTTGCTGGAGATTTCGTGGGAAGCCTGTGGCATAAGCCAAATGAAATCAGGAATGTAAAGAATATTTTGAAAACAAAGTCTGTTTTTCCTCATCTAGTTGCCTTTGATTATGATTCTGCCTTACACTACAAGACGTTTGAACATGTGTCAAGAGTCAGCAGAGAAAGGGATGAGATTTTGACCACATGACTGGCATACAGCCAGCTCTATGACATGGACTTCTGTGACACAGTGGCAGAATATGAGGTCACAGCATATGATCCTCCTCCGTCCCTGGACAAACTGTGAAACCAGGAGAGCTTTGGCAGAGTTGAGGTTTCATGCACTGTCATAAATATAGGTTTGCCTAAAGAAAACATTCTGGCTCCATGCTGTCACAGTTAGGTATCCAGGCTAGCTGGCATCTTCTTTCTTGACTCCAAAATCAGACCCACAATATCTTAAAAATTTTAAAAAATATTTGCTGGAACAAATTTTTTGAAACTATTTGCTAGAACATTGAATTGTCCATTTGCAACATTACATTGTTGAGAAATGTGAGGTTATCGCCCAAAAACTTTGTTCCAGGCCACTAACTCTTTCTCAGCAGTTCAGAGAAGTTACAGAAAAGGTGTATTGATTCAAATAGCAACTGTTCCATGCAGATTAAACAAAACAAAACAAAACAAAACAAAACAAGCATGTTTAAGACCAAGGGGACATTCTTCCTTACAGAAACTAGTAGTTCTTGGCTGGCAAAGAATAAACTTGCACTTTCTTACTCTTTCTCCAAAGTGGGAGAGGGGAAAGAGGAGATGGAAGGAAGGGAGAGGATTAATCAAGGTAATATTTGCTGATGTTTATATTCTGAAGCAAAGGGGAATAATAATCCAAGAAGATACATTACATGACAAAGATAGGAAGTAAGTTGCTACATCACAGAATTATTGGAGCCACATTCCAGCTGTAAGAGCCACAGATACAAACACAGAGATTATTTCAAATAAGGTTACTAGTGCATCACTGTTAGGGAAATAGGGGAAGCGAAAAAGGAAGTAAAAACTAAAAACATTGTTTGTTTTGAGGATCCTATATTTTGACAAGTCTGAGGAAAGGCTGTCAAAAGAGGAAAGCTGTATATCCTGACAATAATGGACTCTAAGAATAACTTACAGACAAGATGAATCTGATCAAATTTGTTTTTATATGAGGCAAAAGCTCATTTGCTACTCTTACTGCCCTAGATTGAAGTTGCTTCTATAAAAACAAATATGACACAATGAAAAACTGCTAGGATTCACCGAGCTACGGAATGTCCTTCCTGCTCACCCTGGCTCACTTTTCACTTTCAAACGTAAAAGGAATGTCACGCATTTGTAAACTATGTCTGGGAGCGAAGCCTCAAGTATCATGAATAAAAACACTCAAGTTCTACACTATACCAGTAAAAATGCTACGTGACTTCTATTCAAGCACAAGCTCAAATATTTCTAAATACAGATGGTATCCATCATATGAAGGAGGAACATTAATTACTGCATTTGACATCTTTCTTGAGAACTGCACCCCTCCTCACTGAGCAGAACAAAGTCTCTGGCACACTAGAAGTTGCCAAGACTTTCTGCTTCTCTGTCCTCAATGCAACGCATATTCTCTATGGAAAGAGGAAAACAAGAAAGGGAAAAATTTGTAAAGCAACCCTCTGTTCTGTATTCTACTCCAACTGATTTCTCAGCTCAGTTTTTAATACCTAACCTTACTGCAACCATGTTTCCAGGCAATTATATATTGAAATAAATACTGACAACTCAGTTTTTCATTTGTATACCTTAAATATTTGTTAAAAACCTGCTACTTGCAGGTTGGCCATTTGCAGCTTCTATTCAAAAGAACAAGCTGTAAACAGTGTGCTAAAAGGCACCTGACCGGGTCTGACTGACCTGTTGCTCTGCTCTGCTTGTATTTCCTGGCTCTAACCTGGCCGTGTAAGGGAATGAGGTAAAAGTCCACATGAACCTGCTCATTTCTCCTGGAAACAAACCGAGCTACATGCTGGGAGATCAAGAGTCTGCAATTGCTGTGGTGTGGGCACGTCTATCCAGGGGATAACTCTATTCTATCACTCCACCAAAATAAAGCCTGAAAGAACCATGAATTATTGATTTAGGGCAATGGGGTAAAGGACCACCATCTTACATTCCATAGCTCACACATACAAGTTTTTTCTAGGTGTCCATGTCACGGTAAGCTCTGAACTTATTCCTCTGTATAAAGTTACAGTGCTTAAGACTGGTTTCCCTACTTATCATTCCAAGTATCTGTTTGCTGTACCATCAGGTATATGGACAGCAAAAGCTGTCAGAGCTTTCCAGGGTAGCCAAGGGAATGAAAACATACTTCTTTTCAAATTAATGCATACCAGCTACAAGGGAACAATGTCAGTATTTTAGCACAGTCTTAAAGACTCTACAAGAGAAAGGATGCAGTCAGACAAGGTCTAGAACTTTGACAGATGCAACAACGGCTACGCAGTCACCATTACCAGACTGAGCAACACCCAGATATTTAAAAGCTGAACATCCGCCTTTTTTTTCCTTTCTTCTCCTTAGTGTTTAAAAAGCAGCTTATTGTCTGGGTTTTTTCTGTTTACAACTGTGCATCTGAGTATGTGTATGACAATAGGAATTCTCAGAGCAAGCCAAACTGAGAAAGATGGATTGGTCTGATGTCTGGTCATTCACGGGTGTGTCCACACCAGTCCAGCAGTTCAGATCAGTGGTGTGCTTCTGAGGCAAATCTCTCCATCTTCCCTGAGCTTTGGTTTGGATTGTGGAGCAGACTTCTGAGCTCACACAATGGATTCTTTTCGTATGAAACTAAACCTGAAGATGTGCTCCGACTGCTATAAGGCATTCAGGCCACATGATGAGCTTACAGCCTGTCTGGAGTAAAGCCCCACAATGCCTACAGCAGGACCAAATCTCCCACACCAGCTTCTACTCCACAAAGCTGCTCCTACCACAGCACATTATTTGCTGGTACAGACATGTCTGTGTCAAAAACTATGTTCCCGTTCCTTGGAAAATTCATCTTCTATACGCACAATCCTACCTGCATCCTTTGACAGCTTCATTTCAGACAGACACATTACTGTGGAAGGCCATGAAAGCAGAAAGATAGACAAACTTTCCCAGCTGCACAGCAGCACAGATGTTTTGAAACAGACTGGGGACTCAATGGCACAAGAAGGAAATCACCAAACGATGCTGTTCACAGCACACAGCAGTGGCAGGCACAGGGATGATCAGATTTTGGAGTGTGCTGAGGTTCCACACCCCACAATGCTCTTGATGTGAATATATGTAAATGAGTTAATAACAAAGCCCTCAGCCTACAACCTGCAATATTGGCACAGGTCTTCTTGACAGCTGTATATGTACTCATTTTTTGACATATTGATTACTGGGGATGATCACATAAAGCAAACATCACATTCAAATCATTGCTGCTTTGCAAGAGGCAAACCTTGATTTAGTTTAAGTCTTAAATGATAGTTTGTGACACAGCTTCTAATTTAGATTACACCATGGAATCACAAGGCTAATCAAAAGAAAATACCTGAAAAATATTAAAACTCAAAGACAAGATGTAAGAACCAGGAGAACTGGAAAAGATGACTGAAGAGGCTTAGCAGGAGTTGAGACGAGGCCGTGAGACCTGGAGACCCTCAAAAAATAATGGTAAGCTATTTTTCCTTAACCATCTGTTCCCTCTTTCTACCCTGTTTCCCTGGATTATTTACTGGTTCAAACACAATGTGACTTATTTCTATTCACTGCTTCAAACTGCTTATAAGTATCAGTCTACATTCTTGGAATTTATCATTCACGTATTCAGACATACTGTGTGTATTCAGTTTACTGTGTGTTCTTTAAAATTTCTCACAAAGGGTTCCTCTAACCTTTACCAAAACAATTGGATTGACTTATTGCACTACTTAGGATACTCAAATTCTGACTACTAATTTCAAAAAAGTTTTATTTTTTACCACTGGAATCTCATTTTTATATAGAAATCAATGTATGACTCACCCTACCCAGCAAACAGTAAGGAACTATGCAGTGCATTTCTTGAACTGAATCATTCTGAACACCAACAGAGACTAATGGACAAACAGAGCAAAAGACAATTAATGATAATGCTACTGTGGATGCTGAAAAGCCTTCAGCACAGAAATTTTCCAGCTTTCTGCAGCATTCTGTGAGAATCCTGCTTTTCTCATGCAAGCTATGAAAAACAGTGCTACGGTTTTGTAAACGAATTCTATCTGCAGCTGCAAGATGTTATGGAGCTTTGTTATGATATTGACTAGAGAAATATTTTGAAATAGGTGCTGTAGGTTTCAGCCAACCAGCCAGGGAGGTGGATTGTTAAAGGACCAATGATCTTATACCATTTAAGAATACTAAGATATAAAACGAGTCGGCATATTATTAAATAAATTCATTCCATTTGCTTCCTGGACTTGAACTTTTGTGTCGTGATTTCTCTCCGTCCCCGGTACAACAGCGACATGCTCCCATGTAAGTGACGATAATGATAAAGCGGCTGACTACTCAAGGTTTACCACTAATCTTTTTTGCTCTTTCTGTGCTCTCACTATAATCTAGAAAAAGAAGTATGTTGTCATGGTGACCCCAAGTGAAGTTACAAGAAGGGTGTAAGAAGAAATTCCTCAAGATCAAAACTAAAAATTATCTAAGACGATGACACAGTAACAAAAAACAGTATGGCAACCGAAACACAGACATGAATTGATCCGATTTCATGCAGCTACCAAGACTGTAGTGCAACTAGCAGCAAATAGTGGAGAGATCAGAAAGCTATGCAAGAACAGGGAGCATTAGGAGACCAAGATACGTGAGAAAGCGCAAGCTTACACTGCCACAAGCAGAAAGCTCTTTGCAGGGCATGTCTGTATTAGAGACAGGAACCAGACTGTGTAGCATAATACTACTAGAAAGGACTAGGGCAGATTCAATTACAAAAAGCTGACCGTAAAATGAGATGTTCTCACTACACTGATACACGTCGTACCAAGATGTTTCCTGGAAAGCTGGACAACATTCATGCATAATAATTTTTTTTTATAAGTTTGGGGACAGAATCTTCACAAAAAGGTACGTTCTGTGCCTCATCCAAACTAGAATAGGGTCAAGCAGCTGAGGATTGTAGAAGGGGTTATCTGGAGTCAGGCAATCCAGTTGAGGCATGTCCACCCAGGTCAGATGACACATCAATCTAAAAGGGGGCACACGCAAGGCTGTTAGTTCATGGCTCTTGTCCCAAATTTACTGACAGGTGGCTAGAAATAATGTATGACCTATATTATTTTCCCAGTATAGTGGCGGGTGCCAGGACACAACTCTCCTAAAAGAGATTGTGCAGCTGCTATAAAATCTTGGAAGGAACTGGCAGATTTGGGTAGGAAAATAGCTTTCTCTTGGAGGTAGGTAGCTGGCAAGGTTAGAGTCGTTAGTAAAAGTGGATCTGATTGTGAAATTTTGTGATAGATGTGCAGCCTACAATTCTTTCTGTCCACAAAAATCACCAGCAGCTCACGTGCACACATTGTTTTTACATTAAAATGACTAAGACAGGGACTTCTGCACAGTGATGAGCTAATAAATGAGCACGTCATGGAAACAGGAATTGTCCTATATTCCCCTCCCTCCTGCATACAATTATCCTTTTCCTTTTTGTTGTTATCAGATGAGGACCCTGCTGGACAGGTAATATCACTCAGTCCCAGGGCAAAAACTAAGGAGAGCAGTTAAACACTATCCACCAACAAGAGGGAAATGTACTTCTCAGGGAAGCTGTGCACCAGGTATTCTCAAGCAACTGCAGGGTTGCTGTAAGAGGTGTGGGTTTCTTTCTTTGTTTCTTTTTTTTCATATTTGCAAAATGTGCTGGTTTATGCTACAGGTTCAAAAATTATTAGCACTGTGGTTAGAAGCAGTCTGCAGATCATTTGTAGAATCACAGTTCTCTATTAAGGTGTAAAAAAAGGGCTGCAAACAGCTCTATAGGCAGAGGCACAGAGATGTGAATGAAGAACCACTGACAGCAAATTTTAGAAATTAGAAGCAAAAGTAAAAGAGTTTATACAAACTTATATTTCATTTATGATATTCTCTGGGACAGTGCATACATTGGAAATCATCCCAAAGTACTACTGCTTGTTCAACAGAAAAACA
This sequence comes from Struthidea cinerea, assembly GCA_013397865.1. NCBI lineage: Eukaryota > Metazoa > Chordata > Aves > Passeriformes > Corcoracidae > Struthidea > Struthidea cinerea. The sequence goes on along the minus strand of VZTI01001686.1, from coordinate 1,315,386 downwards.
ATACACGCAGTCAAGAATGTGTTAAAAAAATATACTGACTAGGAGAGGGGTTGGGGGTGTGGAGGGGGGAGAAGGAAAGAATTTTGTCCTTACAATCTAATCACGAAAATCGTATTTTGAGAGGTGGTACAGCTTGAAAGGACTCCTCCCTCAATCTTGTTCCTGGCAGAAGTTAGCAGAAAACACTACAGGGCATTTTCTGTTCAGAAAGAAAAAACCGAAAAACGCACAGCAAATTACGTGTGAAGTGACTGCTAAAAACAAGGGAGGATGAAACACAAACACGAAGCTTTTACAGTGATCTTGTAACAGCAGCAAATATCTGGCTACATTTCAGCTCCAACAATTGGAGCTGCAGTCCCACCTCGGCAGAAGCGAAAAATACATGCAAGTAAGTGCCAACTGAATTTCAGTCTCAAATACTTCAGTAGTTCCTACCCTGAAGGACATTTTGAACTGCTGTGGTGGTAAAAGTCTTCCTGCATGAACTCCTTCAGGCTCCTTTACAACAACCCATTTACTAGGGAAACAGAGAAGTGTCTGTATTTTAGCAAAACAACCTGTTTTCCAAGTTCTAAAAATAGAAATGAAAAAAAAAATTAGAAGTGTCTGTCATTTTGAAACCACACACAAGCATTTCATCCTAAGCAACACAGCCTCCCCCCTTGCTAAAAATAAAACAGTACATTACAGCAACATTTTTTGCTGGCTTCAGCCAAGGATTTGAAAACCTCCCCTCAGCCCAGACAGGCCGTAAGCTATGAGTCAGCACTTCTCAGCATTTCTGGAAATTCCTCAGCAGAGCATCCACCCTGTAGCAGGAAGCTGCTGTTCACTTCACTCGCTACCAGGAAATGGATGGGTGCTCATGGGCCTCACCTGACCCGGGCACACAGCCCAAGGAAACTTCCCCAAAACTACCAAACGTTCCCCGTCCCACCAGCTTCCTGCAACATCACCAAAAAATAACACTGCCTGGGAATAAGATCGGTAACTACACCCAAGTACAACTTTGTGCAGTGCCAATGAACAGGAAAATATAGGATCGATTAAGAAAAAAACCCCGTCACGCTGGACAAGGGCAAGTCTCTCCGGTACAATTTCAATGGTATGGGCTCTCCCAGACTGAATCCAGAGGCAGCTCAGCTCCACCAGCCCCGGACAGGATCTGTCCCCTGCCCGAGGAAGTCTGAATCCATACAAAACAGCCATGCCCCACCAGGTAAAGAGGGGGGTTCCGGGTGCTCAAAGAGAAAGTGATTCTTTCCCCTTTCAAGGGGATAAAGAAGGCACAGGTTCAGGGCATCGCCACACTTGTGAACTGAAGGGACACACGGCACAGCTCCGTCTCTCCCTCCAACAGTCCTTGCTTCACACAGAAAATCTTATGATCTGCGTACAACAGAGCCTAAGGCTGGGAGGAGGATCCATGCCTGTCTGGGGGATACCCCAAATCTGCCTGTGCCTGTTCAGGCTATGATGTTGTCAGGTATCTCACCCCCACTGAGACACAAACCAGAAGTCCCCACGGAAGCTGTTGGTGCTCAGTACTCCCAAACGTGCAGCACTGCCAAGGTGGAGACACTGCTCTTGAAATGGAGATACAACATGCACTTGGGTCCATCTAAGCAGCTATTTCACAAGCACTGCCTGTGCTGAATGCAATTCCCACTTTATTCACATCGGACTGAATATCTACTCTTGTTTTGCTTTAAACACAGGCTTTGACAGGGACTTTAAAGAGGGAGAGTTAAGGGAATAGGAAGTATTTTGTGAACAGCAATAATTGCATGTTCTGACCTCTCCAGCTTACATCACGCGTGTTATCCAACAACCACAAATCAAGAAGGAAACTGAATTTCAAGGCAATAATTTTCAGCACAACATATATGTCAAAACTAAAAGAATAAGACAAATGTTGACATTTCCCTGCTTGTTTCTTGCTTTCATATATATGGCTATTCTCCCATAAAAATCTTGTCTTTCTTTTTTTTTCTAATGAATATTTGTAAAAAGGAAGCTGCCTAAAGTTGGGTACAAAAAAAAAAATGTTTTTCTCAACTGTTTTTAAATACGGAGCAATGAGATTAAAGCGAGGCAGACAGCCAAATACCTCAGCCATCACAGTCATTAATAAACGCGTTTAACATTCGTGCAGCTTTCGAATGCAGAACATCTGGTTCCAATTCCCAATCTGGCTTTTAATAAAAGTGCCTCCCCCACAATACTTTTATTATAAAGTGTTCTTTTCCTCCGCGCACTCTCAACTCCCCCCCCCC
>VZTI01001686.1:1220621-1313091 GCA_013397865.1 Struthidea cinerea | reverse complement strand
TTTTTTTTTTTTTCTTTTTGGAAGAGGCTGTTCCTTCCTTCTTGCTGGAAGCCACCTGACCACTGCCAGGAAGAGGAATGCAAAACATTCCCAGGAGCAGCTCCTGACGTCAGGGCGGAGGTGTGGGTCCTCCTCCTCCTCCTTCTCCTCCTTCTCCTCCTCCCGCCGCGGCCGGGCCCGGAAAGTCCAGGGCTGGTCCCGCCGCCGGCCCGTGCCCCGCTCCCGGGGTTTTCTTGCTCTTCCCACAAACACGGAGCCAGAATAAACCTGGGATGAGGCGACGGTGGGGCTCACGCTGCTCCAGAGCCGCTCCATACCCACGTATGCACCCCTTCCCCTTGCCCCAAAACAGGAGTCCGTGCTTTGGATAAGCTTCAGGCCCCCCGTAGGCTTAAATCAGCTTAGGCGCTGACTTTGGCGATTCTTTCCCTTTCCTTCTAATTTCTTCACTCGAAGGCAGGCGGCAGAAGGGTGCCAAGGAAAACAGGGACGCGCTGCTGCAGGGTGGGTTGTTTTTTCACTCCTAACACATTCACGAGAGACATGACATGATACCAAGGCAGGCAGCCTGCATCCAACACGGACCTTCTCAGTTTCCTTCTTTCTTCATACCGTATCTACCCCCTAAGACATCACAGAGCGGGATTTCAATCCTTCGCCTCTCTAATTTCATTCATGAGAATACATTATTAAATGGCATTATTTTATTTATTCTGTTCTTGAACTAACTGGTAGCTAAAACTACACGAAAGAGATTCTAGGTTGAGTTGCAGTCCTTGAGTTGAGTTTACTCCTTTCAATATTGTTTAGTCTGATATTTCTGGAACATATATTTAAAAAATTCTATAAAATGTTTTGCCTGGAAAAAAAAAGTCTCCGCAAATTTTAGTCAACCACTGTATCAAAGACAGTGTAAAAAAAATCCCTGTAATTGCTACCAGATCCATGATAAAACGGAGAGTTTCCTGATTCCACCATGCCAAGAGAGCAGGACGGTAGGCTAGGAAATATGGGGTGGGGGTGGGGGGGGGGAAGTATGGAAATATCTTCATTTCTAGAGGATGTAAAGAAGGAGCTCTTCAATAGACACCTTTTCATTTCACGTCTCTAATTTTTAACAAGAAGCGTAAAATACATCGTTTCACCACTCCAAAATCAACAAAACCCTAATGTGTAGATGTTAGTTTAATCATAATTTTCCAGGGAATACAAAGGAAGCCAAAACTCCTCCTGAATAGCTAAGGCATATGACTGGTGGTAGTAAAGTGTTCACATATATCACTTTCCCCCAAATATTTACATAATAAATACAAATTTCTCCACGTTAACTGACCACAATGAAAAAATAAAGATCTGGAAACACTAAGCAAGACAGTTGCATTACTTTCAATATTAACCATAATTAATCATCTGTTGGGGTTATACTGTCTGTGCAGCTGCAGTTCCACACATGAAGATCCAAATGAGTCCAAAACTTGCAGGTCATCTCTCAGTCCCAGTTCCTCAGCTTCTCACTCCATTTGTGGCAATTTAAGAAATAAAAACATCTTTGGATTTCCTCTTAGTGGAAAGACTTGTTACTAAAAGGTCAAACAAGTGTCTGCCCTCTGACCAAGCTCATGCCACCTACAACTTTTCTAAGGAAACCTGCTCTCTGAAGAACCACAGGCTAAGTAAACACACTGCTTTCCTGGTAAGAACACTCTCCAAGTGTTCTTGCCTTTGTTATACCAGCTGGCCACATCTGACCAGCTAGAAAACCCAAAACCACCAGTTTGCTCTCTTCTCCAGAGGTCACTAGTATTCCAGTGGTGTATCCTATAAACAAATTGGTGTTGTTGAGAAAGTGGTAAAGAGACTCATCAATTTTATTTCATAAAATTTGATGGGGCCCTGGAAAAACATCAGCCAGCTCACTGCAGCCATTACAGCCAGTGGCTACTGAAAAAACCAGCTGATCTGTGCTTTCACATTAACAGCTACAAATGCTAACTGAAGTTCACTGACATCAACAGCCAGACATCAGTATACATGACTATTAAAAATAATACCTTCTTTTTCTATTTTGCAACAAAGTGAGAAAAAAGTATAAGATATTTCTATCACTAAAAAACAGAAGTAAGAAGAAAAATAACAAAAATATTTTTATTACCTGTATAAAAGTAGTGGCTCAGTAGAACTGCTCAATTTCCTAAGCTAAATAGCAAAGAAAGTGAAATATGTCCTTAGTACCTCCTGAAATTAAGCACAAGCTAAGGTCACCTGTAGCCATTGAAGAATACTACACACTTTATGGGGCTTGACATTTCTCTCAATTTTCTATTTTTTATTTTGTACTACATGCAAAGCTAGATATACACACAGATTTTTCATTTATATATTAGGGACTTTAAAATTTTCCTCTTTTTTTCTTCAGTTTTTTTTTTAATTTCATCTTATCAAAATGTAAAATGCACGAAAATCAATACCAGGTCACGTCTGAAAAGTAGACTTCAGAATTTCTGAAAGATGAACTTCTAAAAATGATTGACAATTTAATCCCTAGTATTGAAGTCTGGATGGAATTAGAACAGGCACGGCATACAGAAGTGATGAGAACTGGGGTGTGTTCTCACCTTCCCTGAAGATTAAATTCATTCTCTTCTCTTGTGTTTTAGCTGCTTATTCATTCTATTATTCTTTTATCACCAGAAATAACATTGGGATGCCAAAAGCATGAATGAAGTCACAGTGAGAACTTCCTTCTATGCATGGTATACAGAATTAAGCTTCACGTGTGTTTTTAGAAGGCTACCTCAAGAACCTGTGATTCACAAGCCTTCATGGCCAACTTTCTCCTGGCAAAATCTGGCAAGTGCTTTGATCTCTGCAGATGAAATGGACATTAGATTGGAAATTCAGCCTCAGAAGACCACAAATACCTTAAAGATTCTTTTCCAGCAAAAAACTCACATAAAGTGACAGATATTTGCTGTGGCAGAACCACAGCAGGTCACTTGAGTTCTAGAGGCAGAAGCCATTTTCTTTAACTTACAGAAAAGGGATTAATTCATGAGTATCAAGGTTTAGAAAACAATGGGTGCAGAGGAAATAAGATCAGAAAATTGAGTAATACCCACAGATCACTAAGAAAAATACACCAACTCTCTTTTCCTGGTTACTTTTCCATATCTTTCTTGCTTAGACCACCATTTGAGCGGATAATTTTTTCTCCAAGTCTAGAATTTCAACTGGTATCAGTGTGCCCTGTGACACCCGAAGTATTGTTAACTGCAAAGCATCGGAAGTAGAGGAAAAAACCCACCTTAATTTCACAGGTTCACTTTTACATCTGGCAAGCAAAACAGCCCACACTCCAGGTGCTAATGATGCACAGCCCTGCCTACGGAGGGCTAAGCCAAGAGCCTCCTGAGAACCAAACTCCCCCTCAGGTTTTGGAAGGCCGCACTGGGAGAAGGTGTGAGTTTCTTCACAGCTCCTCACCTTCGCACACCAACCTACACAAACTCTGTTTTCAAGCCTGCTCATTCTTTTTTGAGGTACGCTCCCTGCTCTTCTCCCTGGTTTTTCTTCTCACGCATCTCTGTTTTCTGCTGGTGGCTGGGCCTGGCAGTGGAAGTGCTGAACAACAGGAGCGGATCCAGCCCCGTTGCTGACTCAGATATGAGAGCCCATGCTCATCAAATTTTGCTGCTGCATTCCAGATTTCGGTACCCCCAAAAATTCAGATGCTTATCTAAACTAAACTTCCTGAGGGTGAACAATCCCTAGTGCTAAGACACTTTGAAGGTTGATACGCACTCGCACTCGAGCAGGAGACAGCACGCCAACTTGCCCTTAAAGCAGTGCCTACCTGCAGAACTGCAACTCTGTCTGCCTGAGTAAATTACCCAGTTAATTGCCTTGGCATTCATATTTACATTCAAAAAAAAAGGATAAGCAGACATGAGGTCAAATCACTATGCTGTTCCATTAAAACCTTTGTTTTAGGCAAATGGACTTCAGAAAACTTCTTTTGTCATGTAAAATGGAACCATCTGTACATAACTTTGTAGAGTCATTTTGATGTTAGGTTTATTAATATAATTAAGTTGTTACTAAGCTGTTTACCATTTTAGGCTCCTAATAGCTATGAGGGCTTGTTAACAATACTCAGATATGACAGGGAAGTATTTTCTTTTCCTTTGGTTTGAAAAGAGAAAACAAAATTCTGAATGTGTTTATTTCCATGTTGCATATTGCATGTAACATCTACTTCCTTTAACATGAAAATTTTATGATCACAAAGCCTTTTCCTCAGCCAAATTATTATCACAACAGTGTGAGACTGCATTACTTAGCAGTGTTTAAATTAAGTCCCAAGGTGAAATATTTCAGTTTACTCTTAAAGCAATCAGACTGTTACTACAAAAAAAAATAGTTACAAAAATTACAGTGGTAACAACCCATCATATCTTAAATTCTCCTCTTTGGAGTTGGAGATTATTTTTTCCAGTTTCATTTCTGAAAAAGAAAACTCTCCCACACAGCAAAACAGAAAGCTTTCGCTGGCTTGTCATTTTATTTGGAGAGACAGAATATAGCAGTTTCTGCCAGACTAACTGCTCAATATCCCAACTAGTTTCTGAAAGCTTTCCTTTACATTTTTTTTTACAACTAAGGAGTCATTATCCATGGTTCTCCTGGACAACTGCTGGGCCATTTGTACAATAAAGTGAAGAGTGGAGCAGTGGTAGGCAAAGTATCTATACAGCAACAGATTTTGGTACCCAGCAAACAATCTTTGTTTAACAGAGACCAAAGCAATTCTAGAAACCTTCAGTGTCTAATGCAGGGAATAGCATCTCCAATACACGAGCCAGGAAGGGGATACAGACACACACACACACAACTTCACAGTCTCAGAAATTGTACAGCATTAGTTACCCTAGCTCTGCCTTCCTATCTTACGAAAACCAATAACTAGACAAGAAGCCCAACAAAAATTGTCATCTGTGTTGCAAATGAAGTTAAGTAGGAATGTGGGGGACTACAAGGTAATGTCATCCTATTTGCTTTCTGCTTACTGTAAAGTACATTGAGAATATTTAAATTTTTTTTCCCATTTGATCTCCTAAATGGTTGAAATCTATTACATCTTGTCAGAGAGGCTTGGTAAGGAACACAGAATGAGAGGAGAACCCAGCAATTAAATACGTTGAAAAGTTCCATGACAATTTAAAATCAATGATCTATTTACCAGCACAGAATCAAGACAGTCACGAGGAAAAGAATGGGATAACATAAACCAAGAACTTTCTCATACTTTCCCTCGAGGGTCAAGAACTAGCATTAGACAGAAAAAATGTTAAAAATCACAAGACACAGAAGTCTTTGCGAGAATCATTTGAAGAAGTTAAAAAGATTCACTGAGTTAGCTGAAATATGAAAACAAAAGAAAAACATCCCCACCAAATCCTGGAGCAGGTCTGTTAGGCTTTCAACAGGTTAAAAGCCTGTCATAGCCAGGAGGTAGCTCTTAAAACGACTGTGGCATGCAGGGAAGTTCTCGGTTTCTCCCCTGGCAAATTCAATTCAAAGCAAAGTTTGTAAACATCCCGCGGGAGTGGGCAGAAAACGACCCTGGGATTCAGAAACATTTACAAGTGTTTTGCAGAAATGAAACTTCACTTAAAGAGCTTAGTTTCGCTCTCCCGCGTGGAGGGAGGATGGTTGTCGGTCTGCAAGCTCAGAGGCAGCCAGCGCGGAGAAGCCTTGCGGGGAACAAAGCTGTGCGAGCAGCGCGGTGCCTGCCGCATGCGCATCCCCACATCCAGCGCCGAGAGCGCACCGAGTTATTACAAGCTGTGCAGAAGGGATGGCGCACAAACCCGAACAAATCCCCCTGCTGCAGGCTCCTATTTCACGGACGTGGAGCTTTGACGCCAGAGAAAGCTGTGGACAAATACGCGCTGCGGCTGTCACGGCGAGATCAGCTTTTCCTGGGCTCCTGCTGACAACATTGCCACCTTCTGCAGCCGCCGGGAAGGGCACGGACCTGCGGCCGAGGGGCTCGGGCAGCCCCCCACCGCCCCGGGAATTGCCGCGGAGATGCTGTTTAGGAAGGTGCTTTCTCACCACAGCCCATCGTAAGCAGCCTGATAACTCACAATAATTTGTTTTCAAAGCCTGTGATTGAACCGACGCAGAGCGCAGCACAGTCCCAAGAACCGGCGTGGCACAGCCGAGCGCACGCACGGACGGGAAATGCGACACAGGGAACGCGTTCTGCAGCACATACACAACGTGCTGCTGAATGCATCGCCAGCGTGACTGCTCCTGTCGCTCCCAAAACAGCTGAGGAAGCTGCGGGAAGTCAAAGCAGAAGTTAAGAGGAGGCAAATGTCGCGGTCTCCATGCCGGGACATGAGGGCATCTCATTCCAGACTCCAGCCCTCACGCACTGGATTGCCGCCGTGCCCAGTTTCACTGAAAGGGGCAACAAAACACATGTACTACCCTGGCTTCTACATTACAATGGAGGCATGTCAATATATGCATTTTATGTAAGTTTTAACATCTGATGAGGTTATAGGTTAAAAGGCTGAATTTTGTCCTGCTGGCTTGCAGGGAGTATTTCCCTCCGAATCATCCACAGTTCATGCATAGTTAATAAAGCAGTAGCATTGTGATAGCAGTTAAAATACAACTAATAAAAAACCCAATATGTTAACCAATGCATTTAGCGCACATTCTGGATGGAAAATGGCTTTATTTAGACATGGCCAAAATACATCAATGGAGCTGTTAATGTGGGATAGGAAAGTACTTTCCAAGAAAAGCTTCAAAAAAATCAACACAGCAACCAAGTAATGCATATATTAATTTAGAAAACGGGTGTTTAGAGTTTAATCTAAATAAGTAGAGAAGGTCTTTTCATGCAAGATTACACGTATTTTCAAATCTCAGACCTCTTCTAGGAAGGCAGTCCTCAATATGTAAGGTTTTGCCTAAGAACAAGATTTGAGATCAAAGGTAAAGAATCCCAACCAATTAATTGAAACACACAGGAAAGGAATACTTTTATATGTAGTCTAATCTAAAAAATAAATAGACATAAAAATTGCTCCCCCCCACAAGGTGTAATGTATATTTAGGCTGAAATAACCTCTCCCCCTTGTTTTCTCCTCTAGCTGTCTTTAGGGCAGTTTCAGGGTAACCAGTAAACCTCGTAAGATTCCATTCCTTCCTAAGTAAGCATCAGTCCTCAAAAATCAAGAAATTGCAGTTGTATCTGAAGTGACCTACAACCAAAGGCAATTCTCAAGACTTAGGTGGACTGTTTTAGAAGCTGATCAGGTGGTATGTTGAAGTTGTTTTTAAAATGGGTTTGCTTTTGAGTATAGCTAGAAAACAGGTCCCTGCTCTACAGGAAGATTCAAAAGCAAACTCCTAGAGTCAAATATCTCCCAGCAAAATTAGACAATCACCTCATGCAGAACTTCTCAAACTGTAAACCACAGGAGGCTGCAAAAAGACAAAGAAAATACTGGGCAACTTACTTGGTTTTGTGTGAGAGATGGAAGGGAAGAAATATTTGGGAATATAATAAAGAACAATCCTATGTTGTATAAAATATCTTCAAATAAATTGAAGAATGATTATTATACATATATACTGTAAATCTGAGCTCCTTTAAGGCTACAAACCCTGTAAGTTCCAGTGACAGCCCATATCAATAAAATTTATCTCTTCCTCAATCTGTACATTCACAATGCATAAAACAGTACCAGCCCTATTAAATTAATATTTATGACAAGCTCAGCGAACCAGAAGACAAGCAGTATTTGCTAAGGCACAAATGCAATGTACAAATCTCACATAGCTGCATTGCCCACATTTCTCAAAAATGAACCTCAGCTTGCAGGAGAAATTTGTTTTTGGGAAACACAAAAGACAGACATGCTGTGCCATGCTGGGAAGACAAATGAAAGCACAAATACAATCAATGTAATTTATGGTTTTATACTGAATCTTAAGTGTTCTCAAGTTCGGTGCTTTCAGTGTGTGCATGCAGCACTGTAGATATTCTGCCAGCTTTTTTTTTGGAGTAGTTATGATCCTCAATGTCTGTCCCAACAATAACTCAGAGTACCACAGGGTATTTCTTCACAGCCTCAGTTCAAGTTACAAGGTGTTAGCTGGAGATGCTGACAGACTTGGGTTTGCACTAGTAGACGTGCTGTGAACAGCAGCAGTGTCCAGGTGGATGTGCAGTCCTGTTTTTTCTGCCAGCCAAGGACCTTGGACTGACGATGGACAATGACTCCCAGGAAGACCATGCAAAAGCCCATTGTCGTAATCTGCACAACAGCAAACATGCGCTGCTTATTGAACAAAAAATAAAAATCCAAGACTTAGAAAAGGGGGAGATAACCATCAAAACAAAAAACATCCACAGAAATGTTCACTAGGCTTCTCCATTTTTAAATCTTTCTTTAACTCTTTTATCAAGGAGAGAGAAAACAGGTAACATTTCAGAAGTCCAAAGAGGTTAAAGAAAGAGAAAAAAACCCAACCAAAACAAACAAAAAACCCCCGTACACACAACCACCCCCCTTCCCACATACTGCCAAGTATGGTTGTGTTTTTTTTTTTTGGTTTTTTTTTTTTTTTTTTTTTTTTTTTTTTTTTTTTTTTAGAGCAACATCAGTGATTTGACTTTCCAAACACAAATCCCTCAAAGGTAAAAGTAGTGGTTGTACAGGACTTCTAGTGCTCTACATATTGTTCCGGTACTTCTGATTGGAGAAACTTGGTGTTCCAGAAGAGATCTCCAATCACCAGATTGGAGAAACCTGGCTGTACTGGGGCAGTAACTAGAGGAATACTTTTTCAAGACATCTCAGGATGCTGTCAAAGAAGCCTACCAGCCAGGGAGAAGTAATACATTGCACAGGGAATGTTGACTCAGGAGACTGGTAGGAAGAGAAGCTTCATCAAACACACAAAAGGCTACACTGAATGTTTCACAGCTGAACTGTTTCATATACCAAAGTACATCCTTCGGCCAAAAATACATAAAACCATGGGTATTTTTTCCATGAGCTTTTACTGAAAGAGAAGTCATCTGCCTGGTAGAAGTAACAGTAAAATTTGTTCTCCCCCTTGCCTTCCCGTACTCCTGCCCCCCAGGATAGCTGAGATGTTTTAAATACTGCATTTTGGGTAGCAACATTCCAAATCTTTCAAATATCTGAAAGCAACATTCCCCTTTTGAAATACTTGGGGCTTTGATTACTATTTCTGGTAGGAGTACAGTAATTAACTGTTGCTTACCTACACTTAAATATGACATCCAGGAGGAGGAATCTAACAAAGCATACCTTGATATTGTAGGGAATGGCCACACGGGATAATTTGGCAAACTCACACTTTATCCATCTCTTTGCCCACACACAATTGCCCAAGGACACAAGCATCCTTAGCATGAAAACCCACTGTGGTAGAAAATATCCAGCATATTCAAACCCCAACCTAACTGCATACAGAACTGCATGGAAAAATCTTACTCTAAATGCACACCTACCATTACAGTAGGAAATCAGACAGGATAAATAAAGAGAATGGCACTTGTCTTGAAAATTGCCTCTCCACAGTGAGCTATGGAAATACATTTTATTTCACAAAGTGAAAGTGCTGAACAGCAATTCAACAAGCATAATTTTTCAAAATGCAAAAAAAAAAAAAAAATTAGCTGATTAGTGATAGTCTTAAATATTTAAAGAAACCCATTCACAAAGTCAAAACTTGCCCTTCAGTGGTTAAACTACTGAAGGAATTTTGGCACATAGTCTTTTTACAAATTAAGTATTGTTTTACACGTCCCAAATCTGTTAGTCATAAACATTAGCAGAGGAATACAAATCACAACTTTTTAATAACCCTGCAGTAATTCTGAACTTGTTCATCTGAACTTATTTAGCTTGTTTTTCCTTCATGACTGGATAAAGCAGACTGCAGTGCCAGGTCTTGGCTCCATCAGCTGCTCATTAAACAAGATCTGGAATTTAGCATTGGATTGAATACACATGGGAACTCATGTGAAGCTGCTCGTATATCATTGATAGCTCCGTTGCTAACACAGAGTTTATCCAAGACCGTACATTTTTCGTTGACTTGAACAAAGCTGTTCACCATCCTCTGTTTTTGACGTCAGTGGACAACTACCCACTAACAGTATCTGTCACTACAAAATGCTTGGAATTTCCTCACTTATAAAAGCTGGAAAGTTTCAAGTACAGACCTTTCATTAAAAAACAAAACAAAACATTATTAGATTTTTCAGGATAAGAATATTTTGTGGATATTAGGAGAAGACATTTTAATTCTCACTGGATATTTTTTCCAGTAAATTTTCAGACATAAACAATATCACTGACTGTAAGGAATAGATGTTTAAAAATGATTTTCCTATTCTGCTGCTAAAAGTTGTGGACTCAAATGTATGCTAATTCCTCAACATGGAAGCACCACAGGGAGGTGATTCAGATTTTTTCTGTTAACTGGACACTACAGTTATTCCAGTAGGATCTAAGTTGGATGGTATCTATTATTTAGGAAAAATGTAGCAAAACACACCATAAGCATAAAACAGGCTATTCACGCCCCCTGCCTCTTTTCTACAACTTCTTTATTCTTACAAGCCCATATTGGAAAAAGTCATCCTGGTGGAGACTCCCTGCAGAGCACAGAATGACCTCCTGAGAACAACACGCAGTGCTCTTTTTGGGTGAGCTCTGTGCAGGCTGCCAGGGTGGGAGGCAGGAGCACAACAACTGACTGCATGTGCCCAGTTGAGACACACGTCTGGTCAGGCAGACATATTCTACCCCGATGGAGGCTTCTGTGCCGGCAATAACGCATTTCAGCCTTGGTCTAAAAACCAAGCCGCTGCTTTGCAAACACGCTGCTCGCTTCTGACCCCTCTGATTTGGCTGAAAGCAAACAAATGTATCAACAAACCCTCGCACCTCATTGGTACAACACAGTGGAAATTCCCCTTTTTCAGCGTGTCAAGATACCATCAGCTATTAGTCCAGAGACAGGCAGTCGTGTTTAAAAACCCAGTTTTAATCTTCTACAGAACTCTGTATCTACTATCTTGAGGCTCCCATCTTCCTGTGTTGCCATTCTTTTCTCCATGGAAACCCCCTTTTATAGAGAGCAGGTTTTTCATTTTTGTTTTTCAGGGTACTCCTATTTTACAAATGGCATTCGTATAATGCGTCTATCCATGCCACAGTTATAAAAATAAGCACGTCTGTCTCACTGTAAAAGTGTGATCGTGTTACTGTGTTTATTAGACACAGCCCACATCCGAAATACCGGGTATCTGTTGCTTCAGGTGGTTGTGGCAAATCACAGAAATGACATAAATGACTTATTCTCCTCTTGGAATCAAAGCTGTGCAATTCTGCGTTTTTCCAGTTATGTCATCCACCTATGAAGGAACATCACTACTCATTGATTAGATTAATAAGAAGTTTTATTATTTTGATTTTCTACATGCAAAGTGAGCAAACTCAAATAATATTAATTTCTTAATCTCTTCACTTCTAGAGACATAAAATAGCATATACCTGAGCAGCTCTAAAGATACAATTTTCCCGCTTTCCATGATGGGATGGACAAAAGAAAAAGAATTTATTATTTAAAAGAAAAAAAGGAGAAAACTCCTAAGGACTACTCTGTCAAGAAAAGACAAAGAAAAAGAAGCATTGAAGAAATTATATTAAAAACTTGCTAGGGACCACTTTCAGCTCATAGAAAGTATGTGTATTTCTGTTCTCAAAAGGCAAATCACCTCTTTTGAAGTGACTGCACTAGGAAAGGTATATACTAGCAAAACAAAAAATAAATTCTTGGAAAAAACCTGCTGCTGCTTCAGCTGCTTCTGAGAGGAACTTCAGTTTTCACAACTGCATGATCTCTGAGAAGCAATTCCAAGCAGATGATATGATCTGATCTTTGGCTCCAAGGCCATTCCCATATGTACTTTAGAAATAGTGCCCACACTGGCTTTACAGCTCTGAAGTTTTGTAGAATTTTATCTTTTGAGTGAGCCTCATCCCTCTTATCAGGGTTCTCCCACTCTGCTATTGTTACATTCCTTCTTTGAAGATGTTAAGGCAGAGCCAACATCTTTCCAATGAGAGGGATCTGACTGGTGATCTCCCCCTGTCCCCCTTTTCCATATGTTTGAATATTTATATGTGTATATATATTTATAAGCACCCAGATTTCATCAGAGGAAGATGGTGAACACCGATCAGTTGGACAAAACTGATCTATCCAGCATTCAAAGAAGCTGCCTCTCTGTGGAGCAACCAGAGAAACTGAATGTATGTAAAAGATGTTCTATACATGTCTTCCCTTAATTTGTATTTGACCCTTATGGAATGAGAAAATTTTAAAGGATATAGATGCTTTCTTTACAGAGCAGCAGGGGATCGTTTCTGCATTTCATTAATATGTGAAGCCTAGATCCTGCTTTCACATGATCTTTGTTGTGATAGGAAGGTACTCTGTAAATGTTCTTAAATGCTTTCCTTGACTGGTGAGAGCAACAGTGATAAAAAGTCTCTATCTTCATCAAATGGAAGCCAAACACTCTTTAGCACGAGCCATGCTAGGTCAAAACACTTATTTCACGTCAGCTCCCTGTGCTGGTCCTATTGTTTCACACCCAGACAATGTAAGACAAGTGTGTTAGGTAAGAAAATGCAAAAATCACAGTAACATACCCATTTATCATAAATGCTATCCTTGAGTCAACCGCACAGCCTACAGCATACCCAGGATAATTCTAAAGTAGAATTACCTGAATCCACAAAAACAGATTGCTTCTCGTACATAAATTTCTTCAGAGCTTGCCTGCACTTTTCTACAACAACTTCCCCCACTGGCCTACATTAAAGGACTTGGGATACAAGGTTTCATCCCTGTACATCAGCTGATCTGCAGCAATGTTTTGTATGAGGTGTTCTTCTTGGCAGTAAATAATTCAAAGTCTTTTAAACCTCCTTCACTGAGGAGAGACTGAATTTAGCGTTATGCAAACAGAAATGAGAAGTCCACATTAAACACTTTCTCCAGGCACTGGAACACTCAAAGCTGAGTAATTATGACTCCCCATGGTTTCACAGGTTAAGAGAAACTAAAGAACAACTTTGAAGTTGCTTGTTGATGTCACAGATTTAAGTGTTTTATGTACTTGCCATACCAAGTTCCTAAAATAAACTGTCTCGGAGAAGTTGCACGGGGAATAGCGGCTATCCAACCAAGGATCTTGTTTTTTGCAGTGTTTTCAGGCAGTGTTAAGAACAGAACAGAGTGGTTATGTCCCCTTTATACTGCCCCTGCCTCCAGCAATTAGCACCACATGAACCTCCTGAACTAGAGGCTTCATATTCACATCCAACAGGTATGGATCAATCTCAGCCTGTCCAAAGCAAACGTGATCTGTGGTTTATACTGCTATTGCCAAGAACTCTATTAATATCACATACTTCTAGTAGTTTAACTTCAGAAATACAAGAAAAACATTTCAAAGTTGTTAAACTTACTGGCAAGGAAAATAATTCTAATCAGCACCATTTTCTTCAGGTCAGTTTATCTTGAATATTAACTAGTAGGCACATCTGTGAGCAGAAGACAGGAGTATCTAAGGGAAACTGTCTATCCCCAAGCCTTGCAGTGTCAACAGTCAAATGAATCCTGAAATCTCTAAAAATGCCAACTCTTATTATTTTCTGCTAGGTATGGTAAACTATTTCTATAATTTCTACAATGAAACAAACAGGAAAAAAAACAGGTAAATTGAAGCCATAAAATCACCCCCAGTGGAAGAGTGAAAGCCTTTGTTTCCACTCTCTCACGTCTTTGCAGGCAGTCTTTACTTTTTGCTGGATATGTATTTCTGCAAAGTGAATAAAGACTGAGTAATCAATTTAATTAAACTCAGTAATAATCTTTTTCTTTTCCAGATGTTAAAAACACTTAATGATTCAGATTCAGTTAGTAAAAAATTATGAGGTGTTCATTTAAAATCTTAATCCAAGAAGTTGCTCAGGTACTGCAAAGACAACCAAAGGCAAGCCTACACAGGCAGGGGCAGGCAGGGCTGAGTTCTTCTGCCTGTTTTGTTCCTGGCTGGCCAGACACAAACCAGCTCCAGCCCAAAACACACAATCGTTTTCATGTGATGTGTCCAAGCTAATAGGCCTTCTTTAGATACAACACTGCAATAATGCTTCCATATAGCCACAAGATCAGAGCAGGCTCCTGTCAGATGTCTCAGTGGACAGGCAGCTGAGCTCTGTCCTCCCCCACACACGTGCTGGTTTGAAAGTTTTAATCAGTTTATGGGGGTTGCTTTCCTTATAGCAAGTGACAATTCTCACATCAAATCCCTTGCTTTCAAGATTGTAAATATGTACCTTAAGACACTAGACCCGAAGAAATTCCTATCTAGTTATAAAGAAATCTGGGTTCAGTCCTCCTAAGTCTTGCCCAGACACAGAGCTCCTCTGAAATCCAGTGGGACCATTCTCATGAGCAATTTCTAGTGTCCAGTGGTAAGATTCTTATAACCAGCCTCCTGTCAATATTTTATTTTTTAATTAAATTGCTTATACTGCAGTGCTGAAGTTTCATGCGATTCTGTATACAAACAAATACCAACAAGTATATCAGCACTTCTCTAAACACTGCTTCCTAAAGTACTTAATGCAAGCATCTCTACTGCTAGAGATGTTTCATATACCTAGCTGTGCACTGAGTTCACAGCACATACAAACAGAGTTACAAAAGCAAAGTCTAATTTTACAAAGACTCCAAAACGACGTGTTCAATTTTTGACATGAATAATCACCTCCAGGAGCCAGCAGCCTGTGTGTCTACATCTTACTTACTTGGTTGCCTGGCCAGAGAGCGAAAAGCAAAGTCAGAATGTAATTCTGGGGTTTTATTTTAAAGGTAACAGGAAATTTTGCTCTCAGGACACTACAGCACCAGAAGCAGACCACTTAAAAACACCCCATCTCATCCCATTCTGTCTTACCATACAACTGTCTCAAAATACAGGACAATGATGTACAGTGTGTTACGTGTCCCAAAACCACACAGGTAATTCAACAATTGCCTCCCCTTGCATCTACTGGTTTTTTGGTCCCTTTTGCTTCTGACTGATATTAATAAGATACATAAGATGTTAATAAGATACATAAATATGCTTATTTCAACATGTCAGGGTTAGATTTAGTTAATTTGTTTTTTCACTAGTCACACATATGAATTGACAGACAAGCGTTTTAACAGAAACAGCATTTGTTTTTAACAACAGAAGTACAAATTCAATGCAGAGTAACAAGAACTACATTTCAGCATTCAGAGCTCTCAAGTAAGAGTTTAAGAGAATAGAAGCTTGGAACTGTGATAGAGGAAACTTCCACCAAGCGTACAAGTCCAATTTCCAATTAATGTAAACTAAAAGTGCCAAATTATAATCTAAAACAAAAACATCCTTCATTCTCTCCCCTCCCCGCCTCCAGTAGTTTAACAGTATCCAGCCCAACTTCTTTTGAAGTTGGTTGAGTAAACAAAGAGACAACTGACATTAAGATAATTTCAAAAAGAAAGAAAATAGGACTAGAGATGAGGTATAATGCAGTTTTACCACAATTAACTGGTGTATTGATAAAGTGCCTTGAGAAACATATAGGTAAGGAAAGCAACTCTGACAATGCAGATGTATCCTCTGTCCAAACGTTACAGTTTCATGAAATAACCTTTTGCCTACATGAGAAGCACATCCTACTAAGAAAAAAAAAAATTAAAAAAGCAAATAAAAGTAGGATTTTCTGGAAAGACATACAGCTAGCTATGAAGTTTTCTAAAGCAATCTCAGTTTGCATACATATAGGAATGAGCTTTGTGTCCAGAACACCTTAAAATTTAAACAAATGAGAAGACTACACCAGTACAGTTGCAGATGCCTGTAGTCTGGAAAGGATAGTATCAGAGCAGATTTACATCTTCCCAGAGCAGACATGAAGCAAGCTGGAGCAGTCTGAGGCTTACACATGCTAAGCATTCTACAGGAAAAGAAAAAAAGGAAAAAAGAGAAAACCTGAATCACACCCTAATTAAAACAGTTTTTCTGGTACAAAAATCTTCATGTTGGTTAAGGTCTACACAGAAGGATACAGCTGCATAAATGCAATGCCTCGTGGTTTAAAAACGACAGAGGAAACCTGAAGAGAAAAACGGAACTAAGTTTGTAGGAGAGAGAAACAAGAAGAAAACAGGCAAACAAAACCAAATGTAAAGCATGAAAAAAAGCTTGTGAAGGAAAAGATAAATGAGAACAAAGAAGGGCAGTGAATTAGAATTATATCAAACTAGGACTTCATTAATACTGAACTGCATTTTCCCTTTGCTACCGATCTATTTACATCTAAACTACCAATAGTTGTATCTGTAGCCATAATAAACCCCAAATAAAATATCTTCTCTTAGTTTTTGAATTGCCTCCAAAAAGAGTTAAGCAAAAGATTACAAATTGTGGAACTCAGAAAAGATTTGCAGCTATGAATGAAGATAAAAACCAGATACAGACCTTTACAAAACAGGAAAAAGTATTTTGCAGAAGGATATGGTCAAACACTAGAGACAGCTGGAGGCTAAAACTCAGGTAATGAATATTGAAATACATAAGAAAAATATTTCCTCTTTTATAATTTTGGTGGAGGGTAGTGAAGAGAGGCGTAATATTCCCACTTCAAAGTTCCCCATAATTTTTATGAAGAGTAGTCCTCCCTAGCTACAACCACCACCAACCAGCTGTGTTACTGGACATTTCACCACTTTTTGCTACCCCTTAAAATTCACGGAAATAATCCAGTTCAGAAAATAATCACAAATGTAGACCAAACATTTTGAAGAATTCCAGAACGGGTTGCACTGAAGAGGGACTCACAGAACTGAAGACTGAATGCTATACAGCTAATACAGACTTTTCCACTGAAATATTATACCCATGCTCACAACAACAGATGAGCATTCCTGAACTACTTTGCTACCAGAAAGTATGCACTTTATTGGCCTTATCATTGATAAGACATTTCTCAGGCTTTTCTAGCGCTCTAAACATGAAAATATTAAGTCAAAACACAACCGAAGCCCTGAGCAACACTAGAGGCATTATGATACACATTTAGTTGTTATCTGAGCTGTCTTTAAGGTATCTGTCAAAGTCTCTCAAGCTGCCAGAGACAGATGACCACAAGAATGCCCTGCTCTCCCATTACCCCCCAAGGTTTTTCCTACAATAGTGCAGCCAGTGCTCTACCAACTCCTCTTTGTTCTGCAGTGCTACCACAAGTGGGGCCCCTTCTTCTTACTCACCATGGGGGATAGATGTGGATGACATCCTGTGGTCTGCTCTTCAGGTGAGCTGTTGTCTCTTTTGTAAAGAGGACTTTGAGTATTGGTTCCTCTGCACTGATGACAGCATCCTCGGGTGAAAGAGTAACAGGAGACTGTTCCAGCTGCTGGCAGATGGCAACTTGTATTGTGCACTCCTCAAATATTTCTAAGATCTTCACAATTAAAACACTGGATTTATCTGGAAAGAAAATTAAAATGAAAAATAAAAATGCAAAGTCTGGATGAGGAGAAAGAAAGAAGTTCTGGCACTCTAAAGATATGCATCCCTCTGCACTCTGCACATCTGTCTGATCCTGGTAAATCCACATATGAGTAGAATACACAGCCTTATCAAAAGACCTGTGTTAAGCTTTCACAGTAATTTTTGTTTTCTTTATACATACTATTAATTGTAAAAAAAAAATCCCACCCGCACTTCTTCCAAATACCAATGAAATCACAAACTTCCTACAAGAAGCCCTCTCCCACCACACCTGAACTTTTAAATCTTGCAACTCATTGACTTCGTTCAGTCTTTTTTATTAGATACTGCAAAAAATGCATTTATTTACAAACAGAATAATCCAACACTGTGTTAAAAGTGAAGTTGTGTTTGCCCTCCTTGACCTTTCTCAAAGCAGCAGCTGTCAGGAACCAAGTTAGAAGAGTATAAGGCATCCAAAAGCTGATGATTCACATTGAGGGACAAATGTCGAGAAAGAAGGAGTAAGATGCACTGCCTAAAAATAATTCTTGCAAAACTGATCATCCATTTTATCAGTAGACAGTCAGGGTAGTCAGAAGGCTCTCATTTTAAAGCAATGTGAACAGATGCAGGCATCCCCACAGATCGATTCTAAGCACTTTTGTCTACGTTGAACAACAAACAACTTTGCACTGAAATGAAAAGGGACTCCTTGGTTCCTTTGCAGTCTGCACAGGGCAACAGCTACCCAGACACACCTCGGCCTGAGCTGTAAGATTATGTAAGGTTTATTCTCATTCTCACCTAGCCTTACTCAGTTCTGCACTCTGGTCACCGAGGGGAGAACAGTTGTTACCCTGCTGAATGCTACGAGCATTTAGTGGGGCAAGACAGGATCCCAGAGGACAAGGGCAGCAGAGCCCCAGTTTTACCCTTTTTGATTTACAAGTTGCATTGGGAAAAACACAACATCCCAAGAAAAACAGCTGATATAAATTATTGTCTTCCCACAGCAAAGAGAAACAGGGGAGGAACAGTGAATGTGATATTGGAACTTAACAGCAGAGCTGTACTAGTTATTTGTTTGTTTATTTTAAGGCTCATTTCACAACTGTGAATGTTTTTCCTTTGGAAAATAAATCAAAATATTTTAGTTTGAGTTTATGAGAAACTTAAAAAAAAATTAACCCAACCCTCAAGAAGCCCGAACCAAAGAAACTGGGCCCTAAAACCTTTCAAATTTATTCAATAAAGTTGAATTCTACAAAAATAAAATAAAATATTATGTCCCTGTCTTTATTAAATTTCATACTGAAACTGAAATAAAGCAATTTGGAAATATAAAACTAAATTGTTCTCAAAACCACTTTCATGTGAACCAATTTTTCATTACATGCAACATGCTTCTGCAAAGCATTCTGCTTCCCCTGAACTGGTATTTTCCAGCAGCATAAAGGGTTCCACCAGACAGTCTGACACAAGATGTACATAAGCCACTTCTGTCCAAGACATTACAGCTTGACCTCCTTTTCCAGATCTGAGAAGTAGGAGAATTAACCCTTTCTGCCAAGTCCTTTGAAAATGACTGATGAAGAGAGATGGTTGTCACTGCTGCTGCTGCTCCCTCGCTGCTGTCACCTTCTCAGAGAAAGCTGTAACATCACAGTGCCACTCCAGATACTCACTACACTGTGTTAATGTTTGCTTATGTGAAAATTCTGACAAGGGTGAGCACTGACTAGTTTTCTATGCCTGAAGGGAAGGGCTTAGAATATTCAGTCTTGAATTCTGTTTTGCCTGACTAGCTGCAGTTGTGGTCCTCTGTCAACCCCAAGTCATTTGGCACGCATAAACAAATTCTCCTGACCACAAAAATTCTCATCCTTTAAAGTAACTAAGCACTTACCTCTTCCCTCCAGACATACTGCACAGTTTGCATTTGCATCCACTTTAAAAACCGAGTCACAGAAAAATCAGTTTCAATTTTCAAACACACCAACAGTTTATTAAAAAAAAAAAGTATTAAGACACTTGTGAGAGAAACTGCTCATCACTTCTGAACTACGCATTTCTTACATGCAGAATTTTATGACAATTCTTACTGGTCAGCAGCTTATACATTATTTAGCTGATACAGCACGTTGAAGACAATGAATGACAGCCTAATGACATTTTTCTTTTAAATAGCTCTGACTGTAAACAGTTAAAAATACTAGGTAAATCAAGAACTATATCTATATGAAAGTTTCTAAAAGACATTGGAGTAAAAAATATTCTACCAAGATACCAGAGTCTCTTGCAAGCCTGAAGTTGGTGGAAACACTGGGAGCTGATACTAAATGAAGCAGAATGCTTCCACACTAAAAGCATCTCAATTTCAACAAGTAGCCAAGTCTCACAGTTGGCACACATGCACATTCTACAGAACCACAATCTATTTGTTTATTTAGATGCACAGAGATAGTTTAGTTTAATTACTCTGAAATTATTATTACTGCTGATGATCGTGTTCTCTTGAACAACATGGAAAAGCACTTTGGATTGCTGGCACATGATGAAACACCAAAGTTCAGAATGTAGCTTCGGTTTTAATACATTTGGCTCTTGCATTGTTATGTCAATCAAAAATAAATCAAACATATGTGGCTGCACACTGAAGGGCAAATCTGTGGGTGAGGAGACAGGCTGGATCACTGCAAATTCTATGGTCTCCAGAGTTTACTTGTTTGTTCGTCCATGTGAAAAGCTCACTTTAATGTTTTGCAATGTTCTCCCTCACCCTTGGATAACTTACATAAAGTCCCACTTGCTTGCTGAAGTTATCATTCACTTACTTTCATTTGCAAAGCAGAATTACAGCCCAAGAGATGCAAACACACAGATGTGCATGCTTCATGGTAATACCTAGTCATACTAAATATGGAAGAATACCTTACAATTGCATGCATTTTAAAAGGTGCAATCAATAACTGTGCTCCAATTGTGCCCATTTCTACACAGCAAATTTCTTCATTTCACATTCTGCTGCCCAGAACACTCATGGATTTCTTTCTTCAGGGTTAGTTTCTATGAAAATCAATGAGCTAATTCAGCTAACTGCAAAGCCACTTCAGTTTACTTACTTGAAGGTAACCTTTATTCTCCCACCAAAAGACAAGTACACATGCATGCTCAAAGAGAGTGAGCATATAGCTGCCTGGATGCATTTAGAAGTCTTCCATGAAGAAGCAATCAACAATTTGAGGACTGCTTAACAAAGCTCTTACAGAATCATAGAATATCTCAAGTTGAAAGGGACCCATAAGGATCCTCCAGTCTTGCTCCATACATGATCACCTAACACTAAATCATACAATAAATGCTCCTTGAAATGACAGGCTTGGTGCTGTGGGGAGCCTGTTCTAGTGATTGACCATGCTTTCAGTGAAGGACCTTTTCCAAATACTCAGTCTGGTTCCAGATGCCTCTGCAACAGTGAAATGCTTGAGGGAGATAAAGATGGAAACCCAGATCAGCCTGATCAGTGTGAGACACAGGTGCATTTCTCAGCAAAGCCCTGGGCGCTCTGAGCTCGGGTGACAGAGCTACAGCTCACTGGTCCTGGAATACAGCCTAACATGGACAGCTGCCCCTTCCAGCATCTCTCTGTAGCCTTCACAGAGTCAGCTGGAAAGTCAGAGAAAACATCCACTGACACAGGATCAAGGATCATTTGAAATATCTGGCCCCATGAGTATAAACAGAGGGTTTATTCATCCCAGGGGCATGAAGTGTAATTCAATCCCTGATACACAAGGCTTAAGGTGCCACAAAGAAAGCCAGAAAGGCACTGATAAATCTGGCTTAGTATGAATTTTGCAGAGGTATTTGAGAGGTAAAACATGTGTCCTCTAAAGAACACCATCTGAAAGGAGGGGATCAGCCACCAAGGCCTGTAACGCTCCCTCACTTCTCACAGAATTTTCTGTAAGAAGAGAAACCTTCACAAAGATATGCTGGCTACTACTGAATCGACATATTGGTCATGGAAAGGACAGCATACAAGAAAAATCAGGTACCAGTTAGGAGCTAGGTTAGTCACGTCACCCTTTGCAGAACACCACTGTGATAAATGCCACCCATTGAAAGACAACAGACAGAAATCATGGCTAGATGGACCATGATCAAACAAATTAGTTCTTCCATATTTTGTAAGTGTGGGTCCAGAAGGAGTGAAATCCACAAGAGAGACTGACTGGTGGGAGGAATGAGCCATGTAAGCAAGGAAGCATCTTTGGCGAAGCCTTGCTGTGATTGGCAAGAACCTCCCTTAGTCCCAGACAAGAAACAAGAAGCTCTAACAAAGATGAAGAAATCCTGATCGAAACCTAGGCAAATGGAACAACAACCTCTCACTGCTATTGTTAGCAGGACCTTTGAAATCACAGGGATAGGTCTTTTTGGCAACAGTAGTAATGGAACAAACCTGGTAGTGAACTTGGGCATAATTTCCAAAGAAGCCTGATGCTCCGTAATTGTGTGATCAAAACAGGTCTATATTGTATGCGTGGGTTCAGAAAAACAACCAGTAACTTTTTGGTAGGAGAAAACCTTCTATTTAGAACTACTAAGAACATAGACAATAATTCTGGTTTAGAGAAAGTCCCTGAGTCAGAGGTTTGTGGGAGGTAATTGGGAGAATACTTTGGGAAAATATCGAGTGTTAGCCCTGTTATCATTTTTTCTAGGCATTTTGTTAGCTCTTGTCACTGCCAGAAACAGGATCCTAAGCTAGAGGCACTTTGGTTTAACCACCTAACATCTGCTCTGACATACATAGTTAATTATTTAATTCCAGGTGTCCTCTGGGATGTTGGTCTCTCACTCCAATTTGCAACCCAGACATGAAGTAGTTCAAACCGCAAAGATAATTCCAGTGCCTGGGAGGTGAACAAACAAACAGATTTCACACTGAATGCATCAGTTTCCCTGGGCACTTATTTTAATTTTTGTTTATTCCTTTAGTACACAGGGTGATGCTGCCTGTCAGTCATATACCATGGCATCAAAAAGTGTTTTGACACAATACTTTGCAGATGTTCTGCATTTACTCTGAATTCCAGAGGGTTAAAAAGAAGAGAAAAAAAAAAAAGAGGGGAAAAAGGCAAAAAAACCTTTCCATTCCTTTGGAGATCACAGACCCTGAGGTCTTGAGCCTTTTGAAGACTTCAGATGACTCTACAGTCACTGGCAGACTGAATGCCCTTAATCTTCAGACCTAACATAGTGGCTTCACAGCGGACACGTATATTTAAGCCACATCAACACTGAACGTACATGGTCACAGGTGATGCACTGGCCATGCCAAGGGCAGCCTAGGAGAGAGGCTAAGAAGAAAGCCAGCCTGCTTTGACTCTCAACAAGCAAAAAGCAGTTTGGAGACGAGAAAAGGAAAAAAAAAACATCAAGGAGCACAATTTAGAAAAACAAATGTTCAGACATTCTGGCTTCAGTGCCTGAAATACAACTCTAAAGTTTGTTTTAATAACTATGTAACTACCAATAAGGAAGACAAATGAGGAGGAAAATATAGAAATTATGACCTCTTGGGAGCCACATATTTTATGTTTCTCCAGTGCCACAGTGACAGGAAGCTGAACACACTGCAAGGAGAGGATCCATGGCGCTTGATGTATGGAAATGCATCAAATGTCAATCTCAGTAAGACCACACACAGTTTCACCTCACTCCAGTGCATTTTGCTAAAATGCTACTGTTCAAGTGTTCCAAAAGAGCACCTGCAGCCTTAAATGGAAAGTTCTCAAAGGGAACGAACTCTCTTTAGAGCCAGTCAATAGAACTCCAGCAGCAGGGCAAACTCTACAAGACCTACAGAGTGAGACAAAATGTTTCAGGACATCAGACTGAGCTCTGCATGGTTTGAACGTGTTAGCTGGGATAGCCACTGCACCTCCACACAGATCAGACCAGCAGAAGTAACAGTAACACCACCACATCAACAAGAGCAAAACAAAGCCACGTTTACGGCAGCAGATACTCCTAAATTTTTCAATTTTCCATTCTTCCTAAAATTTAAAAATCTTGCAGTGTTGCAAGAATGCATCTCACCCACAGGGCTGAAGGATGATATGCCCATCTGAATGTAAAAATCACATGACACAAGGCAGAAATAAGTTCACAAAGGCCACAGTACCAATGCAGAAAACAGTGAACTACAACAACATAGAACACATCTTAGAAACACAAAAGAAAACTGGAGCTTAGGAGAATGCCAAGCAGTGAATGGCTCTGCTCCCCTGAGCATTCCAGAAAAAACCCCAACTCATATGCAAGCAGGAAGGAGAATGGAGTGGAAATTATTCCTACTGTGATAATGAAAAGTCTACAGTAATAAGGACCATATACACACCTACAAGCACACATGTGAACTATCATGAAAAGCAAGACGGACAAAATACAACTCCTCGGCCACAAGACTTGCCTCACAAGTGGCATGGATAAAGGAGACCAAGCAAGCACGACAAGAGGCAAAAGGAAGACTATTTCACCACCTTCCTTTTAAATCAATTTAAAAATTACACTCATGCAAGTAGAGCTTTCTGAATAAAACCATGACAAACTCCTAGCAAAAGGCAAGGGAGGAAGATGAGATTGCTTGAAGCCACATTAGTATTTGAAAAACTGCTAACAAACATATGCTTTGTGCAAAAACAGTGAGGACAACTTGTATTTGTTCTTACCAGCTAAACAGACACAATTCCTTATCTTAATGATATCTGAATGATACGGGGAAAGGACAGATGTTTTTAAGAAAAACAAATTACCATTACTTTTCCTCAACTAGCAAACTAAGAACTATCAAACAAATCATATACATGAACTGCAGTTTAGAAGAAAATTTGTACTGTACCTGACATATCATATGTCAGATATCTAGTTGACATTTCTAAAAAACATGGCTGAGAAGTTAAGTTATACTTTCGCTTAACTGGGGAATTCTTTAGAAATATGTACTATGCAAAATATAGGTGTTACACTCAAGTCAAATTTCTACTAATCATAGCTAAAAGCTTTTATAAAATAAATTTTTCCACTGAAAGTATAAAGAATTGTGGGCAATTAAGGTTGGGAATAGTACTCACTGCACAAAGAACGAAAGTCACTTTCTGCCTTTGGTTCAGATGAACAGGTCAGATACACATTATGGAATTACAAAGGAAACAAAGAAAATTCCACTTTATGCCTTGTTTAATAAAGCAAACTAGCAACACTCTTCCAAATTTGTCTCACTCAGTTATTTTTTCAAAGGCATGATTTCATCCCAACTTCATTTAACTTCTAATTGTTAAATGTGGTTCCAAAACTGCAGTTAGTAGACACCCTCCTGGGACATCACATACTATCTACAGCGGAGGAATGGCCAACCACTTTCTGATTCAAGCCACAAAGTTTTACTTTCATTCTCAAGCGTAAAAAGTATAAAATGTCAAATTACAAGCATAAATCAAAAAAACCCATTCTTTTGCTTGGCATCTCATTATTGTTCTTCCTCCTCCCTCATGTATAACTTGCAGGTGCAGGCACAACAAACTCAGCAAGCAGGAAGATACCAAGCAGACCCTTGTAATCCAAAGTCAATGCTGGAAACCAGGTCTGGATTACAAGGTTTTCACAGCCTGTACAAAACCATCTGGTTGCTATTCTGATCTATACATGTTGTTATTCTTCCTGGGCTGGTAACTTCTGAAGCCATTCAAGAAGATTCTTCTCAGAAACACACCAAGTCTCTTGTAGGCACGATGGCTTCTTGCCACATTCATATTAATTTTTAAAAGGCTGCTGAATTTGGCTTTGCTTTAAACACTACACATTCTTTACAAGAACATATGTAAGCTGCTTAAAGAGACTATGCATGTCATTATTGTTTCTCATAGGAAAACAAAAACAATACAAAGAATTATTTTTTGAAGAAGACAAGTTTACATTTGATTTTTTCCTTTCCAATGCTATAACAAGTTCAGACAGTTGGCTACGAAAAAGAAATTTGGCCACTTGCCCTGTCTCTAATTTATATTACTAATTCTTAAGTAATAAAACAAACTATCAGGAATTAAGAAAATAAGCAACAACTAGCAAATCTCAGACTTCTGTGTTTTTAGAAGAATTTTACATAGTAAAGGAAATCCTATTAAGAGCTACCCATGTTTTCTTCATCATGCACACGTTTCATGGCATTCAAGCTGCTAAAATCCTTTCTTATCATCTTAACTAGACACTGAAACTGGAAGAGAGGGAGTGATTGTTTATATCCTCTTCTGTAAGGCTTTCAGCCTTCCTGAAAACCTGGTGTTACATGTGAAACCCTGTCCTCATCCGCAGGGCTTCACCCTCCTCCCCTCATGTATGTGTTCCACTTGCCTCAGCAAACCAAAAATTTGTTGCCCCTTGAAGGTCACTTTTCCCTGAGAGGAAGGAGCAGTTTGGAAGGAAAGATCAATTGTTTTGCTTTATTGTCAGTTCAGCATTCACTATTCTCAAATTCAGTTGTAACGCAATCATGAATCTTAACCTTGGGTCAACAGATACCAAAAATCTTCCATCAGATTGCAAATGCTAGAGAATAAAATGTTTCTGCATTTAAGGTGAAGAACTGTTTTGACGACAGCTGCAAGACAAAGAAAACCAACAGAAGGTAGGATGTATGGAAAGCAAAATTTCAGAAGTCACAGTAGGAATCTACATGAGTTTGCTTTAAATATTATTAGTGTCCCCTCCTATAGACAGGAAGGTTGTCTGAATGTAACTCAGAAAACCACTATTTTTTCTTCCAGCAGATGTTGACAGGAAAAAGGTTTGGGTTTTTGTTGTGGGTTTGGTTTTTTTTCTCTCTCTCTCTCTCTTTCAGCTGTCCAGATCTCCTCTTTGCCCAAACAGGAAACTTCGCAGGGAAGTTGCAGCACTGCATACAGAAAAAAGCCTGCAAATGGTCTACAAGCCCTTGCACAGAGTACCCTCAAACCATCAGCTTGGCTGATCAGAGACTTGCTGTTATGTGGCCTGCACCTCAGCCCCCCTTTTACATCTTGGATTTGTGGCAGAGCCTGACAGTCGCCTCTGTTAGAGCTGAACCACAGAAAGCATCCAACCAATGCTGTGTGGCACAGGCAAACTCTGATATTCCCTCCCTTCAGGGCTCTGCCTGGTTTGGTTGCCTGGATTTACAGAAGTGGGATTCCCAATCACCTTGCAGAAACCCATATCCTTGGTGAGTGCCTATTCCAACACAGGGACCGGCTGTAGAATGCGACTCTGCCCCAAAATTGTCAAAATCTGAGAAAGCACAAAGGTTTCTTCTACCCTGGAGAATGAGTCAGCCAAAGTGAGACCCTGTGCACTGCATAAACACCAGAAAGTGCGTGCTGAAAGGAGGTGCTCTCTTCAGGGCAGTGATTCATCCCAGTGACCAAGAGGCAGCCAAACCACAATGGTTACTTACAGAAAGGGGTCAGGGAGGTAACAGACAGGAATTTTTTAAAAAAACAAAGCTGAAAACTAGGGGTTTTGAATAATATGGACATGGATACAACCTAAAAGTAAGCAACAGCAAAATAAAGGCATAAAATTCTGCAATATGAAATGTCTAGTGGGGATGACAGCCAGAACCTCTGGAAAAATTTTTCCTTAAATTTCAAATGTAAGGAGGACTTTAAACCGATCTCATTTGAAACTGCTCCCCGTTGCTTTAGCAATGAACTTCTGGTCTGCACGTCCATGGGATATCCAAAATGATGTGACAGCTCTCCCGGCAACTAAGTTACTTCAATCCTCCACATTAATCTTCAGGCTTCTTTAGTAACTCAAATGAGTTTGTTATTTGAGAAGTTCTTTCCTCTAATTCTGTGCCGAAGTCAGAAACAGTCCTGGAAACAATTTGCCCAGAAATACTACTGGGTAAAACAGAGGGGAAACAAAATTCAAGAAGGTTCTCAGATTAGTGAGACACCCTTAACTTGAACCTAAAGAGATGAAAGCTGAAAGTGGCATGCATTTGCTGTGCTGACACTTCACATTCCTGACTAGAAGCAAAGAGAAGGTTATCTAGTTACATTACTAAAATTTCAACCATTCCAACTGATGTTCTCCAAACCAAACATCAATTTCATTTTGGTGACACGAAACATTATGGCCATTCTAAGAATACGACTATCAAAAATAAATTTTGCTCTAGATGAATAAGTATCCCCAAAATATTATCACAGCTATTGTGATGATTATTTTATAATCATTATACTTTGGAATAAGGATTGAGAATTGGAAGTGAAATTTAAGCTGCGAAGTTGAAGTGTATTCCTAAATTTATGGCATGTTCAGCATTTTTCAGAAATTTTAGCAAAAGCTGACAGGGTAAATGAAACAGTGGTTTGTCCTAAAGACTTCTTGTACAATTTTGTTATGATGGAAAAGGCATATCCCAGAAATAGTTCATCTTCTGCCAAAACTAAATCATCTTAAAGACACTAATCAGAATTTTTTAAACATACTTAAGATTAGAGCAAGCTATTTTCCCATAGCTTTTTCTCATAAAATGCTAACGAATTCTGACTCATTTTCTGAAAGAAAGAAGAAGAATCAAAGAAAGGAATTCAGCCAGGGGCAGATGTTTAGCATGGAATAGTTCAGCCTAGAAGCTGGTCTAACAAAATGGTGAGCAGCCAAACACAAGGTTTTGTAATGACACGTGAAACTAGGACAGAAAGAATATTAGCATGTTAGCAATATTGCAGGTCTGTTACTACACAGTACATTAAAAATCTTCGTTTCATTAAAAAGGCAAGCCTATTCAACGTCTATTTCTGTCCCATATTTGAGAAGCAGCAAGAGGATGTCCTCACACCACATAAGAATGATGAAGTAACCTCCCACGATTTTAAGTGAGCATGCCTGTATAATTTTCAACATAGCATTTCTGAAAAGAGCTGGCTAAAGACACCTCTGGTCCCCTGATGTGACTTTCTAGTGAGTATTCAGATACTGGTGAAATTCCAGAAGACTGAAAGGATGATGATACTGTGCTACTATTCAGGAAAGGCAAACAAAGTGGCTTACAATAACTGGAGACCAGCTAGCCTGACATCAGATCTAGGCAAAGCGACTGGAAAAATAAGCAAGGAATTAAGGTCAGAAATACAACGTGCTATTCTGCTTGGGTGGCATTTTGAACACACAGCATGCAAATGGCCAAGGGATGTAAGCTCTCTAAAGCTCCAGTGAGAAACTGAGACTGAGCTTTAGCCAACAGCTTGGGTGTAACTTTAAACCATACAACCTTCCTATGAAAAATCAACCATTTTCACTATGAGTAATGCACCCTTTGAGTGGAATGCAAAAAAATTTTAAAATTCTGAGAGCTAACTTTGTGAATTGCAGTTAGAGCTTTTTGCCAGGGGAGAATTATAACTGAGTAACAGCAATTCCAGCAGGACTTGCAAGTAAACACTCATGCTATTAAATGCTTTCATCAGTGACATAAAGAAACTGTGTCAATACCACAAACTCAAGAAAATCTGTGACTAAAAGAAGACACGCTTGAGCTACACAGTGGTCTGAACTGCATGGTTAGCTGGACTACTTAAGTAAAATCAACCACGCTACAGCACAAATACTTCCCTGTGTTTAGGCAGAAGAAACAGAAAGAGTAGCTGGAGAGTGAGAAACACCATCTCAGAAAAAAATAGCTGTAGAGGTTATGAAATCACACTGGACAATCAATTCAAGGTGAAGTCCCAGCACCGTGCTGTGACCAAAGCCAAACCAGATTCAAACACTTATCACAGGCCTCAAATACCCAGGAAGTGAACTGGACTGAGAAGTGAACTGGACCTGGCCAACGATTTTAATGAGACTAAAACTGGAAGAACACATACTGAACATATCCTTGTTCTTAAGACCCTTCTGAAAAGTTCGAGAGGGTACAGTAAAAAGCCATGAAAGTCACTTGAACACTGATAAAAATGCTTTAGAGACCCTTAAAGAGCTCAGTCTGTTTAGTTTATGAAAATTGTGAGGCAGCAGAGGTTTTGCTATGCAAGTGCCAGAAAGGGAAAATGTCACATACTAAAGAGATCTGTAAGGGAGAAACAAGAAACAAAAGAGGGGAACTGAAGCCAGACAAATTCAGATTTGGAAGAAAAACCACCTTTAAAAATTTGGGAGTAGAACTGGGGACAAACTCTCAAGGTAAATGATAGATTCACTTAACCGCATGTTTTCAAATTAAGACTAGAGGACTTTCCGAAAAACAAATGCAAGTTAATAGACGCTCAAAAACAAGCAGCTGGCTTAATACAGAATAAATGCCTGACATTTGGTAGACTATAGGTACACACACAGGAGTTGATTCAAAAACTTAACTACTTCTTTATACTCAAACTTTATGATTCTGCTACCTCTCGAGAAACACTACTGAAAGGTGGTGCTATCAGACACCAGTAACTAATTTGCGTGACTCCCTTCGTTTCTTTTTAAGTGATGTGACCACTGTAGTTATGCTTCGCACTCTTGGTGTCATTCACAATTTCAGCACTTATCCATGAATTTTTACCCATGTTTGTTTGTTGGCCAGAAGTGATCACAAAGTAAAAAGAACAAGTAAAGAAGAAAGGTCTTGATTATAAAGAAAGAAAAAAAAAAACCCACACCAAAAAGATCTGAACACCCATAAATTAAAACTTGAATTGTCCTACAACCTGCTGAAAACACCATTTTTCCACGTGATGCTGGAAATCAAGGAGTTGCGAAGAACTTAGATGGAGGCTACTTAAAATATATCCTTTATCTTATACATTCAAATGATGACTGAGTTGTTAGAAACCTTCCTATTTACCAGAAATGCAATTATTAGCTCAGAAGACAATCAAGAAAGCATTAAACCCAAGTCAGGAAAGACCAGCAAATAATATAAACTTCACTTTTACCCCTACTTGGGCCATAGATACATACATGTAGGTATAATACTTTCCCAGTGGTATTGTGTAATGCTTCTTACCTGAGGGGGTTTTATCATCTGACACACACTGATGCCTCCAAAAGCTAATGGCAGATCTTTCTCTGTTCTGGAGCCGACATAACCTCTCAGCTAGCCCGCCCCTGCAGAGAACAAAGGAATGCTCAGTTTTGCCAGGAATCAGTATTTGGTTTTGCCAAGTGACAAGCCACAGGACAGATGTATATGTATAGATCTGTATGTATGCTTTGACCCTTAAAGGCAGAATCATACAGTAAAATTACATTTTGTAGGTTAGTTCTCCTAATTTTGATTTTTCCAATGGAGTTACTCCCAAAAAACATACACCTAAGGTCAATACAAACAATAAAACATTTTCAGTATCTGGGTGTCCAAAATCTTCATGTTTTCAGTCCTGTCTCCAGTACGAGTTCCCAACTTTCCCTTGCACTTATGAACAGATCCCATTAGACACCACAGACAGTTGCAAATTCAAAACAAACCAGTGTAACCACTAGTTATAACAGGTTGGGTTTTCTTTTCCCTCACAGATTTGTTTGTCTGTTGGCAAGGAGTGATCACAAAAATATTCTTTTACCCATACTTGACCCTATGATTCATTTCACAAGCTGGGTCAAGTGTGTAGTTTCAGTGGTCTGAACACTCTCCAAGATGAAATTAATTTAGCATTCCCAAGGTGAGGAGCAGAGGAGTGGCATCTAGCACAAATACACTTAAGGTAACACTAAAGCAATTCTTACCCTTGGATTCAAAGCCAGAAGACATAATTTCTCACTTTTAAGAACAAGAAGACGTATGTGCTGGAAGCTGTCTTTGGGCTACTGTGGGAGTGTTTGAGCATTTTTCTTTGGCTTCAAAGAAGTTATTTGCATAAAGACCTACTTCATTCTTTTGCTGTAGTGTAAAGTTTCTCCACAAGTACTATTGAATATATTAATAAAGATTTCTACTAAGGTGAAATGTGTCCTTGAGTTAAACTGGTTTAGGAATCAACAGAAATAGCATACAACTGCCCTATGACTATTTGTGCACATGAAGAAAAATTTTTGGCTTAGTTGAAAAAGATAAATAGCTTGGTAAAGCTCACATTTTAAATGTGAAACTGGGAAGACACACACCTGTGGAAACCAAGAAGGAGCTAAAAAGGCTAAGCAGGACTTCAGGTGAGTTGTAAAAAAATCTCTTTGGTTACCAGTTATTAAGCAATTTCATCTGCAGACAAGTCAACACATTATATAAAAAGTAGTTAGCAGTGTCAGCTGAATTTTTAATGAACAACTGTATCCCTTGCAAAATTGTAATTATCACAAGAATTATCAGATGCAATGGCTAAACATCTAAGTAGCAGATTACTGAATGAACTCTGAAACACAAGAGCCCCATTTAAGCCAAAATGACCTATGGAAGTTTTGCAGTTTACATTGCTGCATCTCTGTGGCTGGTGTCAGGCAGAGAGGAGAGAACTCAGAGGAAGGAGAAATTCCCCAAAGCCTCAAAACAAAGAACCCAGACTTAACAAGCTAGGAACCCACACTTAACAAGCTATGAACCCTGCTATATAAAGGAGGAAAACAAACAAAAATGTTTAGAAAATATTGGGCTCCAGTGAAGTTCCAGGTAAGCTTAACAACCCTGTTTAATCCTGGTTTCAACGAGGGCTTTAAGACAGAGAGGCAACTAATACAGAAGTGCAATGGAAGCTTTGGTTCCAAGAGCAGCACAGTCAAGCACAAAACTTCATACAGAATAACCTCCTCTGCTGATAACACTGTGTTCATCCATATTTTCCTCCAAAACTTGAGCACTGAAGCATTACCACACCAAAAGACTTGTGGGCAAGACAGTTCTACAAACTCCAACAAACCGTCCACCCAGTTTCTCTTCTTGCCAGGGAACCATTCTCAGATGCAGCTGTAATTCAGCTTGGCTGGGTGGTCTTCATGAGCCATGCTGGAATTGGTAGATGCCGGCTCAGCTAGGCTTAAAAATGCAGCAGTAAAATGCATTTTCAGATTGCTTGTTTAAAAGTCTTGCATGCATGAGTCTGCAGCTGAACCCTGTGGTCGGACTGCAGCAATACACCATACAGCTAGTAGCTCAAAAACTTGTTTTGCTGAAACAAAACTGTTCAATGGGAGTGTTCTCCTACTTCATTCCCTCCACAGACACCAGTCAGAGAAATGTATTTTATTAGTTCACACAATGCAAGAAAGCCTTAAAGTACCTGCAGAAGAGAGCAGCTGTTATTGGCTTACAGCCTAATCTCCCCCTTTTTTCCTGAACAGGGAAAATGTTGTGTCCAGTCAATCAGTTCCTACTCTTCTGCAAGCACACTACTGATACGCCTATGGCAGAACGCCCCGTAGCATGAAGGAAAGAAAGCAAGTTTCTGGTTCCGTGGCTACTGCACACAACAGCAAGACATCATTCCTGCTTCAGGCCTGATATGACTAGCAGGAGGGTCTCACTGATGCTCACAGCTTCCTTACTAATTTGCTAACCACGTCTGTAGTAGGATACCAGTTATCACAAAGGTCCATAAAAAGCAAAACTCTGACTTCCCTTAGTAGCCCTCTGTGCTAAGAAAGTACACTGGTATTTATTAATCATAATTCTTCCATTCACATCCCAAATGCGGTTAAAAATAGTTTAAACAGAAAACATCATAAAGCAATTTGCATGTGCTTGGTTGCAGAACATAAAATATAACTAAGAATGCATTTATGAGAGGTTCTCAGCTGGTCATCGGAAATGTTTTTAGGCTGTCTGTTTCATACCTTGTGAAATTAGAAAACACAGTTCAAGGACATGCCATGCACAAAAGGAATTTGTATGGCCAGAGCAACAGCTGGTACTTTATGGTTTGTTTCTTTTAAAAAGGTAGAAACAAAGGAGTTTAAACACCACTGCAACCCAGGAGGATCAACCCCCTTTTTAGCTCAAACACATAAAACACAGGAAAAGGTGTTTTTTGTTACAGAAGCTGACAGATTTGCTGACAACAGCATTTGAAAACTACTCATCCCTTCCAGTACAGCACAGGTGCCCACACTGTAAAACACTTGTGCATGCACTGTGAGATACTGAGAACTATACAGTCAGAGTCACTCCTGGCTGTGCATACGAGGTAAGCCAACATCTGGGGTGTGCGTGTATAAAACTGGCAAATATATTTTTATTACTAATGTATCAATTCTGTAATCAAGGGAACGGACAAACTGCACTGAAACAACAAAAACTAGTTTAGGATTACTGACCAGCACTTCAAACTTGCCCCCAAAATGTTTTAATACGAGCAAACTGAACACATTTGGCAAATGGTTAATGCAAAGGCTGTTTGGCGAAGTCAAACTGCTCAGATACAATCTCCACTGCCCACAACCTTTTTATTTTTAATCACAAAATTTCCAGTATAACTATTTTGTTCCTTTAATTCCCTGAAGGCAGACAGATTTAAAAGCAGCAATTCATGTCCTATTTCCATACTAAATCTGAGCTTGTTGAAATACTGTATTTAAAACAACACATTGCCTTTACTGTCCATGTCCAACAATATCCACATGAAAGACAGCTTTGATGACCGTAAGAAAGCTCAGCATCCTGTAAAACAGCTCAGGTTCTGGTAGCTGCCCTTCCCACAAACTTTAACAGCAAGACTGAAGAGTTTTTTGACAGCTATCACCAAAAAGTAATACTGAGACTAATCTGTGAGTTCCAGGCTGGTTCCTACCTCCCAACTCCAATAGAAAGCAACAACAAAAGAGCATTAGTGAGTCTGCTGTGTTTTGAAAAGTAATTTTCAACCTTTCCGAAATGTTGGCGATCTCTTTGTGTTTATTTATTAAGGTTTTCATTTAGCAGGGCACTTACCAAAAATAACCCCCCCATTCATCCAAGTTTACTCCTTTACAGACTTAATTTGAAGTCAAAACTTAAGCATCTTACTACCGAGTTTTCTCCTCATACACAGTATGCAGGACTCCACATAATTCAAAACAAATACATATCCCCACCTCAAGACTGGGCAATTTTTCCCTTCTCTCATTTCAAAGCAAGGAGAGATCTCCTCTCCTATTTTTACTGGTGAAGTAACTGACACTTAGCTGTCCCTTTCCACTTCATGGGGCACTTGCTAAAGAGATAAAAAAGGCCCTCCTGACTCATGTTCAACTTGCCAGTGACCAGGACCCTTTCTGCAGCCCTGCTTTCTGGCATCTCATTCCCCAGTCTGTACACACAACCAGGATTGCCTCGTCCCGGGTGCAGAACCCAGCACTTGCCCTTGTTAAACTTCATGCAGTTGGTGATAGTGCAGTCCTCTAATTCGTGGAAGGGTCTCTGCAGGGCCTCTCTGCTCTGGAGGGGGTCAGCAGCTCCGCCCAGTTCAGTATCTTTGGCAAACTTACTTGGTATCGCTTCAAGTCCTGCATCCAGACGGGTAATGAAGGTGTTGAAGAGAGCTGGGCTGAGGATGGAGCCCTGTAGAGCCCCGTCAGTGACTGGATGCCAGCCTGATGTCACCCCATTCACTGTAACCCTTTGTGCCCGAGTCGTGAGCCAGTTACTCACCCATCACTCAGCATGGTTATCCAGCTGCGTGCTGGACATTTGGTCTGGAAGAGATACTGTGAGAGACAGTATCTAAAGCTTTGCTTTTGAAGTCCAAAAAGAACACATCTACTGGCTTTCCTAGATCAGCTCGGTGGGTTACCCTGTCATAGAAGGAAATCGGTTTGACAAGCAGGACTTTTCTCCCATGAAGCTCTGCTGGCTGTGACCAGTAACAAACATGGTGCTTTTTTTTTTCCCCTATTAGCACCAAACATTTGGCCCAGTGAAACCACCCACACCTTCTAAAAGAGAAAATACATTTTAACCTTCTCCAAGTGCAAAGTAATTTTACTGTGTACACTGCCAGTAATGACAAGTGGTACATCTGTACTGCAGCCATTATGTTCTTCATTTACACTTTCCTAATCCAACAAGAAATTCACTAGCAAAGAAAACTTAATCCAGTAGTTAAAATCAGCATAAGAACATGACCATCTAAAGGGCTAGTCTGCTGCTTTACACCCTCATGCCACTTGTGGATGCATGTAGAAAAAGAACAGTCCCAATTTTAGAGTAAAAGTCTGCTTCATTTGTGCTAGCTCCCTCTTCCCTTGGCAATTTCCTTTATTTTCAGGACCTCAGTTGGCCTCATATGACAACTGGGTTTCATTTTACCGCACATAGTACCAGGACATTCTGTAATTTTCTCCTCTTTTGATAACACAAGTTAATTTTAGCTGATCAGATTTTTAAGTGGTCTGCAAACAAGCAGATATAAGATAATTTAAAATAAAATCTTGGGAAATCCTGTTTCTCTTGAACTATAAACAGCCATCTAAGCATTAAAAAAAACAAACAAAAAGCTAAAGCTTATTCTTCACAACTAAAAGCTCTTGCAACATGACAGATTTAGATGCAGAGTTAACATTTTATAACTTAAGATACTTATTTCCGACAATAAACCTCAGACTTTTTTTCCTGATGGAAATAAAATCTCAATGGAAAAATCAAACAATTCAGAAAACCTTTCAGAAATGTTTACTTGTAGACAAGAGAAGCTGACTACACGCATTTTGAGTTTTCCTCTCTATAAATACTGAATTAACCCAGTTATTTGTTCAATCTACGTAATAAATGTTGAGACTTGCAATACTCTACATTTCTCCTTTCTTTCACAAAGAAACTTTGAAAGACTTGGAACGAATACAGTTTAGACATTTCACCCAGTAGCATTAAGACGAATTCCAAATGTAGCAAGAAGAGCTTCTTGAAAACTGTCATTTGCAATATATGTTCTCTCCCCTCAGGTTTGCAAATCATTTGCATAATTTTACCGTGAAGTGTTGACTCAAGCCGAGAAACTGAAGCTTTGGGATGGAATAAAAGGGCAGGAACATGTAAACCCAACACCTCTTGACCTGATCACCAAGGCAATTCATTTCAGTACCAAGCACCACTAATAGCACCTAATTATCAACTCAGTGGCTCACAGGTGCAGTACAAAGACATGGATCTGGCAGCACACCTGGGAAAATGATATACTCCCACTGCATCCATCAACAGGCTTGTTTAAATAGAGGAGGGCAACTACACAAGCATATAATACCAGTGTTTAAAGGGAGGATGTCCTGAGCAGTGGCATTGATGGCTGTGAATGAGAGATGATCTGCTTTGCTTCCAGCATGACAAACTGTCATCTCCTACAGTACAGCTCTTCAGAACCACCAAGATCCCCCAAAGGGCAAACCCCACCACACAGACTACCTGCCCTCCCCTAGGGACTGTGGTAGAAAGAAGAATAATCCTCACTCAGAACACTTTTGAAAACAAAAACTAACATTACATGGGATACAAGAAAATGTATGAAAATTTGGCAGTAGATATGGTGGGGGAGGAATTGCTTCCGCCACATTTTTCTTGTCTTCAGACACCAATTGTTTTCTGAAACCCCACTTAACCCCTAACAGAGGAGAATTGCAACATGCCCCTTCAAATGTGGCTCAGCAGCAGCAGCACCATATACTGTGCATGTTGATTTGGGGACATAGATGGGCTTCTCATTTTATTTACACTCAAAGGTGTTGAATTTACAGTCAAATTACCTATGCTAGGATCACAAAAATTTATTTTAGTCATCCATAATTAGCTTACTTCTGAAGATTTCTGCTGCTTTGGCTGCATCTCAATTTTTGTAGTGTATGACAATTGCATCTGTAATAGGCTGAAACAAACAATACTCTTTCCACCCATCCAGGCAACTACCATTTCCATTTTAGCACCAGGAGGTTTCCAGGAAGAGAGGACAGTAGAAAGGAACTTATCCAAATTTTTCCAGAGACTGTTATGGCTCTTTTCTTTGTTCGGTTTGGTTTTGCTTGGGATTTGGGAGGTTAGGGGGGATTTATTAGGGGGTTTTCTTTGAAGTTACACAGAAGAATGTACCTATTGATGTAACAGAGGAATAGCTGCAATCAGATAATGCAAAAATAAATGTAGATTGCAGCATGACTGTAAGATTTCTACAGAAAATATAAGCTAAAATTTATTGAAAATATTATCTCTACTTTCAAAGGTAGATTTACACATGTCCAATAGCAAAGAGATATGAAAATAGCAGTATTTTCTGTTTTTCTTAAAAGCGAAAACAAAATGGGAAGAGACCTGCTCTACCTACATCAGGACTCTTCCATGAAATAAGCATACGCAGTTACAGTCTGGATTTGGAGTTGAACCTTTGGCACAGGAATTCACGCAGGAAGATCACAGCTCTACCACCTGCACCATCTCTGCTCAGCCCGTGCTCCCCTAGGCACTGGCCTGGAGAAAGAGCCCAGCTAAGCAAAGACTTGTGGCTCTCTTCCACCTACTGAGCAGTTCCAAATGGTCCATCTGAGTGGGAGCTCCTGGGCCAGATCCAGCTTGCAGGATGATTCCTCTGTTCACAGCTTTTTCTGCTGTGGCCTTTATCTGCAGCAGAGGTAGGAAGGAAGGAGAAATGACAAGCCAGTGACTGCTTTGTAGTTTTTAGCTATTTAACCACAAAGACGGGATTGTCACTTCATCAATCAGGAAGCTGACAAACCTTTCCCTGAACTGGCCTTCAATCCACAGCACTGAAAACCTGTGCTTGCCTAGTGAGGATGCAAACTCTTATATCCACTGTTATCACACCAATGAAAATGTTCTCTGTCAGCAGTAAAAGGAAGGATGGGAGAGACACATGGAATTAATGCCCTGAACAGGAAGAGTGAAAAGATGACAATTACCTGGATGAGCAAAATAATGAGATAAACAACACTCATAACTAAGGAATTTCCTGCCTACTTCCCTATTCCCAAAGGAACCCAAAGTGGAACCACAGGATAGAAGGTAAAAAGCCCTGTAAGCTCTGTTCCTCTGGCCACTCCAGACAGATTACATTCTATATAATTGTGGATGGCTTGGTCTTGTTGTTTTGTTTGTTTTTAAAGCAATCTATTATCTTATACACTTGTGTCACAGTATCTTTGCTATGAACATTTTTTGCATTAAGACTGTCCATAGTAAAGGTCATCAATGAAGCTGGAACTCAGAAAAAGACAAACCCACACAGGATAACAAACAGCTCCGGAACGGCTTAAAGCTGGAAGAGCACCTGGGCAAAACATCACTGTACACTTGTCCTGTTTTTATTACAGTCACACACACTTGCTTTTGGCCACTAAAAGACATTTTTGGGGGTTACAGCTCTGGTCTGACCTAGTACAGCTGTGTACGCATGTTTCTAAAGTAACAAGAAATAAAGCTTGATTGCACAAGCAAAGCACTTCTAAGTATAGAGATGCTCAGTAATTAGGACTTCCAAACCTGTTTCCTCAGACAGCATTTTGAAATAGCCAAGAATATTTCAGAGAAAAATAAGTATGCCTAATAAATAAAGATTTCCTTTTTAAGTGATTGATACTGTACATAGATTCAGCTGTAAAAGAAGTAAGAGAACCAGACTGTTAAAACAACAACAGAGATGTATAGCAGCACCATTTGTAATTGTAGTCTCCACAGCTTGAGGCATATGTTCACATACACCAGTTAACACAACTTTCATTAATTCAATATAGGAAGTGACCATTTCTGCACTCTAATTAGCTAGAACATCAGGCTTCAACTGCTCAATCTCAGGGTACTTTCTTTCAGCAGTTACTTTCTAATGTATTTAACTTTACACACATTTTAAATTTCCCCTTAAGAATATGCCCTCCCATTCCTACATACCACTCTGTCCTACACTCCTCAAAACTATTGCTCATCCACTCCTTTCCTACAGTATTTTGGATAACTTTGCCCTGACAAATCTGGAGAGAACTTAAAAACAAACAAACAAACAAACAAACAAACAAACAAACAAAAAAACCTTGAGGTACAGCATTTTTTCAGACTTTCTGGAGAGGCACAAAGCAGTGAAATGATTAGAAGCTGAAACAGAAGTATGTCCACTCACACATCTGGACGGCATTATTAGAAGTGCAAAAAACAATCAATTTGTACACAGGCGTTCAAGATTGAGAGCTTTCACCAGAGATTTTAAATCTTTAGTTCTTTCTTGCCTCTTTTGCTTGTTTACAGATAAACGACATTCTTGAAAGTTTTTTGTATTTGCATCTCTAAAATGTTTACCCTTGCAACACATTCCAACACTTTGGCAAGTATTGTTTTACTTATAATTTAAGAAAAAACAACCAAAAAAAATTCCTAAAGGTAGACAGTTCATTTACCTCAGTAGCTTCCTCTTCTTGGCAGACTCGGCGGGGGCTCGGGGGGCCTTTGCCGCCTGCTTCCCGGGGGTGCGGAGCAGGGCCTGTGCTGACCGCAGCCACTCGCTGGCTGGTCGTGCTGCAACATCCCCTGGGTCCCCTCCTGCCCTCGGCTGTAATCCCTTACTGGATCCTGGAGTAGCGGTCACCAGGCTTGTCTCCCCTTCTCCCACGCTGTCATTATCGGATGAATACTCAGATATTTCTGTCGAAATTGCCTAAACAAATAAAGATACAAAGCTATTTGAACAGAACGCTAATGAGATTGTACAGCTTAATGTAGGCAGTTTTATGTTCTCCACTAATCCATAAATGGCATGCGAATTTATTAACATAACTTGGACAACTTCACTGTAAATGCACATCAATCTTTTGTCAGTCAACATCAGCTCCTGAATATAAGGATCATCTCTTGAGGAACAACTGAGATGAGCAACATTTAGGTTTTTTAAATAAGTAGGTCTGGAGAATTAAGCTAATGCTTTTATCTAAAGCAAGTTTTGAGGAAAGCAGAGAGAGGCCAGTGAGTGACAGGGATCATGACTGGCAGCTGAAAGAAAGAGTTTTTATATTGGGATTCAAGCAAACAGGAAAGTCAGCTTCCACAGTCTGAATGGAGGGAAGAAATACATGCCTCTACTGAGAGCTTGTAGCTGGCAGTAGGTATGTAACCTTATGTTAAAACATGATTTTGACCACTAAAGCAGGCCTTCATCCATGTCCAGCAGGCCTACAGCTTCGCAGAAAGGTTTCAAAAGTTGAGCATAAGCTGCTGGGCTGTCTCCAGGTAGCTCCAAGGAGGATGTATCACTGGTCAGCAGCAGGGCTGGGAGCCAGCAGGGCTGGAGTTCATCCCCATAGAACCTCGCTGGAGCTCTTCTCCCAGAAACTCACAGGACACACTGAACTCATCCCACTGAGGGAGGGATGAGAAGG
The DNA here is from genome assembly GCA_013397865.1 of Struthidea cinerea. Taxonomy (NCBI): domain Eukaryota; kingdom Metazoa; phylum Chordata; class Aves; order Passeriformes; family Corcoracidae; genus Struthidea; species Struthidea cinerea. The sequence goes on along the minus strand of VZTI01001686.1, from coordinate 1,272,116 downwards.
CTGAAAAAACAACTCTGCAGAGACATGGAAGGCTGAGAAGAGGGCTGGGAGGGAAAATTCACCTGCTTTGGCTGAGCTTACTATACTCTCTTCTAGGGCTCCTGCAAAAGCAGATTAAGGCTGCTGGGTTGGCTCCCTAAGGTGAGCTCTGCACAGCTGTTACATGCATTATGTTCTCTTGACCCAGTGTTTCTTGAAGTATTGAGTATTAAGCAAAAATACTTGGAAAGTGGCATTTTACCAGTTCTAGTACAGAACAAAATGATCTAAACCACTGAAATAGGCAGAGGACTAAGAAAAATGAGCTGGCCTCAGTCTTCAGGAGCTAGTTGAAAAAAAAACCAAAACAACCAAACCAACACTGTCTGCAAGTTCTGGTGGGGTGAGCAGTCACAGCCCTGTCACTGGGACCACCAGCACTAGCCCAGCTCAAGTAAGCTGCCATAAAACTGTAGACAAGGTAAGTTAAGTAACTCAGACTGATCCTTGAAAGAACCCAAATGCAAAACATTAACATTGCAATATCAACGGGAAACTGGAAAACCCCAAAGACTGACGTTGTTCCAGATCATGTTGCCTCAATCATAGAATAGGTTCTGAAAAAAATTAGCCCATTCCTCTGGTCAAATGCAGTAAGTAGTGCTCCACACAGGCTGTTCGACAACTGACTCAGATAAAGACTTGAAAGATGAAAGAGGAAAGGGAGGGAAATCACAGCATTCGCTAAAGCTGTTCCATGTTATTAATTAGGGTAATCATCTGAAAACAGCGTTTCTTGACTGTGCACAAAAGTAAGTTCAGCTCTTGCCAGTTCTCTAATACATTTTTCACGTAAATGCCGAGACACTGTGCTCATGTTCCAAGAGCTTACCTAAGTATTCTGGAAATTGGAAGGACCTTTTAAAGTTATCCAGAGAAGCAGAATAGCTAAAAGAATGTAATTAATATCAGTCTGCTTTAAACACAACACAGTCAACATCTGTCCCTTGGCAACAATATTTCTCTGAAAACAAACTCCTTCCATATTGGAAATGAGCCAGAAATAAAAGATTTCAAAGACTCTGAAAGCAGTAAGCAAGCACTTCATTCTTAAAACACCATTCCAATGCACTCTCTTGCTTTAGGAATGCTTTAATTTTGCTCAAATAGCTATGATATCCACTGCACCCAAAAAAAGGATGCAAATCTGAAGTTCTCTGAGCAAGTGAAATGCCAATGAGAAAAGCCCTTGGGAAAAGCTTCAAGTCAAGCATGTTTTAATCCCACTGACTGCTGTAAGAGTTAAGAAGCTTTCCTAACTAAAGATTGTCTAATAAATCATTTTCGCTAATATTTATTACAGTATACTTGTTTAGACTGAACTTCCCCAAGGAAACCGTACTTTGGGGTTTTTGTTTTGTTTGCTTGTTAGTGGTTTTTTGTTGTTGCTGGTTTTTTAATTGGTCAGTTGGAAATTTTTCTTAAAAGAGGAAACTCTAAAAATGGAGAAGAAAAACAAAGAACAAAAACTTAGCCTTCCAATTCTGCACATTATTTAACTGTAGCCATCATCAGAATTCTAGTTGAAAGAGAAAGATATTTTCAAAACACACAACAAACATGATTTTTCAAGTATCCAGAAAACGAGCTGGCAAGTCTGCCAACAATATGGTGGGGAAAAGCTGGGAAAAAAATAATTTATTTGATTCACTTTAAAACAGTCATTGATAAATAGTTTAAAAATTGTTTATTTTTTATCAATATCTTAAACATCACAAAGAAGGATTTCCAAGAGTTTTGTTGTTATTTTGTTGCGGTTTTTAAAAAAATAATATCCCCCGCAATATCATTAGCGTTTCAGAAGAGCACCACAGCTAAGCACAAAGAATTGTCAAATTAAAAGGAGTTGATTTTTCCACACAGTTTATTATTTTGAAATATAGTAATTTTGGTTACAGTGGCTGAAAGTACAATGCTTCCCACTATACACAGGCTCAGTTTCCCCACCTCAATTCCTTCCTCTGACCTCTGATCCCAGTGTAATCAACCCCAGTCCTGGGGATTTTCATGACTGTCTCCCATATATCCCAATCCCTCCAATACTTTGTAGTAGACTGTTCACTAAGGTATATCGATAATTGCAATGATGGCCTTTCCACAACACCCTCTTTTAGATCATGTTAGCCACTTGTCCATATCCAGGAGCTGAAGGAAAAAAAATTCAGGGGTTGGGTTGACCTCAATCTCTACCACTAAAACAACAAACATATTTCATTTTGTCAGATTTTAAGATAAATCTATTTTCTCTGTGACTGGTGTCAACTGAAAAGCTCTAAATGCTACCCTTTTATGGCTCTTACTTTAAGGAAAAATGACAAGTATAAATGCACAGACTACTGCCATTTTTTCTCTCAAGATCTGACTACACAAAAGAAAGAAGTCATTGAGTACTGTATCGGAGCATCCAGGACCCTATATTTTATATGACCTAAACCTAAAGTTAAGCATTTTTAAAGCAAAATGCATCAAAAAAGAAAGAGCTCTCAAGATTAATTAATTTGTGATGCATTTTTGGCAGCACTCACAGGTACTAGTTAACATAGAGGATGGTACAAATGTAAAAATAGAAACCAAAATGAGAAATAGCAAATACCCTCCCAACTAAGCAGCTAAGATTGCTAAAGAATGTATGTTTACCTGCGTCAATTTGCATTCACTAAGAACAAAAAAAAAAATCCAAAAAAGCCCCACAGAAATTGTAAAATCCTAGCCCAAATTGTTCAAAGACAACACTCCTGACTTCAGTGGAAGAAGATGGCATTCCATAAGCACATAGATTTTGCACAGAAGATACCATGCTGTTACTTCTGTGACCAAGTGCTCCCTCTCTCATCCTCAAGAGACTTGTTTCAGCTACCTCTTGCTTCACCTTGAACACCTTGTGAGTTCCCTGGCAGTACCTTGGCAATCTGCAGAGTGTTTCCTTCTAAAAGGTCTGAAAAAACTACCTTTTCAACTTCAATAGTGATGGAAGCAAGCAATATCTGTATTTGATCGGTTTAATAAGCACTTGATATTTCTTACCAACAATATAGCAGTAAGTGAATACGAGAAGGGTTACATTTCCTTTTGAAATTCCACTGTAATTATTCCTTTCCAGCTTCAGCATAGAAAGCAGAACCTTACAAAGCTTTTTGTACAAAAAGAAAGCTAACACATCTACCCTATTAAATAAATAATAAATCTGTATTTTTAAAAAAAGGCTCTCAGACAGTGATTGCTAATTAGAGGCAAGATGATGAGCAGTTGTGCAGGTTTCTCATCCCCCTCGTCTCTCCTCCCAAGACACATCACTCAGTGATTTCTGCAGAAAAACATCAGTATCCACAACTTACCTTTGTATTCATTAAACACTTTCATTTGTTCAGTCGTCATACATTCAGATAATATTGTAAATCTTTCCCAGAAGATATGAAGATACTTTGCAGATAAGATGCTCAATAAAAGTTCAAAGGTATTATGAGTTCATCAGCTGAAACTAAGATACTTCACCATGCTGCAGTATGCCTTAGAGACAAAAAATGGGTATCAAATTCTATATATACATTGATATAACTTTTTGCAGATGGAGGTCACTTGGTCTGTCATTTCCTTCCCTAAATAAAAGAAATTTCTTCCCTCCTATTATCCTACTACAGCCTAGCTCAAATGGCAGAACGAACAGAGTTTCTCAGAGCACCCTTAGGGAACCAGGCTTTGTCAAGGTCACAGAGCCAAGTAATGTCAGAAACAGAAATAGTATTTCAGAGTTTCAGACTCTGATCACTGTACACACAGAGAAAAATTAATCTTGTGGCATCTCCTTTCCTACTTGTTCCTTCATGTATCTTTGCCTCTGGTTCTGGAAGCATTTTCTGTTACCCCCTGCCTGTTCTTTCACGGATTATCTTTTTCCTTTCCGTGATTCCCTTGTTTTTTTCAGAATTAATCTGCATTTCCCCTACCTGCCCTCTCATGACAGCTCTCAGGATGGGTGGAAGCTGACCAGTATTAACAAACACACACAGTGAACTCAGGTGACTATCCTACTACCTCTTCTTCCAGTCTTCCCTGCATTTGCACTGCCAGTACTTTGCTGTCATGCATGCAAAGGGATTCAAATGCAGCCAACATCTACCCCAGGCAGCTCGTTATAGGTTGCAAGGAGATTTTGTATCTTGCATGGTACTCTCTAAAAAACAGAGTGAGCAGAAAAGCCACTGGATTTAGCACAATGAATATTCACAAGCATAAATCATCAGCGCAGTATGCCAAAGGCCCGGGCTATGCTAATGAATGCTCGAAGCTAACTCCACCAGAAGCTGGCTTGCAGGATTACAGGGAGTAGGGTAAAGGTAAAAGAAAAGAAGTTTTCCCTTAATTAATCAACATAAAATTAATTCAAGCATTGTGCACACAGATAGTACAGGATATTATTCAGGTCTATAAAGATAATTAAAGACACAAAGGATTTAAAGCTTGCAGTTCTCTTCAAAGCTCTGTGTTTTCTGAAGCTTTAACTGAAGCACTGAAGTCTATGCCAAATGTACTTTCCTAGTAGCTTGAGAAATAATTTGGTTCTTGGTAAGCTAGCTACTCTTACTCTAGAGAGATAAAATTCAAATATTCCTTCATACAAGAAACTTTATGTTGAAGTGCAGAGTTAGGCGTGTGCCGCTCTCTGGGTGACACCAGGCTTTCTTCTCATGGAATAACCACAGGAACAGCACGCAAAAATACAAGATTAGGTAGCAGTGCGTGGGCAGAGATAATCGTATGACAAAAAAGAACAACAATGAAAGACATAAATCACTAATAAGGTATTTTTGGACTTGCAAGCCCAAACTGACACAGCAGATTAACTGAAATTTTGTATCTGGAACAACCACCCAGTGTTATTACAGAGATAGCAGATATTTAAAATGGATCTCAGATAATGCCTGGTTGTTTAGCCAAGTACAGCATTCCTCCCAAGCACACGCACTCAGACCATCTGATCTGTCCTAAATATTTATCAGTGGTGCTGGTTTAGTGCACTAGGAAATGACATGTCCTGCTCCACACACACTAGCACTTTGTGGCTGCCATTACAGGAAACAAAACCATGTGCTCATCAAGCACCGTGACAGTCACCTTGAGCACCTCTCTGGGATTCTCCACAAGCAAGCACCACTGAGCTTCTTTCTCCCTGCTCGGCCACCACTAAACTTCAGCAACATCTCCCTTCACACAGACATGGGAATGAATTTTTGCTGTCTCCCAGCCGCCACCACCCCAGGGCTGGAATGCAGTAGTTATTAGCACACAAAATCATTTATGCCAAGTAGCAAAGAAGAATGCAGTATCTACTTGAATATGGAGAAGTGTAGGCAGCAACACTGTAATTATTCAAAGCAGAATTTGGTCACAGACTGCACCCTCATCTCCTCTTAATGGTGTTTTGAGACCTTTAAACAAGTGGTTAGGGCTTCTCTTCTATGACTAATCAAAAAGGATTCATTGCATCCAGCAGCCCAGAGCTTCCTATCGTAAAGGAAATTGATTTGTGATTATCTCTGGAGGAAGCAGGCCAGCTACCAAACCTTACACACCACTGCTTACATTGCTGGGCTTCCCTTTGAAGAGCTCCTGGGGAAGTCTTACCCATGTTTGATACCATTTATTCTGCAAGCCCTGTCAAAAATACAGCCGCATTAGCTACTGTCTTAAAAGGTAACCCCAAAAGTAGGATTCAATCCAAAGGAAAAATACCAGTAGCTGTTATCTCAAGAAAAGCAAATGGGACAGTTTCAGAGATGCTTTCATACACTGAATGAGTTGAAAGGGCTTTCATTAATTCCAGAAATTAATGGAATGGTATGGCTGCTGTCAGATCCAAGAGCCAGTTATCTGATGCTGGGCTTCCTGCACCATTTCTGAAACCAAGAAAAGTTGTGGAGGGACAGGAAAGCTCCCTCTTGCACTTCACAGAGCGAGGAAGTTGAAGCACAGTATACAAGCCCACAAAATGGTGGTTTATATCACACATGAAATAATTATTAACAAAATAAATAACTTGTATCATCCTTTATCAGCTCCCCTATCTTGTTTAGATCATACTGCCTTGAAGTGGAAAATGAGGTGACGATTAGGATTACATGCAGTATGTTTGGCTGTGCATTCTTTTTTTGTCAGGGGAGAGGTGCATGTTTTTGTTTGGTTTGAGCTCTCTCACACACAATCCTGTACACATACACCACTGGCAAACAGTATCCTGCATGCAGCACTAATCACTGAGGAAAACAAGAACAGAAAAAATAACATTAAAATAAGATTTTGCACAGACACACGCAAAAATCAACATGAGAATCTGATCTTTGAAAGAAAAACTTTGGGAGGAGAGTTATTAAAATTACAACAAACCAGATTTTTTATAGACCTAATGCAAAGATGGTATTTACTGACTCTTTTTTTTTTTTAAGCCAGGTAAAGAATGCACAAGTGGTAAGAAAGATGAAATCAAAGCCGTAACTTCTAATCCTGAGCACAAACCTCAGCTTTCACAAGGCAAACAGGTTAAGCAGGCTATACCTCTGGAGATACATCCACAAGCTGTTCCAGCCTGCCTCTCCCAGAACAGGTTGTTCTGAGGCATGGATCAGCCGACCGAAACAGGTGAGGCTCTCGTCTCAGCCCAAGTGCCTTTTTATACAAAACTGGTCTGGAAAGCAAGAAGCATTGTTTATTTCCGAGCACACTCTGTAGATGTAGAATTAAACAGTGATCCCGAAGATAAGACTGAGCACAAAACTGTTGTCTGCTGTGCACAAGGACAGGAAAGAATAGTAGGGGACAGTGAGCCCCTAAAGTGCAAAATGGGCATGAAACAGGATTATTCAACGTCAGTTAAAGGACACTGATTTGTACGGTATGGAGTATAAGGAAAACCCTGCTGCAATCTTGGCATCTGTAGCATTTGCACTGCAAATGCATCTCTTAAAAGCATCGTTTCAGTAGTTTAGTTGACTTCTTTAGCATTAAGAATTCAATCTCTCGCTTCCTAATGTTATGTCATTACCACTGATCTCACCATCAGTCTGTAATCAGAGTAATAGCCAGCTTCTAACAGACCAAATAATGCTGAAAAATGTTAACATGGACAACATACAAGTGCTTTTCCTGCTTTGTCTAATTTTTTTTTTCCATCATACAAGAATATCTTCATTTTCTCTCACGGAAAATGACTGGCTGTTAAAGACAATTTGGACAATTTATGCATACTGTTAGCCAACGTTATATTCAAGTGAATTACCATAACCCTTGCTCTCCATTCTCTCCTTAAGAAAAAAAGAGGGGAAGGGGGAGACGCCGCTTCACGTGTTGCATCTTGCAAACTATTCAGGGACAGAACCAGGTCTCCTCTCATGCAACTGCATATTATCCCACGCAGTTGAGCTCTCATCTTGATAAGGATCCTCCAGATGATAGAGACCCAGGCTTTCAAATATAAATACCTGACTCTGATAGGGCATGCAGATAATTACATCATTTCACACAGAAGCCTCAACATTATACACCGAAGTTTGGGCACACAAGAAAATTGCAGTCAGCTTATAATACCACTTAAACAGGGTTTCGTTCTTGACACAGAAATAGTTACTTTCATGTTTCCAAGGAACAGATGTTATCACATGGTTTGATAACCTACTTTCACATTCTTTGTTTATAGTTATTCACTCAGTTTCATTTATTAAAGTTAGTGGATCCGGGCCATGAAACCTCAGTTTTATTGTCTCTGGTTTAGGTGATGCTATGGTAATCATCCCAGTTAAAGCCTGGATGTAACAAGAGGACTCAACTGAAAAGCATGATTAAAAGCCAGATTATTATTTATGAACTAAATCCTAAAGCACCTAGACTAAACACCTGCAGGATTCAGTAGGGACTGTTGAAGGAGGGAATACATTTCCATCTTCAAGCAACTGTTTTGTTTTACTCCAAGCCTTCAGAGAGAACAAATACTTGAAATGGGAGGTATTATCTTTTACTAGACAAACAGATATAACTGTGGAAAACAGACAAGCATGTGGCACTAAGCCCTTCTACAGGTCTCAAAAGTTTGGGTTTTTTTCCTCCAAATAGATCATTTGGTCTAAGTAAATCAAATCTTTCCTTATAAAATTGTTTCTCTCTTATCTTTAGCTAATACAATTATGAACTATATAACCATCTTGCAAGCTTTTTAAAAAGTTGTTTCTAAAAAAGAAAATGCTTCTCACAGTAATGTCACTGTATAGATGATCAGGGAACAGTCAAAGACTTTGAAATCTTTCATATTATGTATTCTCTCTTTAAAAGTAGATGATAACTGCAAGTATGTTATTTTTGAGATTAAAGGAAGCAATTCCAGAATAATCAGCTAAATGAGAGATCGCACACAGATATTCAGTGAAGCACAAATTATTCACACCGACTTCTCATCTTTGGTTGATCTGCAGTTTCCTGTGAAAACCCTTAGAAAAGCACTTATCATAAAAGGAAAGAAAAAAGAAAATGAGAGAGAATGGAAACAAAAGTGGCACAGTGCTGTAAAATACACACATGCAATACAGGCATCATTTCTGCAATAATGCTCAGCACTTAGTGGAACAGTTTTTCTTAACAATATCCACAGGGACACACAGAAACATCTTGAAACTGAGATTCTGCACTTCCAGCTGCAGCAGTGCCAGCATTCACAGCTACAGCACCGGCAGCTTAAGGAGACACCAGGCTGCTGGGCAGTGCAGCACATTACATTCATTTTCTTCTACTCCCACTCACTCCACATTCTTCTCACTTGACTGTGCTTCCCTTTGCCCCATTTATTGCTTCACAGCTCCTGCGGAACTGCCCCCAAAGCCTAAAATAGTCCCTTCATTTCTTCCCTCCTCTTCATTTCCAGCTTCTTCCAACCCTTTCCCTCCTCTCCAGAAGGCCTTCCACAGCCTACCTTTTCTAGATCATTTTGTGGTTTTGCACTGTTAAAACTATTTTAAACAGCAAACATTTCAGGGCAGGAAATGTCTTACCATGTCTGAAATACTGTGTCAGTGATGACAGCATGTGCACGTACACAAAAGCACCACCTTCACCTAAACTGATTTTTAACATTGATGAGAGCACCTATATGCAGACTAAAGAAACAGAAGACCCATTTAATTGCTTTTCCAAGTAAGCCAAAGAACACCAAACAATGAAACTACTTTGAAAAATACATTAAATGTACTCAGCTAAAGTTAATTCTGTTTGGATAAAGAACAAAGAAAATTAAGCCAAACACGAAGTTTACAGATTTTCTTTCAGATTATGTGCCTAAACTTTGGGGGAACAGAAGGAAAATAAAGTAACCATCAATTGGATAAGGCCTTGTAATTGAAAATTTTAATGTTGCTGCAAATACATACTTCATAGAGAGATTCAAAAGTGCTAACTACTGCAATACTGTCCTAAGTTTGACACATTTAGCTGTGCTGATTGTTCACAGTATATTAAAAGATTTCAAAGTACAGACTTTAAAACTCCTTTGAGATCTAGATTAGAATAAAAACGTGTGTGCTGTAACATAGGTGTGTTACATTACATTCAGTGACATGACTGCCATAATATGGGTATAACGTACATTGCAGGACCCATGGGGACAATCACAGATATTTTTAAAGTGTGTTAGAAAATAAGCACACACATAAACTGATCAGGAACATACAGTTGAAATGTCCCAGTAGTCAAATACAATCCTTACACAATGAAACTCAACAGACTGTAATTCTCTAAGAACGGGCTAGCAGCTGACATGGAGAACTTGTAAAGAAAGGAGCCCTGAAATACAAACATCCATAATTTGTATAAAGGAATTCCTTATACATATATATAATTCCTTATACATAAATCTTGCATAAAGTAGTATTATTGAGAAGAATTACGGTAATTCTTCTCAATTACAGGCAAAGAGAAAAAGGGAGCCTCAATGCATGTCTGCATACTTTAACATACTTGAAAAAGCAACAGTAGACTGGTTTCCACAGCAGTCACCAATAGCTTTTGGCTTCATGCCTCCTCCACTATTCTCAAACGAGACTGAGACATTGTGATGGTTCAATTTCACTTCCACTCTTAAAGCAGTGCTTCAGAAGGGGAGGGGAAAAATAATGGAAAACTATCATTTTCTTTTCTATTCTGTTAGCACATGTCAATGTATATTTACACGTGGAAAATGCAAAATTAGTGTGTGGGATATGTGTGTCCCCTTTTTTTATAATATAAGGGAAGCTCAAAGCTGACAAGATAATGCTAAAATCATAGAAGTTAATTCAAAATCTCAGAAGAACATTTAGAAATGTGTCCTTTAGAATACTGTTAAACATTCTCTCCTCATTTTCCTCTTCCCAAAGTAAAAATGCTTATGGGATATTTGTGCTTCAGACTGAACTCTGCAGCTAGAAGGATTTTTTTTTAAAGTGTTGCAAACCCTTTTTCTCTTGAACTTGGAAGTCACCTATTAGCATTCTGATCAAAAACTTGCATGTTTGAAGCACGACAACTGAAAATACCATGCAAGTTGCAATTTCATGAAATGTTTGGGGCCACAAACCCGAGCCCAAAGTTTGTACTAAAAGTAAAAAAAAATTAAAAATACTTTTCATTAAACAGCGGTTAACTCTCAAATACCAGCAAGCTCTGGGAGCTGTGCTCAGCACTGAAAATTTGGGACGGGGAAGCGAAAAAAGCCAAATTGAGAAAGGAGAGGGACAGTGACAGCAGCTTTGAAGAAGTGCTCGGGCAGTTCTGGGCATCCGGCTGCACCATTTTTAGGAATTGTGTGACAGGCGGCTTTATTGCCTCAATGCAGAAGTGCATATTTTGGCACCCACTGTATCAATTTTGTGCTTGTCTTACTGGCAACAATTTCAATCGGCAGTTCTTTTCTGAGTCTAGAGAGCAATGCAGCATGCACTCGTACTGCTTCAGTAGCAACAAGTGGTCATCAGGGTCTAGGGTAACTAAAACACCACATCATTTTCTATCTCCCACTCCCAATCACCAAAGAGATACTTGTGCATATAGTAAACTAAATTGCTGCCTGGATGATCTGCATTCCCCAGCTCACAACAACAGTAATTTCACTCTGGTCAGAAAAATGGGCGAGACAGTGCAGCAGACATGGTTTGAATAAAAATAATAATAATGATAATAGTAAAAAAAGAATCTGTCTTTGAAATCTCAAAAATTTCACATGTGTCTAGGGTCATTCTTCAGGGTACAAAATATGACAGACCTGCAGTAGAGCAATATCTTGTTTTCTACTTGCCAAAAGCCCGAACAGTTTATCTATATTGATGTTATAATGATTTAGACTACGACTCATACAGTATTTTCACTTCAGTGATAGAACAGTAACTACATGGATCTGTCAATGTATTATAACTCTTCTCAAATATGGAGAGCTAAAGTTAAAGCAATTTTTCAGACATCAGAGGAATGGTAGGTATCACATTGTGTTCTACAGTTTTCAATTCATTAAAAGCAAACAACACACTAACTATGTTTTTAAAATAAAGTAAAAAAAAATAGTTAAGAAAATTCAGAATAAGAACAAACACATTCTGTCACACAATGGTGCAAGGTGATTTAGTATAGGCACAAAGGGGAATATATTTTCAGGATTCCGATGAGTAGTTGAATATTCTTGGAGAAAAGATTCCTTCTCAGCTTTACACTTCTATGTCAAAATAATATGAAAATACAATCACAAGTGCATCAATTAAACCCTTGATATTCAAAATGCTGACTTAAAGTTTTCCACTGGAGCTACTACAATTCAGACCATTAATGTAACTTTAACACATACCAAGACTTCAGGACAAAAATCCTTTTGACATGTTTATTGACATCTGCTACAGACAAATTTACACTTGGAAATCTAAGACATGTTAAATGCATTTTCCTTCCAAACTGCCAAAAGCCAACTGATTCTGTTACGGATTAATCACTTAGAAGAGAGCTGAGTTTCCAGATGAAAAGTTGACCATTTGTGTCAATTTCCAAGAGTAGCATCAAACAAGAGATTTTATGTTTTTCTCTTCATTTTACTATGAACAAAAGTCCTGCAAAATTGCATCACTACAGCCAAGTACAAGCAGTATTTATTCCTGGAATGCACTTACTGAAAGAACGGAAAGCCTACCCTATGTAAAATAGCAAAACTGTACAATTACATTTAGACTACCTAATGAGACAACCACTTCTTAAGGAAAAAGCACTCAAGAAATTGAAAATTGAATTTAACAAGTCACCCACGCTCTCTAACATCGCAGTGAAAAAAACACACGTATATGCACACACCTCATTACATCCTACACACAAGCACTTACATTTGTTTGTTTATATTTAAATAAGCCTGTCGTTTTCTGTTTAGGAAATGTCACATACTTTTCTCCCCAGTTTTAGGATTCTCTTTGTGTACTTCTAGGGTTAACTTGTTAGCTTATTCTGCCTAAACTGTAAGTAGTCTGGCTATTAAAGAGGTTCCTTAATTCACTCTACCTTTTGCAGAATAGAAACTTCAGTTATCTTCACTAACTTCGTCTATGTAAGGTTGTAGTAATTCAAGATAAGTTTTACTAAACAGAAAAGGAAATATGACCATATGTCGAAAGCAGATGCATGCACCTACACACCCACTCCTCCTTGCCCCAAAACTGAACTCCGCATCACTTCACAACCCACTACACACGAGTACATACTCTAGAAATTGGTTCCAAATATTTGCAGGACTTTCATGACAGCTATCTTTACATCTGAAGCATTACAAAAGCATATTGCACAAAAATAGGGAGCAAAAGCAGCAATGCTTTCTTATACTCAAAATTTAAGGTCAATATCACAATTGGTTCTGTGATTTCAAGTAACACTATACTGATAAACCAGAACTTGGACAGCATTAAAGCAATGCCCTATTCATGTCCTGAACAGCAAGTATAGTGGTCCAGGAGACATAGACAGAGATCAGAAAAGCCCTTCTATTTCATTTGACAACCATTTAAAAAGCACAGGGTAGGGAGAGGATCCAGAAAGCACATAAATCAGGTTTGCTATGATAGCAACACCACTGGATTTATGCTCGTGGGTTTTATAGCTCTTACGCTACCACCACGTATCATGGCCAAGACTGAAAACCGGGTGCACAAATGTGGCCTCTCTATGGATACAATCCTGGCACAAAGAAGCACAGAGGATGTCTAAAGCAGTTTGACAGAAAACGTATAAAACCACATTGGTGGAAGCAGAGGAAATCATTTTCTGTAGATGGCAACCACCATCATAAGACTATGCTTGTGACTGATGAAGTAAAATTAAACCAGAAGACTTCCAGGGAGAGAGTACAACCCAGGATTACAAAAAAAAAAAAAAAAAAAGGCTCTTGGGAGAAATCTGGGGAATTCCCTGTTTCACATACAGAAGAGGAAACAATAGCTGTAATAGAAAGCCAAGGATCTACTTTAAAAAGCAGATGATGTTTATGAAGTACTGCCTGAACTGGTGAATCTTCACAATAAAATGTCATCATCTAGTGGTGTGGTGTAAGTGCAGGACTGAGTCAGAAAGCCTGACGTTCAAGACAATCTAGCATCTCCTGTGGTTTGGGGACGTGTTGTTTAAGACAAATTTTTCACAAGTGATTCTCAACTGTATCTGGTAACTTTGTTCTGAAATATATTTTGCACAGGTGCTAGGCACCAACTCCCATGTAAAAACACTGAGCACTGTTAGCATCCAGGGGTGAGGGAATCAGAACTGCAAAGCATCTGTATTTAAATTCTGTGTAAGCACACATTCAAATTTAAAGGACTTTTAAGAGTCCTCACTTAATTGGTTAACTCTTCAAAACAGCAGACTGGTAATCACTTAGATAACTTCAGGGAGATGACAATTAAAAAAAACATTAAAAATGTTCTATGCATGCAAATACATAAGGTTATCTCCGGCTATAAAAGCTAAGACTCAGGCTCCAAGAGGAGTTTTGATGGCATTTAGACATCAAAGTACAAAAGGTCAGTCCTTTTGGACATAACCAGATGCATTGCAACTCTGCAGACTCATGGTTTATGTCACATTTAAGCCTGTGAGTACAAAGTTGGTACTTCTGTACCTAAGCCTGTTTAGGGGCTTGATTCAGTAGGTGTGAGTTTATGCTCTGCAGGGATTTCCACTCACAGCATACTGTACATGCATCGCTTGCGTTGGAAAGCACATCCACAGCAGTAAACACTGCTCTTCTGTAACACTCCAGCCATTTCAGCCTAAGCAACGGAGAAGCCCAAATTCTAGCTAGACAATCTCTGTATTAAGAGAATTTAAATCCCTTCCTCTCAGTAAAGCTCTCAACCCACCAAACAAAGCAATGAGGAGATAATTTCTACCTCTGCCTCGAAGGCTGTGTCACTGCAGAAAAAACCCCCACAAGATTCAAAGGGTCTTGAAGAGCTTCAGTCCCTGATCCACATCAAACAGCCATTAGATAAAGTGCAGGAACACCAGGGAGCTTAAGTGTTCCTTGGTCAGAAAGACAGTAGCTGGGAATCCTGGTATTTAGCACTTAAGCTCATCTGTTTATTGTATATAGAACACAGGCATCTAAATCGAAGTTTAATGGCTGTTTTGCAGGCCAGGACTTAGATTCCTGTAGCTCTGGCATGACGATGAGCTGCACCACAGAAATCAGACCATTTCTGCATCTGCCTCCAAATATGCTGCAGCATTTTTTGAAAATCCACACAACTCCCAAACCTCCCAAAGCCAATGCTGATCACAGCAAAAACGTGACAATTCAGTCCTTTTGAGCTGCCTAACCAGGTTTCAATTACCACAGTTTGGAATTTTACAATGACACTGAATGATCAAGCACAATTTAATTGGATTTTCATTTGTTAGTTAGATGAACTCCTATCCACTTCTGTACTTCCTCAATTTAGACAGTGCAGAAATTCAAGCTGTGAAGACAACACTGGATTTTGCAATGCCTTGAGGACTTCAAAAATATATTTCAAATACATCAAAGTGGTCAGATAAGTTAGTACTCAATAGGAAGTTGTTTCTTGAAAGGAAATTGCAAATTTCAGTCAAAGAGGAAGATGGAGAGTCAGAATTAACTAACTGTTCCAATAACTTCGGAAAGCAGGAAGGGCTTGTGAAGGTTGCATGAAGAAATTGCATGCAACCACATAAACAAGCACAGTTTAGGACTATATAAGTATCTTAAGAATATGTCTCCAATTAAAAAAAACAAAAGAACAAAAAACACTCAGAACTTTCTAGCATTCAACTATCTAGTTTTCGCTGAAGATCAGGATTATTTCATATTCAGCCAGCAGCAAAGCAACTGGTATTCTTACTTGGCCAGTTAATCCTTTCAGCTTAACCTGTACTTACACCCAGTGTCCACATTGTGGGCATCTGGCCACAAGCACAGACAGGGCAGTGGGCTGGATGGGTTTTGAATCTGCCCTAGGCAGCCATTCTTACAGCTATCCTCTGCAGCCTGCAATGCTCCTCTGCAGCTAGGCGGAGAGGCATCCTTGTAGGGTCATTTAATAAAAGAGATTATACTGGCACTGAGCAAAGACTATGTTCTCTACCTGCCCAGCAAAAGATACTTTGCCTTTTTTGCCCCAGAACACCCACTTTAAACTGTAACTCTGCATACATACAGTATTGGCAAAACCTTTCCATTTACCTTGTTACTGTACCTGAACCTAACTGGGAACGTGCCCAGTTCACAGACAGTTTTGCTGTAATACCATGATAGTATGGGCTTGGCACAATTACATCATACACATTATCTTGGCAGCCAGGCAGCAGCAGCTCCACCAACTGAGCTCAAGGCCAAGCCATCAACAATTGTGCTGAATGAGTTGTCTACACATTTTTACAAAGGCTCTTCCATTTCTTATGTTTGCTTTAATTTGTTGCCCTTATCTTAGTGTTGTACCAACATCCCTATGCAATATTCGCGTATACCCAGTAAGCTGTGAGAGAACATGCAGTAACAGGCAACAAACTCTAGCCTTGTCATGATCCCTTTTGCAAACATGATGTTCAGAACTTCTCACTCACGGTGAAGTAAAATAGACCGTGCATAATTAAGACTGAGAACTCTGCCAGGTGCATGTGTGTGTCTTCAAGCCACAGGTCTGCTCACTTCTGAACTCTGGGCCTTTCCATGTGAGATCAGTTGCTATAGCACAACCCTAAGCTCTTTTAAACCTTCTTAAATAGTATTCTCAGCCATTTTCAAGCCTTCTCCCAACAATGTTTAACATTTTAGCCTGAAACTAGCTTATGTTAGTTTCAAAGATGACAACAAAAATAAACCATGTGTGCCACCTTGTACAGTCCATGCATCTGGCTGCATTTGACAGAACTGCCTTTCTGGTGGTGTCCCCACACTATATGGCATCTGCCCCTCCCCTTCCTCCTCTACTCTTCCTCTTTACATAAAAAAACCCCAAAGAATGAACAAACAAACAAAACCATATCAGGCAAAACATGAAACACAACAGAAGCAAATATTGCAAGCAACTGTATTTCAACTAGAGCAAAAGATTTCTTTTAAAAAGAGCTGCTCGCATAATTAAGGTCTGCAAGAAGTAGCACTCATTAGGCTTTCATTAAAGTCACAGAATTAACACCAGAGGCCGAGTGTGTGAACTAAACAATTGATATGTTAGTTGTGGCAGTACATCTTCTTATTTTAAGGATGAATCCCAACACACCAGAAATTAGAGACCCACATTTAGCTTGCACAAAGTGAACACCCAGTAGCCCTGCTGTGTCTTTGAAGAGCTGTGAGGACAAGGACACCTTGCTCATTGTTCAGACAAAGAGAGGCTTTCTGGAGGCCATGCCTCTGAACTGGGCATCAAAACACTTGCTTTCCACACTGATCAGTAGCTTCAGCAGCCCAGACAGACTAAAAACTTCTCCCCACATCATCAGAGCCACATTCACCTTCAAACATAATACAACAGTAGAAGAAATTCACTGAATGCCGGCAAAACTACCAGAGGCAGTAAGAAGAGACACACAATAGCGTCCTCGCAGACTCAGAATCAGAAAAAGGAATTTTCAGTAACATGTGTCTCTTTTCTGTTATCACCACCACCCCTATAAGTAAATCACATAGCCATGTACACTCCTGCACAGTGGCTTTAATATGCTGAGTGATTAAAGGTGATGATGATGACTATGGGCCGTACTATGCATCTTTAGAGGGTTTTCAGTTCAACACTGAGGGGGCCAAATGGGGCTACTGTGTATCTAAAATAGTTTAGTCTGATTAAAGGTGTAATTACATAGTTAGTCATAATAGCTGCCATACTTTAAAAGAAACCCACCTCTCCTTCAGGGGAAGGGAAGGAAATTATACTGCTTTATTCATTCAAACACACTCTCAGTTAAATTCAAATACATCATGTGGACTAGATAAATACAGTGACACAGAGCCACAAACACTTAGTAATCCAAGATAGAACAAGGAGATGAATCTCAACCTATAATCTTCGCAAAGGGAAACTAAATCTTATGATTAAGAGTTCTGTCATATCTGTGCAGGTATCAGTGGAGGCTGCGTGTTTTCTTCTCGGCTGTCATAAGAAATTCATGCTGGTTTTAGGGCCTAAATATGAGCAAAGACATTGCAAACACATGGTCTAACACAGAGTTTAAGAGATTGATGTTTTTATACGGTTAACAGGTAACTTCTCCAGATATCCACACAGCAGATTTGCTCTATTATTGTTACTTTCAGCAAATCATCATTGCAGGTCTGCAGGAATAATGACTTTTGTCTAGAAGGGGTTTCCTCAGCTTAGGTCACCTTTCACAGCGAAGCAGGTGATCTCAAATAACCTCTGCTCTTCTAGTATAAGACAGGGTGGGGAAAGGTAATTTCTGTACACAGTTATACCTTTTAAACTAATGCTTCTGGTTACACAGGAGAGAGGGTAAAAAAGAAATGCACAATAGACAAGCTTTAGTTTTTCACCTTTTTTTTTTTACTGACACTCCAAGTCCACATTTAACACCACTGAAGCCATTTAGAGAACCTTGTCCAGCGACCACTGCCTCAAGACCCTCCATGAGATTCAGTTTCCCAAGGAGACAGACACAACCCAGACCTAGCTCACCCGGACACGAAGGAGGGAAGGCACCATCTATACAACATTCTGATCCACAGCAGTCCCAGCCCCCAAACCAAATGACAGAACCAGGCTGGATAAAACATACATCCCATTTCAAGGGAAAAATACAGGGGAAGGGTGAGAGATACAGGAAAAGAAATTTGTCATCCTTGCCAATAAAGTTTCCAGCTATCCACATGGACACTTGTACACTCTGAAAAATCTACCTCTGGAATAAAATACTTAGAGAATTTGGTGTGCGCTGAACAGATCTATTGAGTTTCACTGTTTAACCTTCCTCCTCTCCCCCACTTTTATTTTTTCAGCACTGGTGTTAGAATTTTGAAATATTCTATATTTCAACGACTGAACATACATTCCTCACACTAATCATTTGACGAGAGAGAAGGCTGACCAGGACCCAGCTGAGGCATCACATTCCACATAATTTGTTAAATAACACAAAGATAAATCATCTTTATATGTGCACAGTTTTTAATCAGCATCCTTTGCCCAACATAGCTCAGCGGTCAAGTTCCAAGAACAATTTCGAGTCCTGTCATCTCATTTTTTTTCCAAGCATTCTCTCAAATGATCCTGTAGTTACATCACCGCACCCCTCTTGAGCTAGATTTCCATATCTTTTACATGCTATCTGCTATTTTTCAAGTTTTTACACACTTGATAAGAAAGCAGAAAATAATTGAAAATATAGTAATTGAAAATATACAAGAAAACATTATCTTGCATCAACAGGACTATACAAGAAGAAGAAAAAACAACAGACTAAGACACACTTAAAGCAATAAAATTACAAAACATCACATACAATAGTTTTATGGAAAAGAAGGATGAGAAAATATTCTTTTGCAGATTTCACACCATTTTCTTCCCCCACACACACCCAAACTGGGTGAAGTAGGAAGCAAGAGAGTTTCTTGTTTCTTTTAATTTTGCCCTGAAATGTACTTTAAGTAATTGCAAGTGAGTGACACCTAGTGATGAACTCAAATCTGATCATCCCCCACTCTCCCACACAGAGAAGATAAGCCAGCAAGCACCAACAGGTAACTCAGGAGTGGGTGTTGAATCATGGGAACCTGACACTACTATGTTTCTCTCCCTTAAAAGCCAAATATCAAGTGAGCCAAGACCTAGAAACTTGGTGCACAGCTAAAAAGAACAAAAATAAAATGGCTAATCTGTCCAAATGAGAGATAGCGAAAACAGATCTAAATCATGAACTGCAAATTCACTTCTCTATTCTCTTCAAAACCAATCAGCTCTCTCTGGAAATACGAAGTTTTCCCAGAGATCTCATTCTTAATTAAAAATATATATCCCAGAAGCAAACAGGAAGAATGGGTTTCTCATTAAATACTAAAATATCAACAGCTGTCTTAGAGACCAGTTAGTGATGTCTCTGGTGTTACAAATGCTGTCCTGTTGTAAGGATGTTAGAAGCTTGTCAAAGACTCTTATTTTGCCAGTAGTTCCAAAATTATTGCTCACAGAGCAGTTACTGGAAGTGAAGGGGAGGGGATCTAGTGTGATTTCTGGTAGGGTTACAGGAAGGAAAAGTATGCTGCTATGCAAAGTAGCAACAAAACAGTCCCTGAAAGGGAAGCTGGAATAAAGAGACCAAGAAAACTGGTCTGATTTTTTAACACCATGACATGGGATAATCCTCTACATGGAAAGCTCACCGCGACCAAAAGATTCCTTTGCTTAATGCATTTTTAAGAGCAGTCCAAAGTTTCAGAACTAAGACAGCAAAACACAAAATCCTGTAGGAAAAGGAAGTGATTAATCTTCATGGCACAGCCATCGCCGTTTTTACACGCTTTGTGCCATTTCATCTTTTTCTGTCATGAACAGGATTGTCACTGGAAACTCAGGAGTAGCTCCTGCTTTAAAGACACTAAGTCTTTACATCATGTTTAAAAGCCATCCAAGGACAGGAGAAAAAAAAAAAAAGAAGAAATAATAAAAATCAGTGGGCAGAGAAACACATGCTCCAACTTGCAGACCTTGTTCTGCTCAGTAAACCCATGGCCATCTCCTTTTCTCTCCTCACAGATTCATGCGAGGTCAGGCTATTTTTTTTTTTTTTCATTAATCCCTCTGCAAACATTAAGGAAAATCCAAAAGCCTGTAAAATTTAAAGCCCTGAAATCCCAAGCTCTCTGGAAAACTAACGCAAGAGAGCCATCTACCATGCGAAGGCAGGACTGTCGGGGCTGGGGCAGCAAGGACCGCCGCTGAAACTTATTTGAATGAACTTGACCCAGGTTGGCGGGCGGCCAGCGCCCGACGTCACCCTGTGACTTAACAGAACACAGTGTTCTTGGCACCCGCACAAGTATGTGTTGAAATCCATGCTGGAGAGGGAGAGAAAAAAAAAAGTCACTGCATGTTTCAAATTAATAAAGGAAAATGGTAATGAAAAGGTAATAAAATGCAAAGGCAGCATTAGATGTTTCCAAATGCATCTGCTGCATTTTCCCCCTTATTTATTAGTTTATTTATTAATCGTGTTCCCTCATGTACCAGAGGCTCGGCATATGGGTAGTTCTCCCCAGGACGAGCCCTTCCCTGTCCAAATCCCGTCCCACGCGCTCTCCCTCTCACCTCTATCTGTGCCTTACCTGGAAAATTCCAGTGCAGCACTCAGCCAGGCAGTGAGGGCAGACAGCAGCTGCGTTGCCAGGGCTGCCCCTGACTCACCCCCTCGCCCAGCCCTCACCCAGAGGCAGCACAGCAGGCACCCCAAGCCTATGGGGGATGACTGGTGACACAGTTATGCCACTCACCAATGGATTGTGCTAACACCTTGTCACAAGATTGACAAGCACACAAGTAGAAGTAGGACATGCAAAATAAACTTAAGGAACCATGAACTCTATGTGCTTCCTCCACACGCCATATTGCTATTACTTCCCTTTTTTGCATTTCCTCCCTCCCAGACTACCCCTCTTTCTCTCCAAAGCCAGGCCTCAAGTCCTTTTCCTTCTTCTCGCCTGTCACCTCTTATCTCACTGATGCCCTCTGCTCCTCTTCAGTGACTGATCGAGACATTTGACACCCGTAGGTGCAAGATCAAAACCAGCTCACACACACACCTGCTGAGGGGACTCTCTGCATCACCTCTTCAGGGCCTGTACCTGCCACCAGCAAACACACCAGCACCCTGATGGCACAAGCCTCCAGTAATGCTTTATAGCCAGGCCAGCAGTCACAACAGGAACATGGATCCAGTTTCATCCTCATTACCTTCCACACACATATCCTCAGGCTAGCACCCAGTCCATACCATTAGAGGAACATATAGGAGATGGTAAGACAAAATTTCTACGCTACCCGGACAGCCCACTGCTGCTTCCACCACTTCAGTACAAACCTGAAAAGCTGCATCAGTTAACATCTTATCCAGTGTTCCACCACCCTTCATCCATCAGCTGAGAGATGACAACATTTTTGTCTAGTTATAGATTCTCTAAAAAGACAAGCATCTAGCAGATGATCCACATCTCTGGCCAGTCCTTCCAACATCCTAAGCCCGTGTTGTATGCGAAAGTTGCACTGATTGTTTTTCACCTTGACTTACACACTTGCAACTATAGAAACAAACCATCTGCTAACCAATGAGACAGTAAAACTTGCATAGGCACTTTCTGGAGTCCTTGTTCAGTATCACAGAAAACTGTCTCAAAACGCCGTTTCTTCCACCCAGAACTCTGCCTATGCCTTTCAAATTAAAGTAGTATTAGCTTCAGTACTGTAACAGTAGGGAAAAGAATTCTGCTTTAATTCTCCAAGGGTGAAAAAAAACTGAGAAAGAACTCAAGTGTTTATGTTTTGTGCATATAATTTCCTGATGCTCAAAATGCCATTTTCTGAGTAACTGCATCCTAAAATAAAAAAAAAAAAATCTAGAGAGATAAAAAACATGCAATTCTTGCACCATTTTCTTTTGCCTTTCTGTGGGATCTATCAAGAGCACATTCACACGTGAAAAAAAACCACAAATGCTAATCAGGACAAAGCAGAGAATGGAACTACTTGAAGAATGAGTAATTTAAAAGCTCCCTGTAAACAATCTACAGTCTTTTGACACAACCATGTGTAAGTGAAAATTTTCACAGAGCAAAAGAAAAAATAGTGGATTCAATTTCTAATCTCATCTTTCTATGGTCAGACTCCAGATCCAAGAAGGCACATGTAGTAGAGAAAGTGAATTCAGAGTTTGGCAAGTTACAGGAAGAAAAGGCATTCAAGTAAGGAATACGAAGATTCCTGATGACAAAAATGACAGGGAATTCATAAGACACGCAAATTTCCAGTGACATGCCTTGACTTGATAGTTAAGAATCCCTATGGAAGGAGCAGTTCATATTTATTTAACAAAGATGTGCTGGCATTCACACCACACGCTTCTAATGTCAAAGCAGCTGCCTGCCCATTCCCCTCCAAACACAGCCAGAAACACTACTCCTGCAGCAGAGATGGGGGGAAGATTTTCACAGAAGAGGGAAGCTCTTTGGTAGTCTCATGTTTACAAAGGAGTTGACTGGGTTGTCAAGGAGGAAAAAGCCCCGCAGCAATCCTCATACTGCATGCTTTGAATACACACAATTAAATTTGTCACAAAATTACAGATGAGTCTTCCGTGAAACTTTGAAAGCCTGCCCCAGTACCCTCGCCTCTCTCCTAATTGGGTTTGGCAAGGAGCACCAAGATACTGTTAAGTCTGAAAGTTTGCTCGAGAACCAGATCCACAGGTTAGAGAAGTTTTCTCGAGCCACTCCCAGCTGGCTAGTGGGCAAACCACAGAGAGACTGCCAGAGCCTCCAAGGAGGGCAAAGTTGAGGGCAGGATGTGACACACTTACCGCAATCACGCAGGCTACTTGTCTTCCTAACACCCAGTGTGGTTTACAGCCTCTAAGCAAATGAACAGGACTGTTTGTTCAAAAAGGGCGAGATTAATTTCTTATTGTATTATTAAAGTGTGTCTTTAATAAAATCATTTGTTCTTAGACCCTTCAAACCTGTGAACGGGATATGAAAAAAAAAATAGTTGGGATCTCTTACAATTAAAAGATAAAGCAACAAGTCCTCAGTGTTTTGCAGCTGACCACAAAAGCCAGTAAGGCCTGTGCTCCATTGCCCCTCTCTCTCTCTCCTAAACCACCTCATCTCTCTGGAACATGAAGTCCTACCATATTTTCATTCGCAGCTTAGGGAATCTCAAGTGATTGGATGCAATTAGCTGCACCAGGACCAAAATCAGAGTATCATATTCCCTGACTTCAGTGTATACTCTTTGAATTAAAACTTTCCATTGAAGCATGTTACGTTTTTATTTAACACACAAAAGAAAACCCCACCTATCCGCAAGCAAGTTTAATTGTAAAATCCCATTTTCAAAGCATGGCTGAATCCTCAGCCACCTCTAACCATGTTCAACTATGTACATATGAAAGCAACCACAACAGCACAAAACTACAGCTAGTTACATACCTGCCAGGTAGGAAAAAAATGCAGGTAAGAGGGCTACTTTTATTTTCTTAAATACAACACTGTCATTTTAAATGAAGGAAGACTGTATCAGATGGGTCATCCTCCTCAAAAACAAGTGTAAGCAAGATTCAGATAGTGAAAAAAACCACAGAAATACTGTGTAGTTCCGTTAACACTCCAAGTTACTAATTTGAGAGTTGGGTCATTTGCTAATAAAGTGAAGAGCACTTACTGTCTAATGTTGCAGAACCTGACAATCTAACACGTTTGCCTACTTTCTCCTCACCCATTTTTAAACATAGTTAAAATACCCACTTGGAGGGTCAGAGAAAAGAATCTAGGACATATCCATAACAAGAGTGAGTCGTTGAGTGCAGAAGCAACACAAAAACATGACTTCAGAGCAGCAGGAAGTGCGGTAGCACATGACACATACAATCAAATCCATAGGTGAGTAAACCCAGGATAAAGCCACAATTAGGTTAGTGTTGCATTTCAGCTTCTGCAACATTTAAAGTCAAAGCATTTTATTTCTATTGCTGTTTTACAACACCCGATCTGTCAGTCCTCACAACACTTTGGTCTGGAAATGACTTATTACCAGATGAAATGCACAGAAAATGAGTGAAAGGAAAAACTGTCAAGCTACCTACAGGGCAACGCAACAGGATTTACGTGATCTGTGGTTACAATAAATGCAGACAGAGGCAAACAAATTGCGTCTACCTGATTATGCATACAAAACTCAAGACCTTTCAATTTATTAAATAGAAGTTATTACTGTTTGCAGGAAAGGAGGTGATGTTCCTTCCCAGCTACATATGGCAACATATTTCTAGATGCTTGTTTTTATTTTTGCCAATTACAGCTTAGGGTTGATGTGTGTATGTGTGTGTTTTCTTTTTCAAAAGCTAGTGCAGGCTGAGGTATTTTTCTAAAAACAAACATACACACCTGTAGTAGTGACCACATTTTAACCACAGAAACAATGTGATATAACCCATCAGACTTCTGGATTCTACAGTTTCACAATGTTAAAACAGATTTGTACTCAGATCTTACTTAAATAAAGTATCAAATTGGTGTCTTCGGTCTTAATTTCATCCTTACTTCTTGTTAATTTCTTTATATCCATAATTATCACCTTCTTCACTTTAATCTTATGCTTCTCCTTCATTATGGACTAGTTTGCCTTAGTTTGTCCTCTGTGTGGTCTTTCAGAGTTTTAGCAAGTATTGATTTTCCACAATACAGTTTCCTCTCTTTCCAATACTACATAGTTAAGCTCATAAAACCAAACAAAAGAATTCCTTTCTAACTTTTTCCAGCATTGTTTGTTTAGATTTCTGAGCATGCAATTAGTCTAGTTTCACGCAGCAGAAATTAAAATACTATTCCTGCTAGAAACTGCAGAGACTGGGACTAATGCCTGCCAGAGAGACTGAGGCACCAGGTACAAAGTTTCAGTTTCGCTAAACAGAAATAACCGATCAGATTTTCTGTTCACTGTAGATACAAGCAGCAAACCAGGGCTTCCTTTTGCTTTAATCCCATCAACACTGGCATAATGCCACATAAGATAATATGTTAACAAGGCTCTGGAAGCAGAGGACTTAAACACACAATAAAGCAGCAATTAAAAAATTGTGGAGATGAAGGAAACCAAGTGAGAACAGCAAGAACAAGTCAGGCCAGAGACTTGTTGAACTCAGCATCCTATTTGGGACAGTGGCCCATGTGAGGTGCAAAAAGCAAAGAAGCATAAAGCAAATGAATGCTTCTGCTTCTTCCCTGATACAGTCCTCAGGAGTGAGGTGACTTCCGACTCCAGAACTTTCCAAGGGAGCATCATTTGACTTACTAGGTAATTAGATTTTTCTCCAGAAAAAGAGTCCAATCACTTTTAAACCAAACTCTGTAGAATTCTGGTAATACTGTAGAATTTCTTACATTTTACTTAATGTTTTTAATGTCAGCAAAGAAAGTCACTGGAAGGGACCACAGGTGGGTCACCAGCCATAGATTTCTGATTTAGTCATTGCGGTTTATTATTGCTGCAACATTTAAGAAGTCTCAGAAAAATTAATGACTGTTATGCTGAGAATTGTACTAAAATATACAAAAAGAAGTGGCAACCTCTGCTCAATGAATTTGTGGCAGATAATGAGCCTAAGCAATGAAGTGCATTTTTAAAAAGTCACAGTGCTGATCAAAAAAAAATACACTGAAAGATGTTTTTCTTGCAGTTCAACCTTACAATACTAGCAACACTTAGGGATGTCCTTCAGAACATTTCATTCATTAATTCATTCCAGTTCATTCCAGATCAGGAAAACACAAGCATCTTTCTTCTTTTCAAAAACAGGGCATAGTGCTGCTAATAAGCAGATGGAGAATTTTTACAATTACTGGCTGCAAGTCTCATAAACATTAAATCCATTTGCTGTTCTTCCATTTAAAATGCTTGGTAACAAAGCAACAGAAATTACCATTCAGTGGTCTCTTAAATCGTCCCTCCCTGCTCAAAATGTGAAAATAAACCACCACACATTATATCACCAGCAGTCTTACTTTTTCAGCTCTATGATGACGACAAGGATCATGACTGTGTCAAAGGCAAATGATTATTGTCTACATTTTTACTTCTGACTGTTCAGAGTGTCTGGAGCATGCAAAGCAGAGAGAAAATTTCTACCACCACTTTCCAAAATCCTTACAAATTAATTGATGGCAATTAACAGCTGAATAGTATTTGAAAACCCTGAAATTCACACGCACAGGATGTAAAAAGTTTTGCATCTTCACAACCAAATTTTTGAAGTCACAAGCAACCTCTGCATTAAAAATGCAAAAATGCTCAAAATAGCTGCAAAGTTATACACACAACAAAAAATGATGTTGGGAACTTTATTATGACACAGTGCAACTCCTCCCCCTCAAATCTCACCATCATTCTTGCCTTCAAAAAGTAAGTTGTACCACAGAAGTGTGGCATAGAAATGATGTTGGCTTCCAATCCTATATAAAATCATGTTCTAGTCTTCCTTTGCATTATATTTCCACTATTTATTTTCCATTATTTCCCAAGTTATGATTTCTTCCACCTACCTCTGAACAAAATAAGCTACGATAACTTAAATATTTATACTCAGCATCCACAAGGATGATCCACCCAGGAGGTATGTTCAATATTTTTCACTTAGACTTATTAAAGTGATGAATCAACTCAACATCTTCATTAGCAACAAGATCGATGCATTCAGGTTTTCTTTCTTCTTTTTTTTTAACACTGAAGAAACCAAACCAGAGATTTTGCCACAGATTTTTCCTCTGAGTTCATTAGATTTGAGAAGCCATCAATATGTATGGGAAGCATTTATCTAAAATTGCAAAGCCATGCAAAAAGAAAAAGAAAAATTCTCTGCCCTGTTCTGATGCCCGCTTAACTACTTTTTTCCTCCATAACCGCTGTGGTTAGTGCTAAGTTTTTAACAATGAAATTATTTACATATGAGAAAAGCATCACAGAATCTTTAAATTGTAAGCAATATAAGCCACAAGTCTAACATAATGTAAAACTTGTAAGGAACAAACGTAGCTCTACTGTTTGCACAGGAAAACTAGACTCAAGTGCATATAAAGGTTACAAACTAGAGGGGAATAATCACCCTCCTGGCATTTGCTTCAGACTTGTTTCATGTAAAAACATTGGTTTTGTTGTTATTTAAACTGACAGTCTTATCTATTGTCCGGCTCATTGCTTTTTAGCCATGAGAGCAGCAATTATGTCCTATTTTATTTTCCTCGTCCTAAATTTGTACCCTTCAAAAAGTCTACTTAACCTGATATTTTTTAATCCAACATTCCACCCATAAACTATTTAAGAGAAAATATATCTCCTTCTCTTTTTCTCCTACTCCTCCAATTACTACAGACTGAGGCTGAGGACAGTGTCTTAGTCTGAAGAGCTGCTTTGGCCCTTCCTTTCCAAACCAGTAAACAAACACCATACAAAAACTCTTACGTCCTTCCAACACACCACAACTATCTCACATTATAAGGATGAATCTGCTGAGTTCCATAAAGGAGGAATAAGTAAGTCAAAGCTTCTGTAAAGTGTCCTGGTATACAGCTATGTAACCTGTTTTTCCAAGCAGCTATGTAAAACTGTTACATCACTGTCCATAATACTGTTAATTCTTTTCTCTGTACAAGTCTGCAAAGAACAGGCCAAAAGGCAAACTGTCACAAATAAAAGGTCTTTTTTCTAATTCTGCCTTTAAACAGATAATGCATTAGATTGGGATATTTATTTATTCTTTTTATACAAGTAGTTATACTGTTCTCCCATTCTAAAAGATACTGAAGTGCTTCATATCCTAGACAAATCACATTATTACTGGAACATACCAGATTCACAACTTGGCAACACCAATTATTTTTTTTTACTTTCATGATGCTTCAATGTACTTCAACAAACTTTGATGTTTTTAAAAAAACCCAACACAGTGCTTTTCCAATTAGTCATCAAAATCAAAGATTTCAATTAAAAAAAACAAAAAACAAACAAACAAACAAAAAAAAAAAAAAAACAAAAACAAAAACAAAAACAAAAACAAAAACAAAAACAAAAACAAAAACAAAAACAAAAACAAAAACAAAAACAAAAACAAAAACAAAAACAAAAACAAAAACAAAAACAAAAAACACCAACCAACCAAAACAAAACAAAAAAAAAAAAAACCCACCCAACCAAAAAAAAAAAAAAAAAGCCCAGACTTACCTTTGCACTTCTCACTCACCCAATCAAGCAAATTAAAGAAACTTAGTCTGTGAAGCTCACTCCAGGGAAACTAAATTCTTCTCTAGGCAAGTCCGGCTAGAGCCATCACCCTCTACAAAATCTATGCTGTCTCAAAAGCTCCTCTCCTTCCCTATGTTTGTACAGAAAGCTTTATTAAAAACATGAGGTAAGCACAAACTAGACTACGTGAAAGAACACCCTGCAGAAGCCACACGGAGCAGCAGGTGGTAGAGAACTACAGCTACAAAGGGTATCCACTGCAACGACCAAGTGGAGACTCATTTGCAGCATTGTCTTTTGGTATGTGACTTCTCAATTGCTCTGCAGAGGAAGCACCGAGGGTGGCAATGGTAAAAAGGACAAAATTCATACATGCTGAAAAGCCCACAGCACACAAACGTGGGAACAGCTGTAGGGGAGTCTACCAAGGATCATTCTACCCCCTTACTTTTGTCTCCAACTATGATTAATGTCAGATGTTTAGGGAAGAGTTTAAAACAGGACAAGCATGCAGCAGTGTTGCCACAGAAGTCTTCCTGATTCCAGTTTGTCGCTACAACTAGAGGCAAGATCTTTGTATTTAATTCTTAACAGATTTATCTTGTCTTCCTTGAGTTTGTCCAGTTAGTCTTGAATCCATGTGATTTTCAGCATCCGTATCATCCTGTGACAGGGCGTTCAGCAGCTCATATGGTGGGATGAATCAACTCCGTTTTAATGTTGAATCAACCTGCTAGTTTCACTTGATGCCTCCTAGCACTAGACAGTACCCAGTCATTTTGTTTACTTCTTATCTATTTATGAGGCATGGGTTTCTTTCATGCCTTCTCCACAGCAATCTCTTTATGAGGTTGAAGATGTCTATTCTATAGAACTTTTTGCTCATACCAACTTGCTCTGAAGCTTTTCGAGTTCCACTGCACCTTTTTTCTTGTGAATGGAAAGGCCAAAACTATTATCCACAAGTACAGTTTGTGTGCAAACTTAAGGGATTCTTAAAGTTGTGGTGTTTTTAGCAGCCTTTCAGAGTATTTAAAACTCAGAACAAACCTCAACCCTTCTCATACATGATTATTTAGGTCAGGATGAAGCTGCTCTGCCCATCATGTTTGCCTTCACAAGCAGCCAGTTCTAGTCTGCTTTTCTCACTTAGCTTCAACGTTCCCTTTCCCATGCACGGGAAGGTGTCAAGGTGTCTGCAAAACAGCAACAAGCTTGCCGCAATCAGTGTTTCTAAAGAGCTGCAACCAGATGAGAGTACTTGGTGGCACAGGACTAAAATGTTGTATTAGGCAAGACAGAACCAGTGAACTGACACCAAACAATGGCCAGGTGAAGGCGAATGGGGACAAGTGAATGAAATAGTGACTGCTGGGAAAAGGAGACAGAGTGGGAGGAGAACGACTGGGACTGAATCAAAAAGAATGCCACTGTGCTGGGACTGAGCAGTGAATCAACAGCCATGTGCAACAGCTTCTCCATGTCTCCAGGAAGCTGGAATAACAAAGCTCGGCTAAAGTTGTGAGCAGTGGGGAAGACATCATATGAAGTAACAATTTCATAGCATATTTCCAGAGAGATCGAGGACAAAGATAAAACCATCAGGTAGTCAAGACTGTTGCCCTTGTCTGAAGGCAAATTGTGTTATCACAAAGGGGATAAAAAGGGATGGAGCAGGATTGTCTGCAGCTGGCCTATACACAAGAGTGTGCTAACAGATTCCTACAGAGCACAAAAAATCCTCTTTAACATACTTTAATACTCCATATTACAGCTATGGAATTAGAGACCATCTCCACAGAAAGGGTTAATCAGTCACCAGGGTTGTTAGTCTGGAACATGAGTGTCCTGATAACAAAAGAACTGTAAATCTGAATTGTCATCTACAGATGAGTCAGACATTATTATAGAAACTGTTTATCACAGAACATGACACAGACCCTGACAAACTGGATATGAGAGGCACTGCATCTTCACATCATCCCAGTTCCTTCTTATTGTCCCCAAGAAAGTCAACCCCTTGCCCAACATCATTTCATACCTCCAAATTTCTCAAGTTCTATTACACATATTCTCGGTTTTATTCCATTTGTTCTGCCCCCCTTTATTCCTCTCTTATCTATCCAACACACTTCCACACTGTAATGGGAACCAGGAACAAAAGTCATGTTCCCCATGCCTTACCATCAAACTGCATTCTTTACAATCTAAAGATACAGTGCCATGACTTAACAAAAACCCTAAATCAACCACAAAACAAAACCCCATATAACTGCCTTCTTCCATATATAGATGTGGAGGGAGCTTCATCCATTAAAGAGAGATACACATGAGCTTCATCCATTAAAGAGAAACACAGTGGAAAAACCTCAGGGGTTTTTAATAACCCTGAGGTTAGTTTAGAATACTTTCTAAACTTTGGTCTTCCTGTGTTTTCTGTTTTGGCGAAAATTGACGAAAAACTCATTAAAAGATGAAGCCTAAATACAGGGATAGTTGGATGATTTTGGTACACCTCATGCTTAACTTGCTCTACCAGGAATTGGATGACCTTGGACATTTAGGCGTCTTATTTTCCCTTCAAAGCCACTTTATAGGCAGTATTACACATGCAGTTTTTTGAGATAGACAAATGCATGCCTTTCTTATACTGCTGCCACAAACCTCAACACCAGTAAGATTCACTTGTGGAAAGATGGAAACTGCAATTGCACTAGGAACCTTAAAATAACATTCAATGCTTTTTTTTTCCACAACTGGATGCAACAAACATCCTTGGTAGTAAAAGAAAATTTTACTTTCCCCAATATATTAGGTCCCTCTCATGACACCATGAACTGACAAAATGGGCGACAGAACCAGCCACTAAAAGATCATAAAATTATTTTTAAAGCAAAGTGCAACCCACAAGAAAGGCTGAACCAAAGGCTTTTACAGAATTCAAGCCATTAGCCAATCTACTCTGTTCAGGTCTCCTTCCAGAACTACAGTATTTAGAAAGCATGTTTATAAGAAAGAGAAATTATTAAGACTGGTCCTATTTATCCCACTAAAGTTCTCTTCCACCATCTCCTTCAAAAAGAATTTCCAACAAATTCAAATCAATCTCTCCTCCAATTTATCCTGAAGACTCCTGAGACAGTTTGGAAGACAAAGTCAGACAAATCAAAACTCAGCAGCTTTCTCACTGAGCTCACGACTCTTTGCAGAGAGTAAGACTATTAGCAAATTATCCATAGTAGCAAACAACAAAAAGCCTCATCAGAGGTGAGGAAACCAGCAAGACAGAAGTCTTTAACTTGCTATTAATGCTGTTGATTCCTCTGGCTTTATCCTCTCTCTCTTTTCAAAGGAGAGCATTGCACTCCCAGCAATGCATGCTCTGCTCGTCCCTGTAGCATCTTCTGCTGCAGCACCAGGCAAGGTACCAACAAGAGACAGACAAGACCCTCTTTCTTTGCTTCATCTCTTTAGATGGAGCTCAAGGCCCTGACAGGGCAAACAGACACTGCTTTGCTTGTCCCTGCTACTCCTGAAGATCCTCTGTGGTGCTGTCAAGAGCCATGCTCCAGAGAGGTGCCAGGCCTGAGGAAATACAGATGCCTCGTGTGGCATGCAGCTGCAGGAAAGCGAACACAGGCCTCTTGAATCTTGTTTAAAACACCAGGCAGACTTGGGGAGGATGTGGGAAGACCACAAAGAGAGGGGCATTCAATACATGGATACAAAGATAGCAATGCTGTCAGCTGTGCTTAACGTTGTTGCTCTCCAGAGCTGTGTAAGAAAGAATACGGGGCTCAGCTGAAGCCTTAAGTTAAACAAAGCAGAGGGGTTGGATTAGCATTCACAAATATCCTGGTGCTTCAAACAACACAAAAATACACTCTGGGAATGACAGCTCATGGCAGCAAGGTCTAAAGTCTGTTTAAGTCACCGTCATAGGTGCTGTGATCCATCAGATTTCATACATCCAGAATGTGGTACACAAGTCTCCACTAAACTTAGTTAATAAGTCATCCAGCAATTTCACAAACTAGGCACAAAGAAGCACAGCGACCTCAGTGACACTGTGGATCACCTACAAAAGCACCTGTAAGTATGAAAACGGTGATCAAAGATGCTTCCTTCAAAATGGGCATCACAGACTTCAGGCATTTTTACAGCACCAAAAATACACATAACATGTATCAAGGCGCTCATATGACTGTGTCCTTCTTGAGGAGGTTAATGTCAGTCACACTGACATTCGAACCCGTGTCCCAGAATTAGAAATAAAAATATTCCCAAGATAATTCAAACCATCAAAGCAAGGAACATCTGAGCCAGTTAGGTATTAGCTGAACTAGTGTCGTCAGTCCTGTTTTAAATTTAATGGGGTCATTGTTTAACTACAGACTGAAAAAAAAGCTAGTTATAATACAAATAGCTACAGCACACCCAGAAACATCCTGTTTCCTATT
This sequence comes from Struthidea cinerea, assembly GCA_013397865.1. Lineage (NCBI taxonomy): Eukaryota > Metazoa > Chordata > Aves > Passeriformes > Corcoracidae > Struthidea > Struthidea cinerea. The sequence goes on along the minus strand of VZTI01001686.1, from coordinate 1,239,115 downwards.
CTGATAGTCTGACCAATCATGGAAACAAAGTTGAGAGGGGAATATTGTCTGTGATTAAGGAAAAAAAGCCTCAAGGCTTGATTCTTGTATCTGAAGATGCAGAGACATCCCTGCCGATGGGATGCAGCAGAAAGCAGCTGGTGCACAGGCTCAGTTTTGTCTGGTAATTCAGGTATAAATCCTTCCACCTTGCAGGTATGAATGCAAAAGGTGTCTTTCTGTACCCCTACTGACTTGCAATCTGCTGATCTGTAGGTCTTGCCTAAAAGGCCCAGCTGAAGAGCCCTGCTAGAAGAGACCAGTTCTACCCAGAAAAGTAAGGTTCTTGTTTTTGGAAAGACAAGGAGGAGAGAGACAGGGAAGGGAGAAGTATGCTGCCCAGACCAGTTATGCTGTCTTCATCCTTCAAGTTTTCCAGGATCCAACTAGATAAAGCCCTAAGCAACCTTGTCTGACCTTGCAGCTCAGACTGTCTTGTGCAGGTTGAACTGGAGAAATCTTGAAGTTGTTTCCAATCTGAATTATTTCATAAGGTACACATTTAGAAATAATTGTAAGCTTGTGGGTATTTTGTATATATTCTAATACACTTCCTTCAGTAATGAACTGACAAAAGTGCTTGCAATAACATGGTCATATCATCACCCTTTATCTGTGTTAAGTCATCAGTCTGACAGGATGACACAAATTCCATTTGCCATAATAATGATTCCCTACCTTGAGATAACCTGTTTTAAATTCTGTTACACAACAATAGTTCTAGACTCAATTCTAATTACCAAGCCAATGTTAGTTATAATTACCATTATAATGGATCAAGAAAGCCAGGACATGAAAGCAAGTCCAGAAATACTAGCAAATCTTGGCCTGCTCATCTTTGAAGTGACCTCTTCAGAATTTCATGAAGCATGTTGAATCCCCCTCAATGTAATGCCACAGAAGGACAGAATTTGTTTTGAGGGTTTTTTTTTTTTCCAAAGCCGAGTTAAGACAGTAATAAATCCACTAACTAAGCAACTGAATGAACCTTAATTTGAAAGATCAGAAGGCCTCAGGTAAAGGACACAGACCAACCTATATCCATGCAGGAAGGACTTCTAAAATAATGTGTTCTTCACTCAGGGAAAACCCCAAAATAAACCTTTTGCACAACATTAAAATAATTTTTGCACAATATTCAGTATCACATCAGATTGCCCACTGTCAGGGCACACAGACTGCAGCACAACAGAGAGCTGAGAACATTGTAGGGATTTATTAAAGAGTTTTGAAACACATAACATACAGCAAATCTCTTTTTCAGTCATCTATCTTCATTCAGCATCATAGTCTGGGGATATTACCACTCTCTATGTATTCCAGTCCCTAGCAGCTGCCTATGACAGAGCCGGAGAGGGATTTCTTACAAGGTTTTATAGCAATAGGACAAAAGGGGAATGGCTTCAAACGGAATGAGGGCACCTTTAGATTAGATATTAGGGAGAAAATCTTTACTGTGAGGGTGGCGAGACACTGGAACAAGTTGCCTAGAGAAGTTGTGGGTGTCCCATCTCTGGAAGTGTTCAAGTCCAGGCTGGATGGAGCTTTGAGCAATCTGGTCTAGTGAAAGGTGTCCCTGCCCATGACAGGGGTTTGGAACTGGATGATCTTTAATTTTCCTTCCAACACAAACCACTCAATGGTTCTAAGATTTAAAGGGAACAAGCTCTTAACCACGTGACTTTTTGATGAATTTTCACCCAAGCAGAAGTTAAGAACAGCAGACAAGTATCTACTGCACTTATCAGTGTGCTGTGCAATAAAGAGGACCTGCTGTAACCAGTTAAGCTTTATTCGCGCTACATAGCAAATACATAAGACTAATTCCTCACACCATTCTGGGATAAACCTCACTTGTTCCACATGTAAACCAAGCAAATCTGGCTACCCATCAGAAACTGATAAAGTGAATTTAACATACAGGACACAAAGAAAAGACCATACTCTTGTAAGATACCAAAATTACATACGCCATAGAAGTGCTGGCCTACTTTGAGGGATTAAGTGTTTTGAGGAAGGGTTCAAGTGAGGAAGATGATGCCACTCAGTACACAGGGCCAGAGAAAGTTCCCAGTTTCAGAGGTAGTATGGAAGAAGAGAGGGATTTACCTACACATTTTCATTTAATTACTAGCATTTAAATATTTATAAGTTAAAAATAATTAATAGATAAGCAGTTCTTACAAAACATGGAACTTCAGCTCATGAGACAAAAAGTCTGTATGCAAGTTTGGCAAAAAGTGGTCACTTCCAATGCCTAAAAATATGGAGTTTTTCGATTTTGAAGTGATTACACGGTGCTCTTCTGGAAAACATGTATGCTGAAAAACTAACATTAATGGTTAATCTTTATTTTAGTACCATGTTCTCCAAGAAAAGAGTTCCCCTAGATATCCACCACTGGCAACTAGAAGTCAAGGAACTGTAAGAATAGAATCATCTGGGATCACCTTGTCAGATCTTTGTCCTGCATCATCTTAAGCAAAAATTCAACCACTCATAGGTCAAATGAAAGCTAACATAAAACAACTCTCTCATCCCCTAAAAACAGCCAAAGGAAAGTAGAGCATGGCCCTGTCATATCTTGCACATGCTTTCTTCAAAAATCCTGAACTGAAGACAAAGATTAGGTGCTCACCACAAGGCCAGCTTCAACTTGCCTTCCTCATTATCCTCTATCAAGCAGCTTTACACATCAGAAGTGGATAGTTGACAGGAAAGACACAGCACAGGGACTTGGAACATAAACTGAATCGTGACTGCAGCTTTGCAGCCTACAGATAAGCAAGAGTCTTATCTTCCAGCCAAAACAATACGTGAAGCTTTTCTATGCAGTTAATTATCACCGAATAGAAGTAATTTTTAAATTAGATATATTAGTATATAAAGGGGGGGGGAAGCCTTAGTTATTAATCTTCTGTGATTTCCCAGTAGAAACCTAATACACTCCTAGCAAGAGTAAATACTACCATAAAGATATTTTGGCAGTAATTCTAAACCTCCAGAACCTCTTGGTATTTGGCATATTTTGAAGTGGGGTAAAATAAATTTCATGGTCTTTTGATTATCCACACACTCCATTAGATTCTAGATATTTAGTAAATACCACAAAAATGATGATATATCAACATTTGGCTTCTTTTTTTCCCCTTCCCTCACCATGAACTAGGCCACAAAATTAACAGGCCTTTTAAAAGAATACCCATACAGCAAATGACCTCCTATAGTGAATAGTGCTTTTCTGTTCTCTCTTGGAAACCTCTCAGCTTGCCTGCAGTTTTTTTCTAGCAGTTTTTTCCCTGGAAAACAGCATATTCCAAGTAAAGCAAAACAAAGACTGCAACAGGCAGAGCAATCACTGGGGATTTACCTTCCTGCATACACTGTATTCCCAGAAGAAAGTTTTCTGGTGAGGGTGACCATCCAGCAAAATTCCCACAGTGTGGCACCACAGCTAGGATGGGGGAAGAGGAAATCTGTAGAGACAACCTCAGATTCCCAATGTACCTGCATCTTTTGTACTAGCATAACTATTCTGGTAAGATTTTAAAACTTTTTATTACAGTATGATTGCATCCCAAAAACCCTCTCATGAGCATCATTTACTAATATGAACGTGTCTCATAATATTTATCCAACTTTCCATGCACACTGGTCTAATAAAAACAGGACAACTTTTACCACTCGCATAAATCTCAATTCTGTTTTCACAGCTTTATGCAGACCATGTAGTCTCTTCTGACACTGCAGCCTGGGACTTCAGCTATATAAAGTAAATTCTTCAAAACCTGAGAACACTTGGCTAACCCTTGCTGAATTCTGAGCTACTCTGACACTAGAGTGGGACTGACACCCACAGGAGCCTGATGAGAGCCAGGTCACATGTGTTGCCACAGCCAGACCTGCTGCTTCACAGAATCAATTACGGCAGAAAAGACCTCCAAGACCATCAAGTCCAACCTATGACAAAACACTACCATGTTCAACAAGACCCCTGCACTAGGTGCCACATCCAGTTTTTCCTTAAACACCTTCAGGGATGCTGACTCCACCACCTCCCTGGGCAGCCCATTGCAATGTCTGATCACTTTTTCTGTGAATAAATTCTTCCTGACGTCCAACCTGAGCCTCCCCTGGCACAGCTTGAGGCTAATTTCTTTTGTCCCCTCGCCTGTCACCTGGGAGAAGAGGCCAACCTCATTTGGCTACAGCCTCCTTTCACAGGCAGTTGTGGACAGTGATGAGGTCCCCACTTTTCTCCAGGATAAACACCCCCAGCTCCCTCAGCTGCTCATCATAAGACTTGTGCTCCAGACCCTTCTACAGCTCCATTGTCCTCCTCTGGACTCGGTCCAGCACCTCAATGTCCTTCTTGTGGTGAGGGGCTACAGACAGAGCCTCGTCCCACCCTCCAGCCCCGGCAAAGCAGCAGGACCCTGCGATGGGGCTGATTCCTGGGAAATTGGAGGCTGCTTTCCCTCTTGTGCGAGCAGGACGTCCTATCACACTCCATCCGCACTCACTCGTGAGCATTTTAATACAGAACCGATACATAAACGAGTTTTAATAAGCCTTTAATCCACTTCGCTAACTGCCTTCCGCGTCCCCACGGCCCCCGCCGGCCGAGGTTCCCGGGCCTGCGGTGCCCTCTGCCGGGCTGCTCCAGCACGGATCCCGTCGGCTCCCGCCGCTCCGACACCCACACCTCCTCCGGCCGGCGTTTCCCGGCTGCCAGGCGAGCGCTGCCCCTTCTCCCCCGGCTGGGCTCCTCACAGGGGGTCACAGCCCGGCCCCTCCGCTCTGCCCGCCCCGGCTGGGGCCTCTCCGCCACATTCCGGGGAGCGCTGCGGGCGCGGGGCTCCCTGGTGCGGCACCAGCCCACAGCACCAGAGAGAGGGTAAATCACAGCATCACAGAGTCAGCCAGGTTGGAAAAGACCTCCGAGATCATCGAGTCCAACCTTTGAACAAATACCACCACGTCAACTAGACCAAGGCACTAAGCGCCACGTCCAATCTTTGCTTCAACACCTCCAGGGACAGTGACCCTGGGCAGCCCATTTCAAATGTTACTTTGGCCTAGGGTACTGCCACATCTCACGTCTTTTCACACAGGTCATTTCACTGTAAGATACTAAATAAAGATCTACAGTTGACACAAAATGCCTTCTTTCGAAATAAACTTACATTTTCTGCAGTAAAGAAAAGAAAAGTAGCTACCACATCTTAGCCGGTAAGATTCAGTTCTTACTGCTTTCCCTTTCTGGAGCTCTGCAATCCTCATTACCAAAAAGGGAGTCTTGCATGTATTCCTTTACCTCATCATGCTCTATTCCCAATACCCGGATTTTTAGATAGTCACAGTTTCAAAGTACTAAAGAGGAATAGGATATGGTCTCACACCCATCACACAACAGGAAATTTGGGCACCAATTTGTCACAGGCAGCCAGGGACTGTAGAGAGTCCAGATGATCACATCTCTGGTGAGAAACCCACCAACCTGATGACTTTTTGCACACACATTGAAATATAAGAAATTCAATTTTAATACAAGAACAAGCTGCTTTACTGCAAGGGTGACCAAGCACTGGCACGTGCTGCCCAGAGAAGTTGTGGAGTCTCCGCTGTTGGAGATACTCAAAACTGAACCAGACACAGCCTTGAACAGCCAGCTTCAGCTGCCCTGCTGTGAGCAGAGGGGTTTGACTAGGCATTCTCCAGAGGTGCCTTCCCACCTCAGTCATCCTGTGATTCAGTGACCACACTACCAAGCTCTGTGTGAGGGGCACTGCTTGGTTTTGAGGTTTGGCAAAGAAAATGCCTTGAAATTCTTGTGTACAGAATTCCTTCTGAAAAGATAAGGTAAGCAAAACCCTCAAATTCCCCCAATTCAAATGCAAACAAATATGAATATATTCTATAATTATAGCAGCAGGTTTTTTTTCTCAAACTTGGAACAGTTTCTCACCTTACAAAGCTCATCATTCTCCTCTTGGACAGGGAGAGAATTGGTATTTGTGCAAGAGTCCGAGTCTGATATCTCTAGTGAGCTGTCATCTTTTTCTGACGCATCGCACTTATCGGTGGAATCAGTATCCTTCTCCCAGTCGATGAGCTCCAATTCATCTAAAAGAGAATATTGGTAAAAAGAGTTTTTCTTAATCACCATCTATTATAAGCATGAAGTGAGAGTAATACTACAGCTATCCTGAACTTGGGGGAAGAATTGCAACATTATTTGTCACTTATGTTCAACTGATCTTTATGTTTAAGTATTTTGTGTCTCATAAAAGCTAAATCCTACTAGGAGAAAATGTCCTGTGAAGAAAGATAAAAATTACATACATACAAAAAAGACTTCAAAGCACTGTCTGCAACGAGGTAGTACATTTAACTGCATAGGTAGGTAGTGTGTTCTTTTTAGTTTAGTTATTAATATTTAAAGTTAGGGGGCTTTTTTGCCCAGTTGCATTGGATTTTCCAAGCGTACTTGCTCAGAATTAACTGTTCTCAGCAAATGCCTTAAACAGTGCTAACTAACATCTGCTATTAGTGGTAACCCTCAAAGAGGAATGAAATAGCTAGTTGAAACGGTCACCTCCTAGAACAACATGCCTGAATATACAGGTCTGCAAATCAAATCTCTTAAGCACATCAAAGAGAGAATTGTTGAGGACAAATTAATAGAAACAGGCGTAAGAAAGGATGGAGCTAAAAAAACAACAAATAAAAAAAGCCCCAAACTCACAATTCAACAGCAATAAACAAAGAGATGCAGACAGAAATGCAGAACTTTTCTTCCACCATCCCCATGACCACATGATATTTAATGCAACTCCAAAAACCCATTTGTAACTCCAAGGATCTACTGAAGGCCATGGAAAACTGAGCTGTGGTAGCACCCTCACCATCCTGTAGGTACAAGATACTGAGAGAGACAATCTCAACGTGTTTTGTACAAATGAGCATGTTCGAAGAAGGGATGAAAGCTTTTTCAGGGGTTGCTTTTTTTGCTTTGTAAATGTCATATTTCTAACACTGGAATAGTCATGTACAGGGGAGAGGCAGCAGAGAAAGGAGGCACCTGCACAATGCTCCAGGCATCTGTACATATCCATGGAACTGTGGCAGCACCTTCTGTACTTGGCAGTGCTACTATAATCTAAATCACTAGTTTCTACATCGAACTTCCAAACTCTGAAGTCACCCAGACAAATAAACACACAGCTGTAGTGTTGCCTCCTTTTCTGCATTTCTGTCTCTGACTATGAGGAAGCTTCATCAGAAATTTCAAACACAGACATCAGCAACCAGGTAGCACAAAGAGGTTTCTCTTGAAGCTCTGTGACCAAGTTGCATGCACCTTGCGACAATGGTATAAATTCCTTGAAAAAATAAAAGGCAATCCGTTTTATCCTGTCACACTGAAGTACTCATGCTGTGCCTCCTAAAGTGAACTTCACATGAAAGGGAACATCTCTTTTAAAAATACCTTTTCACCTAGTGTCACCACACCTACATCTGTACCTACATACGCACACACACAGAGGCACACTATGTACAATGCTAAAATTAGTATATAAGATGGTTACTTCAAAAAACATGGAAATTACAGTCCTTCTACTCCCCACTGCTTTCAAGATATTTTTGGGTTTAGAAGAAAAACATGACAATTATTGGATTTTCTCAGTAACCGTCAAGCAGATACATAACACATCAGGGTTTCTTCAACTACACGGAGAAACCAAACCAAATGTTGTTATCTTACAAGATTAAAAAAAGTCTGTGTATTGTCTCTTAAAAAAAAAAAAAAGAGAGGAAGATTAAGACCTGCAGGATATACTTGCAGGGGACAAGTGAATGATATTAATGGTAGGTTAGAAAAATTCCTAGTCAGCAACAAATTGCAGTTTAGAAAATGAACAGTCCTTCCTTTTGAAAAAAAAAAGACTAGGAATTACAAAAGATAGCCATCAGATATGTCAGTGACACTGTTATATAGATGGTAAAAATATGGATGAAAGGAGGAAGATTTTGCAGTTTTGTTTTAAACCTAAGGACCATATTTAACCAGCATCACACACAAAACAAAAAGTTATCAGTCAATCCATTTGCTCAGCTCACAGCAGTGTTTGAATGCTTTGCCAGACATCCAGGATCCAGTCTAACTGTAGTATTTCAGATGTAGCTGAAGTATTACAAAGTTAACCTAACTTATTTTTACATTGGAAAGACTTCCTAACAAGTTCTAATGCAACTTATACATTATCCTAATTAACACTTATACAATAGAGCACACAAGCAAAGCTTTTTCTGTCTTCAGCTGCACTTTTTAGTCAATTTCTCTCCCCTCTGTCATTTCCTGCTCCATGAATTAGAAAGGAAGTTCTAAGAACTAAACTCATGGCTGTTCACACAGGGCAGCTAACAGGGGAAGCAAGGACTACTGTGTTTCAAAATGAAAATGCATGCCACAGAAGATGCTGCTATCTGCAGCTGCAAAGTCTGCCACATCTAGTCAGTAGATGCAGACAACTGTACTCCTTTACTCCAAGGTTTAAAATTTCTGTATATAACTTTTACTAAGAGCTTACTCTATACCCAGATGAAATTTATGGGAGGGGGAAAAAAAAACCTCCAACTGATTTAACCAAAATAGGAATGGATCATGTAATTTTGTCAGAATGACCTCGAGAATATTTTCATTACACCACCTGAAATTGACAGAAGGTTTCTTGTTAAATCACGCATTTCAACTTACCTTCACTACTTCTGTCCTCTAACAATAAATCACGTATGCTAGGTGATTCCTCTGTTTTGGAAGCGTCACTTTTTTTGCTGTGCAACCTTGGAACCAATGTTTTATTTTCATCATCTGAAAAATCACTGCCACTAGAGGTCCATATTATGTCCTCAGCTTCCTTAGAGCTTTCAGCAGCAGCAGCCCCTATGAAAAAGCATTGCAAAGTGTTATATTGTTACAGAAATGCAATTTTGTTGAACTTAAAAAGTATTACAAATTAAACTGCCCTTCTTTTTAATGGGCAAAATTATCAAGTCTGTTACTAGGCATCAGAGATTAATACTGAAGCATTAACTCACATGTATTTCTTACACATACATGCATTATTTTCAGTTAGTTCTCCACGACAAATGCTAACACTTCATTTTATACAATGAGGCTACCACTGTGTCCTTCAGCCGAGTGAGGACAAGTCGAGACTGTCTGACATTTAGTCCCCCTACACACAGTCCTAGCACTCCTCCACTCCCCCGCATGTACCCTTGCGACATGCTAAGTGGTTTAAAGAAAGACTGTCCTTAGAATTCTGGGTTTGGGAGCTCCCTGACTTTATGCAGCGAATAACAAAGGAATAAAAGTATTCTATCAGTAGAGATTACTCTCCAGTTTTCTCCCGAGAGAAAAAAGACCCAAAACTTCTCAGGTGTTGCAAAGAAAAGCTGTTGTGCTTCTGAAGTAAGACATTTTAATTCAAAATACCTTTCTGCATCATTTTTAATAATAAAAGCAAGGAGGAAAGGATTCATACTTAGCATGGAGCATACAGAACAAGGAATCATAGGAAGGCAGAACTTCCCACTTCATACCACTACTAAAATTTCATAAGTAAAATAGAATTTAGACAATTACTGGGGATTTGGAATTAGGCAGTTGGGCCCAGAAGAGAGAAACACAACCACATCTCCTCCTGCAACACAGAGAGGCTCTTCTTAGAAATCTAGAAAAGCTAGAACCCCAAAAGGTAAAAAGAAGTGCCCAGTAGGTCACCTACTTACATCCAACTGAAGCAGCACAGCTGCTGGAGCAAGCAGAAATACAGACTGAAGAATACCACCACCCCCTCTTTCTTTCCTTTCCTCCAGGCTCAAAAAAAAAGGAAAGAACTAGAAAGAGTCAGTAAGTCCTCCTCCTCTTTATTCTGCCTAGAGTTCTTTTTTTTTTTAAATGACAGTATTAAGCAACTCTGGGGCATACAGAAGCCTGTAAAAGCAGCAGGTTGACAAAATTCTGTTTTTCTATCTATTGCTCATATTTACAAAATGTGTTCTCTCGTGCCTGCTTGTCTGTATAGAAGAAGACAGAATAATTTCACCCTCAATCTATACAGCTAAGGGGTATTTTTCATTCCCTGCTGATAAAAATGTGAAGAATTTAAATATCCCATCCTTGTTATAATACACACCATATTCAGCATTAGTGATGCTTCTTTCACCTGTTCAAAAGCAATAGCTGAGTGCCTGCAGAATAAATTTTTGGCATTCTGGGTAAATAGAAGAGCCCAACCACAATAGCAAGAGACTGAGTGCCTTATCAAAATTAGCTTCTAATTACAGTAACAGAAGAAGAAAGCAACCAGTATTTTGAGCCAACTTCTACCCTGATATAGGACAAAAAGTAACAATATTCTGACAATGTTAACATGAAATAATCAAAACATACTAGATGCACTTTCAGCAGATGTTAACAGTGGTCCAAGACGCTTCCTAATCCTGGATTTCTTATTAGAAGGCCTCTGGGACTATATTAAAAAGAGACAGAGATTTAATCACTAAGACATTAAAAATAATTTTAACATGTATCAATATATTCAAAGCTGTCGTTATTCATCCACCAAAGCTCAGCAGAACAATTTCAAATTAATTTTTAAATCTTTTACAAGACTGTAATACAATGAGGTATTACAGCATGACAACAGTAACCTAAAATCTGAATTCTCACAGATTTGGAATATACAAACTTTCTGTGACTGTGACAGAAATCACATATGACCTTGAGAAGAACAAGAGCCAGTATTTTCAGCACTAAAACCTCAAAAGTGGGCAGCAACAACATGCTTGAGAAAGGATGCGCCCTATTGAAAGGTTACAGAAAGAAGTACTTGGTCACCCTGTCTCTGATTTTAGTATATCCCACAAGATATGCAATGCTGTGACTGCTCAGTACCAGAAGAAGAAATAGAAGAGCAACCTGGGTCAGCACAAAACACTTCTCATTCAGAGCTGGCTGAACATCTTTGTTCATGATTGAGCAAGGTTTTCTACGCCTAATTCACTATTGCAAACACATTATTTAGGTCTAGCAAAAAACCTTCAGATGCAAACTACAGTATTTTTGTTCCGTATTTTTTAGGAAATGTAGCACTCCATCCCAAATGTCAAATTACTTTTGCACCCTTCAGTGTACTATTGAAATTTTGTAAGTGATAAGTGCTATCTAGAACACAACATATTAACATATGCTCAGCAAGTTACACTAACAAGTTAAGACAACGTCCTTATGTAACTGTGCTTTCCATTTTTTGTCTATTTTGACAGTTGCAACAATATGCTCTTCGTTCGGCAACAATACCAAAAAAAAGGCAACACCTTATTATTCAGTCAAGCATGGAAATCCACTGTCAGTTTGCATCACTTTGTTACACCACTGAGGCAGCATTTTACCTCTAGCACTGAAGTGCTCTCAAAACCATCCCCACACCTAAGCCACGCATTGGAAATCGAAGCAGCAGACACTGATGTCCTGACATTTGATTTTTTCAGACGTAGGGGTGTCTCATCTGGGAATGGTGTGTGTTCTGCACTCCAAAGTCTCTTCCGCTAGAGAAAGGAAAAACAAACCCATCAAAAACACTCACTGTGTAGACATAATCAATTTCAAGTTAAATTTACTTAATCTAGATTGCCCCTAATATTTTCTGAATGTTTACAAACAAATTCCAATTTTTAATGAGCTCTGGAAAAAAAAAGTCTCAAACATTTGCAAGCATCTTTTATGCAGCACTAAATAATAACATTACCACCAATGTCAGGGGTAAATAAAATTTTTGATAAGTACACTTTCTGTTGGTCTAAGTTACATCTCTTAGTACCTCACAGCTGCTCAGTGAAGCTGAAAATATTATGTTATACAGGAACAGCTCAGTAAAATACACTTTAACTAAATAATGCCTTCAAAGTCGCATTTAACCTGATTTCATTTAGTTTATGCAGGAGGTCAAACCAGGTATCACTAGACAGTTCACCATTAAAAAATAACCAACCAACCAAAAAAAAACCACCCCAGACTCTTTCAGCTGTAAGAATTACACTTATTTTCATAACCATTTCCCCACCAAAAATGTTGCCTTCCCCTTGCATGGGATGCCAGAAGTCATTTGGATTATTAGATAAGTCACGAAACAGGATGCTGATTAGCACCCAGTGCTAATTTCATGCAAGAGATTGTAACATCTGAAAATAGCTGAAGATGAGAGAATTGCCTGTTATCACATCCAAAGCTATCTCTCAGATTCAACACCAGTTTACACACAGAAATTGAACTTGAGTATGATAAACATCTTATCCTACTATGCTACTGAAACTTATCTTAGAAAACGCTGACTATATCATCTGTCTGAATATTTCTGTCTTCTTCTGATATACTTTCTCTCAAGCAACTACAGTTCCTACCTATAATTATTACTCCAAAGTGAAGTTAATCAGCACACACATTTTCCGCCAGGCTGGTCAATCACAACTGTAATATACATGTCAAACATATGTGCAACAAAAAACCCAAAAAGTACATAGAATATCCTGACTTGGAAGGGACCCAGAAGCACCACTCCTGGCCCTGCACAGCCCCAAGAATTCACACCATGTGCCTGAGAGCACAAGCATTTGGCACTTTTTGTCCATTTTGTAAATGGCAATGCATATTTGTTTTCCATAGGTTTTTTTCAGTGCTCTTGAGAATGAAACAAGCAGTTCCCAGCACAGTGAGCAGCATCTTACTTCACCCCTCCAGTCACACAGTCCTGCTGTGCATGTTAAGAACACAGAGCAAAACAGCAAAACAAACTCGCTTTCCATTTCCTCTTATGGTAACTGACCCTGCTACGAGCCTCTTCTAAAACTGCCGGGGGTATTTACACCTCAAAGCAACTACTCATTATCACCAAAGTCAAACTGTCCCCATAACTGCTCCCACAGATATATGAAAGGTACAGCTTTGAATCCGATGTGGTATTAAACCTGGAATCAACAGCACTTTAGAAAGGACACAGTGTCAAGTAAGGAGACTACAGTAGTTTAACAAAAAAGGTTAACATTACGACACAAAGAGAATTGAAACACTGCTTCCCTCCCAGTGAAGATGCTGGCCCAAGCCTTGATTTCCAGAGTGCTTAGACAGGAACCTCGACATTGGGCTATCCTCTTGTCAAGTGCTTCTGATGGTTTTTAACCTTAGTGCTGGGAGTCTTGCTTATATGCCTGGTTTTGTCTCCTCTGGAAGATTTTGTGAGATACATTTTGCAGACAAAGACTTACATTTATCAAATACAGTTCATCTGAGCTTATTTCTTGAATGGGACACTCCAGTTTTGAGGAATACATGTTTGCGACAACAGCAGCGCCACAGCTTGCAAACAGGTTTACAGCACACCAATTTTGACAGTCATTTAAAAGCAGAAATGGTTGCAAATAAGTGAAAAAGAAATGCACCTAATTGCATGCACAAAGAATTGCATGAAATAGGCTTTGTAATGTACTTCTATTGTTAGGAAGCTTGATAGACATAGAACTAGGTACTTACTCTCTACTAAGTCTCTCATCATGCTAGTTTTAAAAATCATGACATTTCCTGACAGACAGCAAACCTCAGTTTCTCTGTGCTGTGCAATACCAACAGAGCAAAGAGTGTGACATTAAGAGGCAGGGGCTGAACAGCAGAATGTGGCAGCTGAGACATGGCCACTGCTGCACAGTTGCCAAGATTTGGGAAGGGAACACCATATAAAAATCAGCAGGATAAAGGCTACATGTTAGCTCCCTCTCCTTAAGCAAGAAGGGCTGGCATGCAAACAGAAAGGATATGCTTACAGGCCACAAGGTTAAAAAAGCAGACTGAGTAGAACAAATAGCTGGATTTATGCTTAGATGGCTACACTTCTATTTAGAGTGCAATGTGAAGTTGCACTGGAAGTGACTTTTAAACAACCGAAATTCAGAGTACTAGACAGTCATGGCTGTGACAGGCAGAAAGACTTTTCATAATCAATGACTTAACAGCCAGAGAGTTTTATTTCATCCTGCACTTCCTTATCCTGAATAAAGGCAGGGCTGCTCAGGTTTTCAGAGCAGCACTACAGAGCTGTCTCAGGACAGGTGGTTCCATGACAAACCAGAAACAACTGGAGCGCCCTCTTCCTCTTTTCCAGCACTTGGCACTCGTCAGACTCTGTGCAGACACAGCAATGATGAACCACACTTTCAGAAAACTTCTTTGGGAAGAAGCACTTGTTACCTACAGCTGGTGCAGCAGCAGCAGAAAGGATACAAGGATCAGTGGGACCATTCCAGCAGCTGCTTGACACCATGTCAACTTAATTACAACCTGAAGAACCATCAGTACTGCTGACTATTCTGGTTAATTAGCTTTGTTTCACCATGCATCCCGTTCCCCAGATTCAAGAACATCCAGGAGTTTCTGCTACCCCGTTCCCCAGATTCAAGAACATCTGAGAGTTTCTGCTACCACCACACAAATTTATAGCCACTACAATCACTGAGAAAACATGAAAACAGTCCCCAAAGTCCCGAACCAAGAAAGTAAAGAAATACATCCTTTACACGAGATATTCCTCAGCTACTGCAAATTTCTGGCAAACACCACTTGGAAGGAAGCAAAAGAGAAGGACTTATGATTGTTGATATTGACAGCAGGGGCTTTGAGTTCTGTGCTTTCAATACAAATATCTTGCCACCATTTCCCACATCCTAGATCACCTTAAAAAACTGGAAAAAAAAAGAAACCCTAAAGACAATTACCCCATCCCAAACTCCTTGTCAATTTATATCTCTCCATGTAAATATCTGATGTGAATTCAAGAAACTGGACCTACAGCTTCAATCCACAGTTACTGAGAGGGTCTGGGAGCAGGTGCAAGGGAGCTGAGAGTAGCTGCAGGGACTCTGTTTGGCTCTTTGCCTTCAGACATGGTGGGACAATGCCAATGTTGGGGACAGCACTGTCATCCTTCTCCTGCAAAGCCACCTTGTCACAGAGTGTGGTGTCCAAGGACTTCTGCCACAGGAATACATCTGCTGGCATGCAGAAATGGCAAGTTTTAAAGGCTCTTCGCTTCTGCTCCAGCCTGCTTCAAGGCAGCAGAGAAACTAACATTTTAAGAAACTTACTTCTCAGGAATAAATATTTATAATGAAGCTAATCTGAAGGCTGTGCTGTTCCCAAAGAAATGCAGCAACAACTGTGAGTTCTTTTAATCTTTAGTCACAAGGTTAATCATCTTTTTCTTTTAATCTGAAATAAAAATGGGGCACACAAAAAATAACTTGTGTAATTTATTAAAGGAATTCATGAAGTGTCTAGAAACAAGGTATTGGAATTTTAAAAAAAAATCACCAAATCAGGTTCAAAAGGGCCTGGCACACATCATAAAATCAAGATTCATTACAAAACAGTCAGACAAAGAACCTTGTAAATTTTGTAGAGTGTCACAAACCAAAATATGACCTCTGAAACTTTGAGTTAAAAAAGGGAAGGCTAGGACGGCTACCTCATATAGAAATTGCCTTGACCTCTGTTCACAAAAGCATTGCACTTTGTCTCTGGAGCAGTTCCTTCTAAATGAGTGAAAAAAAAAAAAATTAGTTACTCCTGTTGGCATTACTGGAATTAGGATCAAGCCCTCCTCATAAAAGGCATGGCAAGCAACCCTTACCCCATCACTCCTCTAGTTATTTCCAGTGAGACAAAGGTAAGTCAGCCTACCAGGGTGCAGGTGTGAGGAAAAGGTAGGCACACTCTGAAAAAACAGTGAACATGCACAGTGATTACATAACAGACTACTGCAAGTATGGGGCCAGGGTGCTGGATTTGATTTTTAAATAGATGTTCCTATCTAGAACATCCCCACTCAACCAATCTGTGTGGTTAGTTATGGCCAGGACTTGTTACCCAGAAACACCCTATATGAAGTCACTGGGACCACAGGCTCAAAGGCTACTCCCTACAAGCTCTTTACACTCCAGACAATCCCACCTTCTTAGGGCTGTTCCAAAAACCACAGGAAGAACCCCCTGTAACACATGACCCAATACATTATTTACCTCATATGCAAGCGGCATTTCTTTGACACATCACCTTCTCTAACACAAGAAGCAACATAAGCTGAAGGACAAAACTAGTAATAAAATGTGTCACTACATGAACTCCTTCTGCTACTGGCTTGCAAATCCAAAAGTTTGTGACATCACTTAAACAGCATTCAAAAGTATTCAAATACAACTGTTGTATTCTTCCTGAAGAGAGCAGAATGAAAAAGTATTGAAAATCACAGCTCTAGTTTCCAAAGACTTTTTGTGTTTTTTTAAAAAAAAATGTGAAGGGAACAATCACATAAAAGTACACAAATATCAAACACTGACCAACTGACCAAACCCTCATCTTTCACCTTTGTTCTCACAGACTTCACATAAAAGTATACATAAACTAAAACCACTTTAACTTGCCTTGGCTTTCTAAAGTCCAACTTTAAGATCCTACGAAACTGAATTTGACAACAGGCATCCCATCCTCAGCAAAACTCAGCATTCATGATACTGAGCTTTTGAAAGTCTAATTACTAGTTTTAGTGCCTAGACAGAAAGTAAAGTTTTAATTTAACAAGAAAACAGCCTTGCACTGTAAACACTCAAGTGGGGATTTAAATAAAGTTTGCAGGCTTAAACCCATAGTTGTATTTTTTTCCAGCCAAGATTATTTGTTTACTCCTATGAAAATCAGTATGCATATTTTCCAAAGACAATTTGCAAGAACACTCATGGTCCTTAGAAAGGTCCTCATCAAGTTGTAATCATTCATAAAAAAAAAAATCTATACTGTGTGATCACAGTCAATGACAGCAATGATAATGTGCCATACCATACCTCCTTCCACTCTCAGTATGCACATGGTAAAGAAATATGAAAACCAAATTAAAATCTCAAAATACTTTTCCCATTGCTATGGATGTGCAAGACCAAAATTTTTAAAACACTCTTTCAAAACCTTTCTTTGTGCTCATGATTTTTACTACACTAAATGAAAGACTATTCTCATTGATTTATACTGATGTATGTTAGATTACCATTTGAATGTCAGGATTTTTTAGCCTATATATCCTTTTTTAAGCAAGAGTATAAATTATTATATGCTTATATCGAAAAAAAACTCTCACGGAATAAGAACATTATTGAAGTAGACTTTGTATTAACAACTAGTGCTGAGTAGTTCGAGCGAAATCTGCAATCTATCAAAGCAGTGAAAGCAGAAGTATTTTAGTAAAGCTTAATTAAGTTATCCAAAATGTTCATAATACAATAACAGCATCATACATTTTTGTTATGTCTCAGGATGGCACGGGTTTTTAATCAGTTTAATTAATAGTCAGCAAGAGGGGAGGACTGCTCTATTTTCCCTTAACCAGTACAAATTTTCATTCATAAAGTAACAAGGAACATTATCTTTGTCAGCACAGGGAACTACTGTTATCACAAGCTGTCATCACATTGCAACAAGACTTGGTTAAATCTTGTTTCAGTTAAGTGTGCATTTTTTCACTAGTCAAGAACTTAAAACTTTTCAGAAGAAAATATGTATAATGTCAATATTACAAGGTAATTTATGTGAAGTATAGTAGGCTATTCTTAAGCTTGCTGTTGACATTTCCTTCCATTAAAATTTATTTTAAATGTGCTTATATTTAAAAAGCGGTTGAACATTCAGACCAGTATAGACAAAATTCTTTAGAAACCAGATCTGTCATTTGTCAACTCTATATATCAAACAACACTTACAGTCCCACTTTCAGCAGTACCCCAATATTAGGCTAAGCACGGCTAACCAGAGGCAGCACATCCTAATTGCCACTCTGCGGGGAACACTCAATGCACCAAGCAAATTACCATAGGAAAGGGACCGGGGCGCTTCTCCTCCCTCCACTCCCAGACAGGGAAGCGAAGCTGCTCAAAACAGTACCAATCCTGCCAATTCCCAGAATTCTCTTTTCCTCTCGGGTTTTACTCTCCCTGCACTTTTTCCCCGACTGCCATGCAACAAGGCCGAGCTCCCCTCTCCCCTCGGTGCAGCTGTGCCACGACGGATTTCACTGTCGGTGTTGCGCAACCGCGCACACCAGGAACGCGGGGAAGGGCCCGTGATCCCGCCCCGCGTTCCAGCGTGGCGGGTCCCCAACAGAAGCATCGCCTTGGAGCCGGATATGAAAGCGCAGCGAGGGGACCGCGCGGCGGCTGCTGCTTTGCCGCCGCCACCACCACCACCACCCACCCCCGCACCCCTCGCAGCGGGGCCGGGAGGCGCGGCTGGCCGGCGGCCGGAGCGCACGGCAAGGCCGCCGCGAAGAGCCCAGGGAGCGCCACGGCTCGGCCCT
>VZTI01001686.1:1179927-1220540 GCA_013397865.1 Struthidea cinerea | reverse complement strand
GGGCGCGGGTGACGCCACGGGGCGGGGCGGGGCTCCCGGGCAGGGGGCGCGGTGCGCGCGCGCGGGGGGCGGGGCCGGCAGCCCCGGGGGTGCGGGAGCTGCTCCGTGTCGGTGTGTCGCTCCTCGGGGTCCGTGCGGGCGGGTCACCCCCTCGGGAGCCGTCGGGGATTTCCCGCCGGGAAACGCCGCTGCTGCCACCGCCTCCCTCCTGCCTTCCCCGCCGAGCTGCCCCGAGGCCCCAGGCGGAGCTGGGGGTGCCGCGAGCGAGGAGCCGTCTGTTCTCTGCCCAGGGCAGGGATTGAATTGGCAGCGCTGATTTCTGAGGGGATGGTGTGGAGAGCGACGTCTGAGCTCTCTCCCTGTCTGAGGAGAAGTTGTTCAACCTGGGTTTCGCCTCTGCATCCTTCATGATAGCCAAGGTCACTCCTGCATCCTTCGTGATACCCAGGTTCACCCAGCAGTAAATCTCAAAAGAATGCTTAACACCACAAGGAAATAAAGCACAGGGATGTAAACACTGGGTAGGTACCTAAGCAAGTAATGTCTACACACAAAGCACTTGATGAAAAATACGTTTGCTGTTACGCCATTAAAGTAAGATTTTTTAACTTCCTAAACAAAAAGTAGGCCGATAAATTTACTGGCAAAAAGGGTCAGCCCCAAGATACAGACTTGGAATTGAAACTGCTTTGCATGAACTTCCGTAAAATGATACATTGCAGCTAACAAGGAAAAAAGGCTGATCACCTTTGCAAATGTTTTACTGGTGCAAGTGGAAACACTGGCAGAAAAGGGACAGATAGGTTATTTTTATATTGCTTATTGTATGTTCTTGAGAAGGACGCCTTGGCTGTCTGCTGCTGCTAAACACAGATAATAATAAACAGTCTTTGTAAAGTGAGGTAGTTGTATCTTGTAGCTTAATTAGAATTCATAAAGTACTTACATTTTGATGGAAGGTATTATATGACTGTATTTTTATTGTTGAACCCTAATTACATATATCTGTCTGTAGTTCAGAGTTTGCATTTTTTCCAAAGCACCCTATGGCAAATACCCGTGTGGTGTTTTCTTTATAAAACTGCCACTAATTAAAGTGGATTTTGCAAACAGACGAGCCAAAGACATCATCCAAACCCCATACTGCCTTTGATTTTTATGTTCAAAACAGAATTAAAAACACTGTGTTCTCATCCTTCCAAAAATTTGCAGTATTTCTTCTAAAATCACCAGACTGACAAATTGATTCTGTTATATATCCTCAAGGTGGTTTTCTTTGAAAAAGTATGTTATGGCACTACTCAGCTAAATAATCTTATGTTAGAGCTAAACCACAGAGAAATGGACCCCAGAAGTCTGGTCTGTTTTAGTGAGTGTATTTTTTTCTGTACAAAAGCTCCTTCCAAGGATTCCAAGGTGCTCACACCTGGGAGGAACTTACTTCTATAGAATCCCAAGAAGGTGACCAAGAAGTCAATAGATTTCTTTTATTTGTTTTCATGTTCTTCACAAACAAGAACTGAAGTGACATGGAAGTAGAGGAAGCATGTGAGAAAACCACCCTGTATATGAGGAATTAAAATAGAGGTGCGACTTTTTAAATGTAGTATTTCTGTTTCATTATTTGAAATAATGTGAGGAAAGAATAGTAAAAGCCAAGCTTTTTGACAAAAACTTAAATTTCATAATACCAGTACATTATTTTTCAAGTCCATTAAAAATTTCTGTGCATTATATTTTGGAAGTAATAATTAACACAATTGGTTATGTAATTTTTGAAGAACTGGTTTTTCAGCTACATATACAAGCATATCTGTTTTCACAGGCTTAAATGATAGTTTGAGTCCACTGTTTTATCTGATATACTGATTGACTGTATTTGCACTCAAGATCAAATCTACTGCTGCTCAGGGAACATTAAGAAATTGTGTACTTTTTGTATTTTTGTTACATGAAAATTCTATGAAAAATATAAAATTTCTCTTAGCAATAAAAATTGGGGTTTTTTTGCGAAATCCAGAAAAAGGGGCACTTATTTGTTGGTCATGCTGTTGATTGCACCAATGTTCCTTAATCCATGTGTAGAAAGAGCTCTTTCAAAGACACAAAATGTATTTTATACAGATGAGTCATAAGATAAGGAATCTTAAATTACTGAAGTTTGGAGCACTTGTTTGTATTGATTGAATGTGTCCGTCCTTTGTTCTAATATGGGTTTATGGATTCATTTCCTCTTACAGAGCATTAAGTTAGAGCTTTAAAAGCTTCCCAGTGTACAAAGTCTGGTACAGACAATGCCAAATTCAAACATAGAGAAAGGTTTTTGGTTTGAGTCATGTCCTCAGGAAAGTTTTAAAAGTCACAAGCATCCCACACACTGAGCTGGGATGAAGTAGATGAGGAAAAGCTCATCAAATATTTTAGAGTCTGTCTTTCAGGTCAGATAGATTTTTATGAGTTTGTCAGGCAAGAGGTGATCCAAAGGCCTAGGCTAAATCCCAGACAGATCCCAGTCTAGATCCAAAATAACATTTTCTTCTGCAGACTCTGTTGCAGTTTGATTATTCCAGGCTTTCTAGGTTTTTTTTTAGGAAACAACGTGAAACACTTCAGTCTTTTTAATCCTCAAGCTACAGTGTCAGTTCCACTTTAAATTAAATTGTACTGTTTCACAGTACAGCGCATCGCTATGCTGAGGCAAGCTGTAAACTGTGGAAGAAATGGGAAAAAAAAAACACAAAACCCCTCAGGGGATGCCTGATTGCAGTGAATCAAAGAGTCGAGTTCTTACATTCACACGAATTAAAAATTAATAGCTGATCGTTTAAGAGTCAAAAGCAAAAATAGGTTTTAAATGAATCAGCATACCCAGGAAGCATCTCTTTACCAGCCCTTGCCCCTGGGTCGTAAAGACGTGAGGGGCTCCAGCCTCTGGAGTGTCCTGGCTGCCGACTGGCACAGAGCGGCTGCACACTGAGCCTAAGCCAGGTCATCTCAGCATCCCAGCTCCAAGTTCTCCCCATGGCACCTTGCAATGGCTGACATTTTTGTCTTCTGCTATTTCTCTGTGTCAGTGCTATAAAAGGAATATGAGTACATAACTTTCTGACAGGCAGTAACATTTGGGAAACGTATTTGCCTACTTTTTATAAGGTGTCTCTGTAGTTTAATGAGGTAAGTGCAAATAAAATAATATTTTCCAAGCTGAAACTGAAAATCTATCATAAAAGTACTCTCTTTTGGCTCTAGCTGGTGAGAAAAAATGCAGGCACATATTCAGAGCTGGGAAAAAGTGGCGTATTTTAAACTTCAATCGTTAGACCAGTTTACTCCCACGGAAGTTTTTCCTCTTGATTTAATTCAACAAGATTTTAAAATTACTGAGGGGCCAATGATATAAATTTTAGTAACTCCGGATATTGAATTTCCTCTTTTAGGTCTAGTGTTAATACTGCTGTAGCCTAATTGGTTTTACCATGACTATGGTGTGCCCTTGTGTTGAAGGCTTTACAAACACTGTTCCTGAAAAATGCCTTGCCCACAGGGGAACAGAATGTTAAAAAGTGGGTAGGGTAATACATTAGTCCCTTCTTCTACTGCTTTGGCAGCTGATCATTTTGGGCTTGCCCTCTACATGATTTCTCTCTGCTTTTTTTTGACTTCTCGAAATAGGCAGGAATATGCTATTAGATGCTTTCTAGATAAAGGCTATTGCATAGCTTTAAGGTGGGGAATAAACTAGACACAATAAATTATTAAAAGCCAAAGTTGCCATACTAGGCAATCTTCCCTATCCAAGAAGCTCCATCATTATTAATTTATTAATATAACTTATAACAGGGAGAGAAGCATGAAACCCACGGATTTATTGGGTTATTTATTTATTATTTACTTTTTATAATTATATATGTGTGTATATATGTATATGTGTATTCTGGGCCATCCTGAGCCCTCATCTATTTGCCTACCATTCTGGTGGGTAAGGAATACAATTTGTATTCATGTTTGGTTTCTGTTTTTCAAAAAAATACCATTTGAATCTGTTGAACAGCTATATTTTTAACTTTTTCTTGCATATGCCAGTGGTACAATATGTCCACTCTTTCAAAATAATAAATAATTGTTTTCTTCTCAGTACTACATGTAATTAATAAACAGCACTGAAGACCTGGGAATTCCATTGCTGATTTCACTGAATTCGAATCTGACCTTGAATTATGTAGACACTGAAAAGCTTTGGCAGAGAATTTTCCAGCTTTCTGCAGCATTCTGTGAGAGCTCTGTGGTTCTCATGAAAGCTATGAAAAACACTGCTACAGGTTTTTGTAAACTAATTCTCTATCTGTGCACCTGGGGTCTGTTTTTCAGAGTTGTCATGGGACACAGTGAAGTAATATTTTGAAGTAGGTGTTGTGAGCTTTGGCCAATAGGACAGGGGGTGGCTAGCCAAAGATCCAGTAACCTCCTGTCATCCTTGGGAACCAAGTTATATAAACGAATTTATAATTAATTAAATAGCCACTTTCTTCCTGAACTTGGATTGCATCATTACTCGCCGTTCTCGGTATACAGTGACAGAATTATTTCCCCCAAGCTGCAGAAAGCCATGTTTGATCATTCTCTTAATAAAGTCTGACCTGTTGCAAAAGTTCCAGTTCCAGTGAAAAGACTTGAGCTTTTCTATAGTGGAAGTTAACTGTGCTCTGATCTGGCCTTTTGTCTTAATGCTTGTCTCATCCACGCTCAAGCTCACGAAATGGAAGTTTGTTCAGGCAGTAATACTCACGTGCCAGTTAGAGCTCCTCCTTATGCAGGCTACGACTCATTACTCGTCCAGGGAATGTGCTGCAGCATTCAGGCTGCTTTCACTGCTCTTTCTACAGTCCTGCATGTAGGACAGACAGCTTGGATCCCAGCTCAAACAATTGTCCAGAAAAGGACTCTGAATCACCTCAGATTGAAAAATATAACCATAGAATAAGCTCTAAACATGTACATGGGTATGCATGGAGACAGTGAGAGCATCAAGTATAGGAGTAAAGCACGTGGCTTGAACTTGGATTGCACCTGGGCTTGGCTAGTCTGTGTGTGTGGTCTTAAGGGCCAACCATTCATATGAATCATGATGCCTAAATCAAGGAAGTTCCTTAAATCAGCAGCTAGCACATCAGTATAATTTCCAGAGTATTCTCAAACCCTGTCTTACTTGTGTCATAGCTTGCTCTGTGATGTTCCATACTCATTCACCAGTCTGTTTCCTGCTCTTTAGTATAACTTGTGCTGTCTCCTTTGATGTGCTCATTAGCAGACACAGAACATGCTGATATATGAGTTCAGGCAATTGCATTTTTACATGTAAGCAGTCTTTGACATTCCCTGTTTAGTGGAGTATTTCTGAGGGGTTTTTTTAAGTCTTTATCACCAAAGTAGCATTGAGAGAGTAGGAAATAAAATTTGTATTTTCTGTCTGCTATATCTATATATTTTCTGTATCTACATATTTTTGACCTAGAGGCCTGCAAAGAGAAAAAAAACTTTGTTTTGCCTACCTTCTACCTTTCAGAAAAACAAGCACCTATTCTACTACTGTCCATCACACTCCTAATAGTTTTTCAGACAAATTTCTACTTTCATGTTTCAAGCTTCTAAGGTTAGAGTTAAGAAGTGAGAGTGAACTATGAAATGGTTTGGCCACTTTTAGTAACTTACTTGCATAAAAGAATTGTACCGAGTACAGTAGAGGTCACAAATCTTTTCTTATCTATCCTTGTAAATTAATCCAATAGCATAACACAACTTAAAAACATGATAATAACAATGAAGGGGATCCCAAATCAAAATCCAGGATATGAACACTAATTAAAATCAGAGTTGTCTCATGAAAAACATAAGCTCCAAGCACTTTAGCTTTCCTAACTGGTATCAAGCTTTTAACTCAGTAACCTGAAGCTAAGTTCTAGGTTGTTTTTGAGAGCAGAAGTTTAGCTGCTGCTGCTGTAAGCAGAATGCAGGTGTAAGAACATCTCGATTGATTAATGTGTAATTAATAATACAGAAGAAGAACAATTGTATACAGTTTGCACTTAACGATCATAACTTGTATATAATTCCTATCAAACTTGCACAGTTTGTAAAATAACACTGACTCTCACAATACATAAGATGCCTCATGGGGTGCAAGTAATGGATTTTAATTGATTTGCTTTCTGGATAGATTCCATTTGGTCCATAAAATCTCAGACCCTGATGTGTATGATTTCAACTCTCTCTCCCAGTAGTGTACAGCGAAGGTAACACAAGGTGTCATGCCATATGCTTAAATGCGTTTGCAGCTGAAACATTACTCCTGATGTTTTCCAGTCTTTTTTTTTTTTTTTTTTTTTTCCTTTACCCGTGCCTCACTTCCCTAGAAATCAGGAGGCGCAGAGAGCACTGCCGACTGATGTGGTGTGGCAGGCTCCGGTGCAGGTGTAATAAAGAGATGCAAGACCCAGATTATTGCTGGAATGCAAATAGAAACCTTAATCCTCCGTGTCACCTGCTTCTGAAACACTTTACTTAACATTGTTTTGTGTAGTGTTACTTGGCGTGTTTCGTATTTGTTACTCAGCCTTGTTTTGGATAGCGACTTCACGGGCCCATCACAACTTCACGCGCCCTTACATCGCGCACGCTGGAAATACGGCATCTTTAACAGACCCGTAGCCAGAAAAACAGTTTGGAGGTGGCTCTGCGACGTGCCTTGGCTGTGCCCAGCCTTGTACCGTGAGGTCATTGCGGGTGTGCAACACACGCTGTTGGCGGGCGGGCCCCGGGATGGTCCTGGGGCCGCGGGGGAACGCCTGCTCCCACGGGAGCCGCCCGGGAGCCAGCCCCGCGGACGCCCGGAACCGAGAGCAGGTCCAGCCCGCGGGGCGCAGCCGGGGAGCCGCCCTCTGCCCGCCCCCGGCCCCGCCGCCTCCCTCATCCGTCCTCCCATCCCTGGCATCCCTCCGTGCCTCGCTGCTGGCGCGGCGCGGCGCAGGGCGGCGATGTGGCGGTGGCGGTATGTGAGCGGCCGGCAGCTGCACGGCTTCCGACACTACAAGGTAAGGGCAGCCCCGGGGCCGGGAGGCAGGCCGGCGGACGGTCCACCCCGTGTCGCGTCTCTGGGCTCCGGAGCGCTCCGCTCTGGGCGGCTGGATCCCAGCCCAGCCCCGCGGTGCGTGCGGCCCCGGCCGGCCGGGCCACCCCTCCGCCGCCGGAGGGTCCGCAGGTCTCTTCTTCCCAGGGCCAGCAGCTCTGCCTATTCACCTCAGCAGGAATGAAGGTGGAGGAACTGTGGCTTCGAGAGCGCTCTCCATGTTGCTTACTAGGAACTTGTTTTGCACAGCAGCTCGTTAAAATATACCTGTGCCCCCAGGGGGATGTCCCGCACCTCCACCTGTGCCCGCCCGCACCTGGCCGGGGCTCGGCTCTGATCGAGTGCGTGCCCTGGGCAGGAGTTGGGTGTTAGCGGGGCGGCAGGTCTCGGTGGAGACAGAGTGAACTGGGTTTTGAGTGAGTGTCAACGTCTATAAAAGCCCTGCCCGTTTTAGAGCAGCGTGGTTTTGGAGGTATCCGGTGTTTCTCTAAGAAAGCATGCATTGACACTGTTTGTCTGGCTCTCTGCAAAGCCTTTGGACACAGGAATGCTCTGGCATTGAGAAATAAATAAGAAAGCCAAGGGGGGAAAAAGGAAAAACTTACTTTAAATAATTTGAACTAAACCTTGTGTTTGCAAATAACCGGCATGCAGAATTCAAATAAATGGGTGAATCATTAGATATTTGGATTTACCAGTGTTATGTCACAGACTTAGGAGTTACAGGGGGTGCAGTACAGGGGATCATCCAGGTTTGCTGTAGTTGAGGTGCAGGTGTGTGAGATGGGCCATGCCACCCTGTTCACACACCCTCACCCCATTCCCTGTGAAAAGCATGGGGATAAAAGCCAGCTTCTACCAGCACAGCACCCAACCTTTTATTTTATGTTATGTTCAGTTTCCTAGAGCAGCCCCTACACCATGCTCCCCAAGATTCTTGCCTTCTTGCTCTTACTGTGTGCCTTTCCAGGCTGGGCTCCAACCAGGGTGCTCAGCTTTTCCTGGTTCCTATCAAGCCCTTCCCAGGGCCAGCAGCTCTGCCTATTCACCTCAGCAGGAATGAAGGTGGAGGAACTGTGGCTTCGAGAGCGCTCTCCATGTTGCTTACTAGGAACTTGTTTTGCACAGCAGCTCGTTAAAATGTACCAACCTATTTGTGTGTCTCCAGTGTGAGTGGGATAAAACATTCTGCAAGCTGCTTCTGGCCGCTGGGCGTGAGCTGCACAGGTCTGTGCTTGAATGGTGAAGCTGCAGTCTTGCCTGAGATCAGGAGGAGGAAAATAAGCTTTTAGCATAAACGGACGTTGTTATTTAAGTAACTTTCCTAAATTAGTTGAGTTCATAGTACAAATACAAGGGATGCTTGTATTTCTTATCACTTGAATGAAAATAGCTTCAAACAAGAGCAGATGCGGAAGAATCAAAACAACATTCTTTTAAAAACTTGTAATCATTGTGCCCAACTTAGGACTTACAGGGGAAAAGACTACCAGAAGACAGAAGCACATATCAAATCATTTTATTTGAATATCTTGGTTTATTGACAGCATTGCAAAAAATTATGTAGGGTAGTTTTCTTAACTATAAGTATCAGCCAATGCACTTGAAAAGTATCTGTTCGTCTGTGTTCTGAAAAAAATTCTGGTAAGTGCAGGCTTTAGAAAGATAAAATACTTTCCTGTTATCTGAGGTGACTTGGGACTGGCATATCTTGGAAATAAATAAATCCAAATGGCACGGATTACACACAGAGAAGTACAGCTACATGAGGTTGGTGCTGCTGAGCTGGTTGGGTGTCTGAACCATTTTGCTGGTGCTCCAGGTTGTAGGAGGACCTGGCAGGTGATGGCAGCTCTGCCTATTCCTTAATGCCGCTTACAATGGATTAAAATTCTCGAGAAATACAAGAGGGGTGCAGCAAGGAGACACTAATCACTACCATAGTCTCTTGTCCCTCACCCTCCCATACCTTGGGCTGCTGCCACCACCAAAGCTTTGTTCTCACCACCTCCCAGGCCTGAGACATGCTCTTCAACCTCGTGTTGCCCTCTGGCTGCCATCTCCTCCCCTTCAGCCTAGGGCCTTACTGCACCCTGCGCCTCCAGCTTCCCAGCCCCTCGGAGGAGATTGCTGCTTCCCTTGCTGCCTACTCAGCAGGCGCTAAACTCTGATCACTGTGCCCAGCACGCGTGGGTTACTTCTTCTTACAACCTCCTGGCTGTTTCTGTACTGTGTTTCCTGGTGAACCCAGCTCTGGGGTACTGTGGAGGGATGCATGAGTTGGCCCTGTGAAGAACCAGGTAATCTCTGAAAGTATTTGTGAGCATACATTCAATATTAAGCTGAAACAATGTATTGCATCTGGACTTGAAGCGTGCATAAAAAACTTCAGGTTTGGTGGCATCCATCTCTCTGTTGTACGTCACACTGCAGCGTTGTACTTGCAGTAGTATCAGTGGCTTAATATGCTCCATACTTTGCACAATTTATCTTCTGAGTGTAACACAGCTTAAAAAAAATAATTTGTGTAATCAACTCCTTTTGTAAAGGTAAATTTGGCCTGAAAAAAATGCTGTTCAATTTTCAAAATTTTCACACAGCTGAATTCATTTCTCTGCCATGAATGCTCCAATTGTATGTCTCAGGCACTGTCTGCTGTTTGCAGTTGGAGGAGGGCCTCGGCAACAAAACCAGCACAGTTCTTTGCAAAGGGAATAGCAACCCTCTAATGAATGCAAAGACTTCAGCACCCTTTAGCATGTTAGGTCCATGTATATTATAGGCTTTTGAAGCAAGTTTTCTCCAATTACCAAGCTTTGGCTTGCATCACAGAGTGATCTCAGAGCACAAAAATGCATTTCCTTGGGATGAACCTAAACCAGCTGTACTGGGAACAAGCACACAGGTATACTCAATATATTAAGTCTACAGTATTATAATGGAACCAGTTTAATAACTTCTGAAATCCTTATAGCGCGGACATTGGCTCCTCAGGGCTAGCTATTTCACTTTACGAATCTATTCCCATTGATTCTGCGTGTAGTGAGGTTTTAGATATTCAGTTTTCCTTTTTCTGCTCAAAAGCGCACCGAGAACAGGTGGAGGTGTGACGATGAGACATTTCAGACACAACCCTGAGTATCACTGCTGTGGTATTTCTGTCATCTTCTTGCCTGGGGCGCAGGTGCTGATTCCAGGACGGTTGCATGCTCAGGTGATTTGCTGCAACTGTATCGCAGAAGGTTCTCATCCCTGGTTTGTGTGCTATTCCCTAGGACATGGAGCAACACAGCTGAAAACCTACAACCAACTGAAATTGCAGGGTTTGGACCATGTCATTCTTACATTTATATTTTATCAGCATTTTGCAGTTCTACAAGAGCACCCGTGGAACTACACTGCTACCTTTTCTTCTGCTTGCTGGGGTTTCTGTTGGAGACAAGCTGTTCTGCAACAACCAGGTGATGAGTACAGATAAAAACAGGATTTGGTTCTTTATTTTTATCCTTCGCACCAGAATGCAGTAATGTCAGTGGTGAGCTTGTGTTGCCATTGCCTCTTCTCATCACTTCATTCTTAGGGTTTCTCTTGCATATTTGCCTTGAGTCACCTTTTTTTACAGTACCTGTGCACAGACGTTTTTCAGGCCAGAAAACTTTGATGCTTTATCCTGTTTCAGAATAAAAGAGATCTAAGAACAAACTATAGAGGCTTGACTCAAACAACAGGCCTTGGAAAAGATTATTTAAAAAAATCAGATACAACATTAAAAATTAACCTCTGAGGTTCCACATTTTCATCTTGTTTCGTCCACACTGTTTCTGTCCTCTAAGGCATTTTTTTAGCCGGTAACTGTTTGGATAAGGGGTGTGGTGAGGAGGGGAGAGTAAACGAGTTATAAGTGGTTTCATTTCAATGAGGTGTCTGCTACTGTCCCATGTTCTCATAAGTAAAGTAAGTAGAGGTAACTAAGATGAAATCATTGTAAAATGGAAACATTTAAAAGAGTTAAAAATGTTTCTTTTAAGAGAATGGAAACATCTTTAAAGAGAATGGGAACATTTAAAGTTCTCTGTCAAAGTAGGAGGTTCTATCAAGTGGGATTCTACCTACAGGCCTGTGTCTCTGTCCCAACTCCATTGCTGTTCGATACTTTCATTACATAACAGAAGGGAGAATATTGTAAAATTTTCTCTATACTAAAGCATTTTGAAGAATGGGCTTATGATTTAAAATATACTTGGAAAGGGGATATAATGGCGAGAAATCAATGTGAAGAAATTCAGTAAACAAGGTACAGCACTTAGGGGAAAGAAAATCAGCATTTCGAACATAAAATAAGAGACAGCAGACTGCAGGAAAGATACCAGTGGGATCAGAGTGTCGACAGCATTGTGGCTGTCATAATGAAGAGAAAAGTTCTTAAGTTGGAAGTGTCATAAATATGTCAAAGGGTTACGTTTACTCCTGTAGCTGATGTACTGATCAGGTGTCGGCTGGAATAATGTGTCCTGCCTGCTTTGGCCCACAGTTTACAGTCAGTCCTCAGAATGGCATTGTGAATACAAAGAGGCTTAGAAAAGATGAGCTGTGCGAAACAGTCTGAGTAAAGTGGGAGTAAGAGCCTAGCAGCCAGTTGGTCTTCATGAGTGACCTTTTAAAGAAAGACAATACATGAGCTTTGGCTAAACAAAGAGAAATTTAAGGCGTCTGCTATGTCAGTCTTATGTTGATAAGGCCTGCTGGAACAGGAACTAAAGGGGATTGGATAATCATTTTATCAGTCTTAAGAAATGGCTTGATTTCTCTGAGGCAAGATCAACAATCTAGTGTTGAGTATTAATAAACAGTTGCTGACACCTTTTTAGGAAAGTTTTGGATAATGTATTCTCTTGTAGTGTGCTGACATGGTTGTTTCTTGTAAGCAATGGGGTCATTACCTCATGGAAACTTGATCTGCATCCTTAATGTATACTGAACATGATCCTGCATTAGGTGAACGCGCTGGGCTAGAAGGTCTCTCAAATTACATCCCAGCCCTCATTTTGGAGGGTTAGAGAAACAAGATCAGATGTATGATGCTCACATTTCAAGATCTGACTCTTTCTCTTACACTGGCTTATACCAGGAGAGCAAAGTGTGTTGAGTATAAGGTAGTGAATTACTGTCTGGAAGTTCAGGATCCACCTAGAAACAAGACTGGATTTCTGTGAAGTCTATGCTTTTCCAAGTCTACAAGTGTAACTGTGAGATTTAGAAAAATCGTAGGTTCTGCTCACCTTAATTGAACAGTAGTTTTGCTTTCAACTCTTGTAACAAAAGGAGTTTAAATGATTTTGCAAATTTAGGATAGGAGACTTTCATTTGCATGCTTATCTGGAACTTCTTAAGAGACATTCAATAATGCTCATGCAATAATGCTCATTGCACGTGGACAATGTTAGGTATGTTGAGTACTTTCGTTACATGTTTATTATATAGTGTTTTTCCACATAGCATTTTTAGTTTTTTTCACTAATATTTCATTCCAAATATTATCTGAAAGCAGTTATCAGTTGTGTCTGCTGTAGTTAGATTTTTCAAACCACTGCAGTTTAATAAAGTCCTTGAATATTTGAGGCAGTGAAAACTAACGTCGTCTGGCTTCAATAAAGCCGTGAGTCAACAGCCCACTGTTCTGCAAATAAAATCTTGCAGTCTTCTTCATGTTACTTTGATGGATTGGAAGACTGGGGTTGTAGTTAAATGTTGTTGAATAGTATGTGAAATAAACCAAACAATTCATTACTCTTACATTATCTGTCACTGCATTCATGTGTCTCATGTGTCAAAGAGCCGTGGTCCAACTGAATATGTAATTCTGAAAGACAATCTTCATGCACACATTACCTCTTTTTCCTCATCCTGTTGTAATTATAACTGACATAATGTAGCATTTCAAGAGTTCTGTAATCATTGTCTTCCTTCTATGTATCATATGCTAATGAACAAACTTAATGAAATCACATCACTGAGATGCTGCAGTTGATATCACTTGCCGCAGGACTTTTTTCCCAATGATGGGAAATTGTACATGGGTTTGAGTGCAATATTATGCCCATGAATTAACAAACGTTCATTAGATCACTTTTGGGACAAATATGCTCAATGTAAAGAGTTGCATGCCTTGTTGGATCTCATAAAAGTGCAGATACCAACCGCATAATCTCATTTTATTGCTTTATCAAGAGACGTTAGTGTTCTGAAATGCTTGTTGGATTTTTATGTGTAGAATATGCATGTGATGCTTTGTTGGGGCTACCTAAAAGCAGAAGCTAGACAAAATTAAGAGGATAAAAGTGGGTATTTATTGAAGGGCCTTCAATGGGTACAGAGCCCTAGGGCTACACCCAAAATGGACGACAGGTCACGGATTTTTCACACTTTTATAAATTTGGTCCATTTGCATATCAGGGTTGATTCTCCAATTACAATTTCAGGTAATGATGTTATTACCCCAAGTTTGTTCCTCCTTTTTAGAGGCTTTGTTTACATATTTCAGGGCCTGGGACAACAAGGTGTCCTTGAAGTCCAGGCCTAGAGAGGGTTTGTTAAGTCTAACCAGAATGGGAGAACAGTAGCTAACAGGCTATATGGAGTTTTAGAGTTACACACTAAAGCAGTACAGGGTCTGGAAAATATAAAAGCTAAAATCCTAGGGCATCACATGTATACATATGTATTTTTGTTTATTCATCTGTGTTTTAACAGAAGACTAATTGCAAAGATGTATCTGTGATTTGATTGTGGATTGTTTGCGACAAATCTAGGGGAACCCTTCTTCTAAGGGTTGTTTCATAGAGGGAGGAATCTTTCTGTGAAGTACTCTCTCTTGTGCATCAAGATACTAAATAACACAAGGGTTTAGTGTATGTGCTACAGAACCCCTGTTTAGCATCTCTTGTGAAAACTACAACACACTTTCAACCTGTCTTTGCTTTTGGGCCTGGAGTGGTTTCTTTGTGTTCCCCAGGGATTTAGGTGTGCACTCTGGCAGAGCTCCAGCTGGATAGGTACTTGGTCTACTGTTTGATCTTTAAAGGGCACATACATGTTTGTACACACACAGAAATAGGTGTAGCACAAAATCCTGCTGTTGTTTCCTTTTACCAAGTGTAGAAGACCAGTCTGCACAAAAACCTCCCATAGAAATCAACTTTCTTGCTATGTTAGAGCTTTTTTGAATAGCAAGTTAAGGATCAGTTGTGCAGTTCCTTGAGAGTGTGCAGGTTTTCGTTTTAGCAGGATTTATATTTTTACCAATCTGGGCCAGCCTCTATCTTTGTCCCTTTACAGCAGCACACATGCAGCTGTCTTCTATTATCCCTTGCTCAATATTTAATCATGTTTCTATGTTCTTTTCAATTATTTTGGCTTTGTTGTTAAGTGCTTGAATGTGTCCCACTAAACAAAGCCTTTTCCTGAAGACAAATTAGGTAGCATCCTTAACATAACTACTATTAGTTGAAAAATGGTTGCTGATTTCCAGTCCCACTGACTGTCCACCTCTCCCTGGTCTGGATAAAGCACTTGGTTTTGAGCTCCTGGCTGAGCCTACATTGAGAAGGAGAAGACCTGCTGAGGTCCCTTCTGACCTGAATGATCCTGTGATCCAAGCCCATGGTTCTGTGATCCTAAGGCAATGACACTGCTCTGCAGGCAAGGGGATGTGCCACTAGCAGGCATGAGTCCCTAAGAGAAGCCTGTCCTGTCCCGCAGCTCTAAGTGCCCATGACCTCATGGACACGGGTCCATACCTACTTCCTTAAGGGAAAGGATGTGGCCTGTGACTCAATGTGTGTGTCAGGATTCCTGAAAATGAGGAGGTGAACGATAAATAAACCTTTGCAAAGAAACATCCCCAGGACAGCAGTTTGTGTAATAACACCTTCCTGATGACTTAGTAATACCAACCAGAATTGTTGGATTGCACAAACCATGACATTCTAGCATTTACTAGGAATAGTATCAGGTGGAAGGAAAATCTAATTATATTTCCTAGCTGTAGGGTGCACAGGCTAATGGAACTGAAGGGGGCAAAGTGAGAGGGGAGAGAAGAGCTCGGGAGCCCAACTTGTGCAGCCTCTTCCTTCACAGTGCAGCTGCACCCAGCCCTAGTACAGGCTTGTAACTCCTGGACTTAGATATTGGTGACCTAATAAATATATATATATTTATATGGGTGGGGGGAAATGCAGGATAGTCCAGACTGTTTAAGCAGTAGGAGATAGAAGATCCAAGCCATTATTTATGAATAATTAACTAACTGATGATATAATGTAAAGCAATTTTATTATTAGAAATAACAGGACTGTGTTTCGGAATGCATCAACACTTAAACTGCTGAACATATTTGGCATCCACTGTGTTGTGGAGCTCTGTTGTTTATAGCATGCTTCTCTTTCTTTCCTTTGTGAAGCTTTTGTTAAAATCCAAGACCGTGTCCCGTGAAAACTACAAACCTGTAAAAGCATTTGTAAAGCAGAATTAAACTCCACATGTTTAATGTATTCTAGGAATTGGAAAGATTGATGTAAAATTGTTACCAGATGTGCCAGTATTTCAGTATTTCTTTAATTTTTGTGTGGTTCCTGAAGTGTTTCAGGTAGCATAAGACATTGCCCAGAAGGGTGATTTCGCACTGAGCTCTCTTAAGTAGTGACTGGTTCATGCCCTGGATTGGGACAGTCATTTCGCAGCTTTCAAAACTGCAAGAAAACCTCATCTTGTGCAAAAGAGAGTCCATTGTCATGCCTCCCATCCACTTGTCTGTCATTTACAAAGCACAGGTGTGGTGAATGTAAATGACTGAATGGCACAATACTGTGCTACCTGGGACAAAATGATTTAAGTACAGGAAAGGAATGGTCTGTTAGTATAAAGAGCGGCTGGAGTTGAAATAATTATGTAATGTAGTTATGCAACTACATTTCTTGCAGCTTGCTTTCTCTCCTGACTTTGAAGTTTATGTAGACATGCTTTATATTTTTCTCTTAATCGTAGTCATTCCAAAATTTTATTCTTGCGATGCCTCCACAATGCAAAGCTGGAGGGGGCTAGGGAGTCCAGTGAAGATCCAGTGTCTGCTCTCATTAATGGTTAGCTCACTCCCTGTTTGGGTTTTGTTTGTTTGTTTGTTTGTTTGTTTTTTCTCTCTAAAGTCTCCCCAAGGCAATAGCTAGGCTTTGGTTTGGAAGCAGTCTCTTCTGGAGGCAGCGCACATCATTTTTTTTGGTTTCACCATCCTTCGGCACTCTTCCAACATGGGCATTTGGGTTTTTGAACATGCACAGCAGACAGGGCTCGCTTTCATGCTCTGAAAGTGCCATATTGCTGGGTTACAGTGTAGCCTCCAGATTGTTTCAAATACTTTGAACTTAAACATACTGAATGCTAATGATGTGTTGGGTGTGTGGGGCCAGATGATGAGGCCCAGCACCCCTCCAGCAGATGCTGTGCCGTGTGGATGTGACCAGTTTGCAATAATGGGAAGTATTTCTAAGCTGTGTGGATGTGGGCCAGAGGTACCATTTGTCTTGTATTTAGCAGAGCAGACCGTGATCACTGTGAGTGCTCTTGCCCCTTGGTGTTTGGCTCTACTCTGTCACTGCAGAACCGTTGTCTTTCTTCTGTGTAGCCAAACCTTTGCTTTTGCTCATTTTTCTTTCTTTTGTTTTTCTGCAACTTTTCTTAACTGGTTTTTCCTTTTTCCCCCCTCCTCTTTAATCTTGTTTCCTTTCCCCTTTAACACGGGTGACCAGCACAAACTTGATGCTGTGCTGGATCCCCTGGGTGGAAATTAAGATGCAGGAACACAAAGTAAAAGCACATCTCATGTGTGCTGCAGAGTCACCATGTATGTGTGCACATGTCGGGTGTCTGTATTCTACTTTCCAGCTCTGCTAGAAGCCAGTAACACTGAGAGAGAAAGCAGATGGCTTTCAAGGAGATATCAGCTATTAAATAAAACCAGAAGAAGCATTTTTAAATTTGGGAGTAAGATGGAGTCAATGCCATTTTTCCTATTCCCCCACTACTGCCGTTCCCTCCCATCTGTTACAACTTCTTTTAAAAATAATTGAGAGAAGCTTTCTGATTATTCCAAGCCTTTCTTCTTTGTATAAGGACAATCAACTCCTTTTCCAGGGCAGAAAGTGTTTGCAGGGAAGTGCTTAGTTCTTGTATGCGCCTTGCACTTAAAAACCTCCAACAGGCTTATCCTCTCCACTTCTGTCTTTTAGTATAAGTGCCCTGAAAAGGACAGAATTACACAACAGCAAATGGCAGTGCTTTTTTTTACATCAGGTTCAGTGGACTCTTGCATTCATGTTCATTGATCATAATGTGAACATGTTACTCAGTACTTTGCTTTTCTGAGCAGCCATGAACATTAAACCCCTGAGGATTTCA
The DNA here is from genome assembly GCA_013397865.1 of Struthidea cinerea. NCBI lineage: Eukaryota > Metazoa > Chordata > Aves > Passeriformes > Corcoracidae > Struthidea > Struthidea cinerea. The sequence goes on along the minus strand of VZTI01001686.1, from coordinate 1,202,968 downwards.
TGGCCTTGAGGTTAGTAGCTTCTTGGGAGCAGAACAAAGCAGAGTATTAAACTGTATAGCAGACTTTATTTGTCAAGTTTTATTTTTTGCCATGACTGAAAACTGTTTTTCCATGAGAGTTTTCTTTGGTCTCGCTAGAACAAATTATTGTTGAGGGAAGAGCAAATTTCCATTCTTCTGCACATCTGCTGAATGTTCCTTCCCCACCCAGAGGACCATGGTTCCGCCACAGACATAAGAATCAACAGGATGAAATGTGGTGGGTCTCGAAATGTCTTTGGGTGACAAAAGCTGGGTGTAATTCTATTTTTTTTTCCCAATTAGGTCTGTTTCGATTTTTGATGCTTGATGTTGGAAACTGTCAGGCAAATTAAAAGCTGACTGTGTCTCATGTTTGTGTCTATTATGTAGAGATATGTTGGAAAGCTACATAATCTCTCATATTTTCCATTTAAGAAAATATAAAAATTACATAATACCTATATGGTCTCTTATATTTTCTCTGTAAGAAAACAATTTCAAAGAAATGAGACAGATTTTCCTTTTTTTTCTTCTAAGAGAAAGCAATAGTTCTGGACAGCCAGTGAATATTTTGGGTAGAAAGCCTCATTTCACTGTTGTTGTTTAACTAGCATTTTCTGCTTTTATTCATGACTTTTACTTGAGGGTGAGGGAAGAAAGAGAATGCCAAAGCAGAAGCGAGGGTAAAACTCACTTATTTTGGCCTTTGCACATTCTTATCCAGGTATGGCTGAATTCATTGAATTTGCTGGTCAGCAATTTGTCCCGTATCTCACATGGTCTTTGAATACCAGCTGGGGTAAGGAAATGGGCAGGAGCCACAGTGAAACTTTGGGCAGACTCCTGATTACCTGGAACCTCAGAAGTGCCAATGGATACTTTGAATTTTCTTTATTTTCAGAGGATTTGCATAGTTCTCATGTGAATTAAGTACTAGCTCACTGGTCCATTGGCATAGGTATTGTATGACTTGGTATTACTGTGAATTTTGGCATAAACCTAAGCAAAGCCCACAGGTTTTGGTAATTCACATGCAAGCTGTACTATCAAAAGATCAAACTGTTGTAATAATCAATGTTTGAAAGATAGATGCAGCATCTGGACCTGCAAATACATACAGAATAATGAAAAATTTAGTTTTACCTGCATATTCATTTTTTTCTGAGGTAGTGTATTTAAGAATCTTAATATATATTCTGATGGAAAATCTGTTGATGACAAAGTTGCATCGGGTTTTAAGTAATATGGGTGGCAGTAGCAGAGAAAAATGACGTACTAATGGGAATACTAATACTTCCAGTATTTTTAGAAAAATAAAAATCAGTGATATACACTTCATTAAACTGTGCATTTTATTCCCTTCGGAAATTTAGGCAGCCTGGTCTGACCAGTTGCTGCTAGGTTATGTTTTTTATATTTGTCAGTATGTATTTACAGTGTATAGCTGTGTTATAATAATTTTATGAGATTCTATGTTTATGATCTGTGATTTAAACTTGAACAGAAAATTACTCTGTTTTTGTTTCGTCCTGAAGGTTTTGTTTTGCTTTGTTTTGTCCAGAAGGTAATTAAAATATATCTTTTGTATTCAGATAGGAAAAGAGAATGTATGGAAGAGTTCCTAAGTATTTCATGTGTAGGTACCTGGGTTTAAGACAAGTGCCTAGGTTACTTTAATGACTTGAAATAGGTACTTCCAGAGTGCAGTCTCCTCCAAAGAGTACTTGGCTAAGAGAGGTCAATAAATTAACTCTGTATTTGGAGAGACAATTAACAGTTAGCTGAAGTTATGTGAAAGGAAAGACTCTTTGTCATCAGCTCTTCTGCAAGTGAACAGCTTTGTCAAACCGTGGTCTAACACATCCCTATCTTGCTGCCATTGTCTGCACACGATGTTTGGACAGTGCTATACATAGATATTTCTGAATCTTTGTGAGTCATATGCATCATCCTAACAACGTTAAGCCATATATGTGCTTTCAAAGTCCAAGAATTTCTGAAGTAATTACATGTACCACCCCAATGATGGATAACCTCTTCCAATGCCCACCTGCCAGGGCTCAAGTGCATGGTTTTGAGTGGTATTATCAGTTAAAATTGTTCTTCCTCAGATTATTCTCTGTTCTGCAGTCTCAAGGCAGGACAAAACTTGATACTGTCCTCTGAGGAAAAAGCAGACAACAGCAATTCAGGGTGGCCTTGGATTTCTGAAATATTTTGTTTGCAAAAGATACAGATATGTACTCAACTGGAATTTATAAAACACATATATTTACATATATCCAATTGAGAAATTTTATTGTGGTAATGAACTGTGCTATTTCAGAGCTCATTTTTATAATAACATTGCCATCCAGGAATTAGCATAGTGCAAATGCAATGGTGTTACTATGACAAAAGCTGTGTATCTCTGCAAGACAATATTCCACCTCCGGACACATTTAGTATTTACTATCCATCCTACATACTAGCAATGAACTGGTGTTCAGACCACAGTAATTTGCATTACTGGTAGTGCAAATAAAGGTGTTAAATCCAAAATATGGTAAAAATGCAGAATCTTATGAGGTTGTAAAATTAATAGGAATTTAAAAGTAAAATGTGACTGCAGAGCTGTTTGCCATTTCACAAGCCTAAACCTTTGTGTTAATTCATAGAGTTGCTAACAAGGTAATTGTAAACTAGGCCAGTGCTTTTAAATTAAATAAAACCCGTATGATTCAGTATGAAATAAATTTGCATCAGTCTCACTGAGTGCTCTTAAATGCTGAAGGATATGTAGTGCTGGAAAAATAGCCATTGTTCAGTGCTTTGTTTAACATGCTTGCTTTTTCCTCACAGTACAGTGCTGTGGATACAAATCCTTTATCTGTGTATATTATGCAGCCCATCTGGAATAAAATTATTAAGGTAAGAATTTTATTTAATAAAAACTTAACATGCTAATGTAAGAATTTGTTTTAAATACAGCACGTTTTTTCGTTTAAAAATACATATTGATTAATAAAGTTGAAACGAAGATATCTGATAGAAGAAAACCAATGTTGCAGTATATATAGCTGTGTTTAAGGTATGTTGTTTTGTGATTATTTTGGTTTAGAAAGAAAGGGCTTGTTCCTTTTTTTCTGATTGCTGTAGAAAAGGCATCCATTTCTTTTTTACATCTTTCATTATTACATCTTTCATTAAACAGCTTTGCAGACATGGATGGTTTTACTCAGTACAGATTATTTTTGTGCAGCATATGCTGCCTAACAACAGCATGGCTTTCTCTCTGTGCTGTGCATATGATTTTATGCAAGCGCTGTCTCATTTTCTCCCAAGGGGACTTGCTTGAGGGAGCCAGGCATTCCTCTAAGAAGCTGAAAATGAGAGTGGTTACCATGATCACCATAACGATTGGAAGATGCCCTCTTTTGCATGCTTTACCATCTGCAGTTTTTAAAAATAAAGCACTCACAGTTAGTTATGCTGTTTTTGGAAAAAAAAAAAAAAAAAAAGCTGTATCTCAAATAAATATGAACTTTATTGATCTCCAAAGAAGCAATGACTTCTGCATCTGCCTCATTACAGGAACTGTTGAGATTGGAGCACACTTGAAAATAAACCTTTGTACAAGCAAAAAAGGATGTATGTGGTCAGAGTGCTGTTCTATCTGCCATCTTTGGGTTCTATAATTCATCTGTTGCTTATTCTTGATATGGCAGGAAAATCATAATCTCTAATTCATAACCTCAAAGTAATTTAATGAAAAGTGTTTATATGACCCAGCTGAAGAATTAAAAAACAACCTGAACATGGGATGAGAAAAAAGCAATTCAAAGATGTGACACTGAATTCAGTAATTCAATTCAGAGACTTTGTTTTTATTCCCATCATAACGTTGAGGAAAATGATGTAGAAAAGCCTCTCCAGCACTCTAGCACGGGAGATGAGTAGAAGCTTTACTGTGCACTTGCCCTTTGGTTTAGGAAATGAATGGATATTCATTGAATATCATATTGAAGGGGGATTGTTGTCAATGCAAAACTTCCTTTGGAGATAAGTTGTTCTAATGGTTGCAGCATTTTACCGCAAGGAAAGCAACATTATTGAATGTCCCCAGGTAGCTTAGGGTGATAGGTCCTATAAAAAATGTGACCTTTTTAGATTTTTTTAAATCTCATGGAGTTTTAGGTGTGCATGATTTAGTTCTCTTCTTGCTGGAGGAGAACCCAAACCAGAGCAAAGAACCTAAAACCTATTTCAACAATCTGAGTACAGAACCAAAGACTGAAGCGGGTGCTGCCTGTACTGTGCCATTTGGTTTGGTTTGAATCCTGAAGATACAGCAATGAATGTTCTACTTTGCCTTCTGGTGCGAGAGGGTTACAGAATACTTATCAGTGATGTGTCACAAGGATTTAAAGGGAAATTATATTTGTCTCAGCTTTTGTAAAAGTTGTCATTCTAACATTAAAAGATATTGTCATGTAGAATCAGAGTCCTGCAGAGGAGCTGGCAGCACACAGCTGCAGAGGGAAAAGCAGTATATAACTGAGATTGCAGTACAGTCTATGTTGCTCCTAGAAATAAAAATGAGAACTGTGAGAGCACCAAAATTATTGGCCACAATGTAACTGTTTGTAAAATATCAGTAGGAATGCAAGTTGCTATAATGGTTTTGTTCTTGAGCAGTGCATTGCAATAGGGAGATTGGGATAATTGTTAAAGAGTTTTTAAAGAAATTTTTGCATCTACTATGTTCATTCAAAATTGGGCTGTACAATTGTGCATCTTGATGACTTGGAGAAGTTCCTTCACTCTGTTTAGACATCCTGATACATCCATTTTCAGATATGAATCAATTATCTTTTAGTTTCCAAACTGGTGGAAATAAAAATTCCACCTGGACTATGTTTACCAGCTTCTAGAGGAGTTAAAAAAAAAAGCAACCTTAAATTCACAAAGTGAAGGAAAAAAAAATCTGTGAGAACAATGGCTTGGGATTTGAGTCTTGGCTTTCATATGTCCTAATGGCAACACAATTTTCTCTGTATTCCATAACACAGAATTCATTCAAAGACATGTTACAAGACTTTACCATTCATTGTAAAGTGTATTTTCTATGTTATAAGAAATTGGGAGGAGCTTGATGTTAAAGATCTGTGAATTTGTGAGCTGAAAAAATATTGTCATAGCCCAGCTCATTTATCTGTGGTGGGATGCTGGACAATGGGAGGAAAAGGAAGAAATCCCACTGGAATGCACAGGTGTATGCCAACTTCACTGAAATCAATTAAACTCCCCTCTGTTGCATTTATGAACTTTGATTTTATCACTAGAATTAGGCAAGAGTAGAATTTTAGTAGTCTCAAGTGACTTAGTGAAGTTTGAGCAGAGCTTTATGTAAATGTGTACTTTACCATTTATTATCCTAATAGCTGCTATATTAAAGCATTTGCTGTTTGTGTTAAGGCTTTTAGAATGAATGGCTGTAGACACAGAGAAACAGAAATCAGTTAATACTTTGTGGAACTAAGAGTTTTTTAAAAGGTTCAAGCACACAAGGGTTTTGCCAGAGAGCAGATGTGATTCTCTGCATGGCACCTCCAGTTGTATTAATCATGTAGCACATTGATATATTAGACCTGTACTGTCGGCTAATTAGATAATAAAGATTGCAGCTCATCCTTCTATAGCATACTAATAAATTCAGGCTGTATTTTTGCGAGGTGTGTAAGAAGTTAGTCTTGAACACCCTGTGATTTTCTAATTATGAAATAGGGTGATGGTAGTGTAATGCCAACCAAAAGGATAAGGGCCATTAAATATAACAAAAGAGATTTTGCCACTGGAATATGTTCCAAATACCTAGACAGATTAGGTTCAGTAAGGATCAAAAGAACATGCTTGAGGGTTTAACTGCAGGAGAATCTGTTTTCCTGAGGACAGAACTCCTGTAACTGTTTTTCATGGTGTGTCTGTTAGCCAAAGGGATTGCAACTATAACAACATCCTTTGAAGGTTTCCTTCTTAAAATACACAGAGTTAGCAAGAAAGTGGGTTAAAATAACTTCTTCATGTTTGCACCATGTAAGCATAAATTATTTCCTGTAATAACTTAATAATGACATTGTGACTGTTTGGAATGATGAGCCTAATTAGAAAGCAGATATTTGTGGTGCCCCACTTGATTTAATAGTCAACAATGCTTATGAATCTTCCAGGAAAAGGCAGTCAGTTTAAAACAATACATTGGGTGGCATCTGTATGTCCATGTAAACATTTCATCCATAGTGTCTTAAATCCATAGTCTATTTTGATCTACGATTTAGTTTAAAAGAGACAAATCTAGAATTTTTTCAGTGTCTGTGCTTCTTATTTCATGTGAGGTCATAGACACCAGATAAATCCCAGCAGGGGATTCATCTTCTGCATCCTCAGGTAGCAAAACTGGGAGCTGTGCGGCTCTCACTGCATGCTGAGCATGCAATCATTGTAAGAAAAGGGGACTGTGCAGTGAAGGATTCCTCCTTAGATGCTCTCCGAAAGGAACTTCAGGGGACATTTGCTGTCCCTTTTTTTAGAGGTTTAGGTTTGCCCTTTTGAACACTCAGAATGATAGATATGTTACATTTTTTAAATAATAGCTGTAAGCATGGTATATTTTAAATACTATGAGAACTGACATACAGTGTTTTAAAATTAGTGATAAAGTCCTGCTGATAAGGAAAGCAACTATCAGATATAATAGTTTTCCCAATGTTATTACAGAAAACATCTAAGAAACATAGTGGGAAAGTGTTTAGGAATTTTAATCTGAGTTTTGAAAGTGTACACTTAGTGTGTACACCATCAGTTGCACAATTTCTGCTGAATATTCTAAATTGTACTATAGTTGTAAAAGATAATCTAGTCAGGATAGTTAATCAATCCAAGTATTCAGATTTTAAAAGTCAATTTTTCATGTAGTAGTAGGATAGAAGAAATGTAAAGATGTATACAATATAATATGTATTCATCTAGCTGACTAGTTCAGCTAGCTAGTCCCGAGCTATTAACAAAACATTTGATTTCAAAACTATTGTTAGTATCAGAAATAGACTTGATTTTCTTTAATATTGTCCTGTAATATTTTATAGTGTTGTAGTACTTTATATACATTTTGAGTCCTTAGACACTCCAAATAAAGTCTCCACTATTTTTGTGTTTTGAATATATTGATAATGTGTTTGAGTGATGGTAATGGTTGATACTTAGTATTTCTGCAAATGTGTTCTGTCGAAAAATCATGTAGAAAGCTGTATGTGCTATTTCAAAAAATATTCTGGAGAAACCATGTTACTTGGGAAGATTGTTACCAAAAGGGACTGCTGTCACAGTGTTAGGAGCAACTTAAAGCCACAGGGAATGAATACCTGAGAATGGTTACTGGGATGAAGAGGTTTAGGAAAAGGCAGAGAGTCCTTTTCAGCACCCTACAAAGTAAAATGAATTAGTGGGGTGTTTATAACCGATAAGTAAATAGGCAGACCCTGTCAGAAAGTTGCTATCTAGAGAAGTAGGGAGATGCTTGTAACAGGGAGATCTTCTGAATCTAAAAGTGTAATGCACTCAGGGTCTGACTTTGTTGATATTTTGAATAAGAAATTATTCACATACTTTGGAAGAAGAACTTTCCTCATTATAGTGTGGGAACAGAATACTTAAGAAACCTGCCACGTGGATGCTGAGTTACCACACTGGGGTGCTGCAGTCTTCTTTCAGTTCTGATACAGCCGATCACAAAAGGATTTCCTTGTTGGCTGGGTAAATAAGGAAAACGTACAGCACAGGGAATACAATGTTTTAAAATGTCATTCTTACGCAGTGACAAAAATCAGGCAGAAGGATTGCATTTGAAAATAAATTTCAGAAGTTAAAACTGTATTTTAATTTGAAAATGAGGAAATATACACAAATCTGAACATTGGTGATGTCATAAAGGCTTCTTTCCTGATGTAAAATGTTTAATTAAAATAAGATGTACAATTTGAAATACAATTTTTCTGAATTTTTTTCCCTTCGTTTTTTAACAGATAGTGCCTTTGTGGATTGCTCCCAACCTGTTAACATTCTCTGGATTTGTCATGATTTTATTTAATTATTTTCTAATATCTTTTTATGACTGGGACTACACTGCCTCAGGTAAATTTCTTCACATTGTAATTTTTCAGAATTAATGAACTGCTTATACTTCTGAATGTTACAGGGAGGTATCAGATACTTGAGTCTTCCACTTACTGCCTTAATGAGGCTCCTATATGTGCATATAGAAGAATCTACCTCACACATAGCATTATAAATTTAGATCATTTTACTGAAAAATCTTTTTTAATTTTATCCCTGAAATGGGTTTCAGCATATGCTGCTTGAAGTCTCTGATAAGATCTCATTTTATTTGAAGTTTATTCCAGGGTTTAAATACACAGCCAAAATCCACCTGAGTATTCTTCATAACTTGAAGATTTCACATTTCCTAATACCTAAACTGATGCCCGAATGAGTTAACTTCCCTTTCATTACTCCACACAAACAAACCCCCTATTCAAGACTACTTCTAGACAGAAGCATAGTTTCTAAATAAATGTCTCTTCAAATTATGACTTTCAAAGTCCATGTTTGCTCCTCATTGTAGACTAAGTCAGAAATTTTTTGGACCTGATTGCTCCCGAGTGTAGGACATGTTTGGTTTGGGCTTCTCAGACCAGCTGTTGGAGCCCACAGAAAGTAGTAAGAATCTTCCAGGTGATTAATATGTAAAATATATATAGATAAAAGGCTTTGATTTTCTTTAAACTAGACAATTTAGTGAAGAGAACACTTTTATTTCCTGAAATAGCTACGTTTAGCTGCCTTTCATTTTTTTATGCCTGTGGTTAGCTTCAGGATGTACCCTTTGGTGTGGGTTGTTTGTACATTTATCATAGCAGTTCTAGAGGCAGGGGTACTTGTTAGTTCAGAACTAGTTGTACTGGTTCAAAAGTTACGTTTTGAGTACCAGCTTGTTATATAGTTGTCTGATCTCGTTCTTAAACACTTGGGGTTTTTTATCAATGCAGATGACAGTTACTCAGTCTGTAATAAAAGAGCATCCAGAACAGATCTTTTCAATGGGATGATGTTACCTTGACACATTCTCAGCAGATACACATGGAACTTGAAGACATTTGAAATGGTGATTAAGTCTGTTAGAGTTGAGACCTGTATGAGTAGTTTGTAAGCTCTTCCTCAGCCCACATCAGTACCCATCATTTATCAATTTCTGGAAAAATTTCATGCAACCTGAAGAGCCTTTTGAGTATCATATATCAATCCTTTACCTAGGATCAGAAATAAACGACCTAATTTCCTGGACAGTCGGTTTTCATTCTACAGTTTGCAGATTTGCAGCTTCCTAGCAATCAGGAATTGTCATAGTTTCTTTCAGAATGGCAAGATGAGGCACTGAGAGAAAGGTAGTCAGGTCACTGCTTTAGGTGCTGGCATCTCGTGGCATCATTCATGCAAAGACACACCTCTGTATGCAGGAATTCCCTGTGTTTGGTGCCAAATGACAGAAACCTGAGAGAGCATTGCATTTACAGTTGTTTGGTGTTGATGTAGTATTAGGTGATGTTTAAGTTAAATAGAGCACTCTTTGGAAAAAGAATCGATTTCCTTAAAAGAGCAACAATAACCTTAGGTTACTGCTATCAGCAGAGCAAGAACAGAACTGGCTTCTGTCCAATTCAGCTATCTCTTCCTTCTTCTCAAGGGGAAAAAAATAAGGGTGCTATTATTTCTGCTAGCCTAAGGACAAAAGCTTCCTGTTCAGATCTGTGTGGTAAAAGTGCTACACAAACCCCAGACTGGCGCTGATAACCATGCTTGAAAACTCTTTTTTTCCCCTCTATATATTACATGAGCATAAACTAATTTTTCAATGGATAGTCTTTCCATGACCTGTGAAAATTTTTGCCAAGTTACTGTCATTGTTTTGTGCAACACTAGAGTCATTTCAGGACCAAAAAACCTCCGCATTACCTTTTGTCCTTTACGGTGTAAACACATTCAAGCCTGCTCAGTGCTTCTTTGATAGAGCTCACCGATGCCTGAAGGTCAGACCCAAGCATTTCAATCTGTTTGATGCAGTGGGTTAATCAGTGGCAGCCTGTTTGTATGTATATGGGTATCTTGGGGGATTTCTTTGGTGTTAACCCCTGTTACACTGACTCACTACCCCCCCATTTTTTTCAGGTACCAGTCCTGGACTTGTTCCCACCTGGGTGTGGCTGTTCAGTGCTTTTACCACCTTTTGTGCTTACGCTTTAGGTAATGTACAGTGAAATAATTTGCATGTCTGACATCTTCATGTAATTTTATCTTCAAATTTACTAGTGCTGATTCTGAGATAAAGAGGCATTGTGGATAAATTACTGATCTCTTTCCAAAACAGTTCTCCTAGATTAAAAAAAGAACCAAAAAACTCCCAAGCCACAACACAAAAAAAACCATTCATAAGACTTAAAAAAAACCTCAAACAGCATATTAAGTAATATATTAGAGGTTCTATTACAGTAACTCTTATCTGTCTTGAAAGTTCAAATTATTTTAAAGGAACAATAGAAACCATTATGTAGCAGCAGTCTAGTTCCAATACCCCAGCCATAGGCAGGGACACCTTGCACTAGGGCAGGTTGCTCAGAGCCCCATCCAGCCTGGCCTTAAACACTTCCAGGGATGGAATGTTCCCAGCTTCTCCAGGCAGTACAATCCAGTGCCTCACCACCCTCACAGTAAAGGTTTTCTTGCTAATATCTAATCTGACCCTACCTTCTTTCAGTTTAAATCCATCCCCTACATGCCATTGGAAAAAGTCCTTCTCCAGCTTTCTTGTAGCTCCCTTTAGGTACTGGAAGGCTGCTCTAAGGTCTCCTTGTAGCTTACTCTTCTCCATGCTGAACACCTCAACTCTCTCAGCCTCTCTTCATAGGAGAGTCACTGCTGTTTGATTTCATAAAAATCTTTGTCCCCTGATGATGACATTCTGAGAAGCTCCCTGACACCAGCATTAGCAGAGGGTGCTTTTGAGATAGGAAAAATAAAGGACAAAGCAGAAAAAAGGAAATTGTTAGGTGCTTCAGTTTTTAAGGTGTGTGTCAGGAGAGATGGTGATGACAGGCCTGAGCTTCTTATGGAAATATGTATCTTTTTTTCCTTTCCTCTTGCTGTTTTTCTCCTGTAACGCCTACACCTCAATTTCATATTCCATTTTTACTGCTTTATATGGTGCCATGACTGTATTTTTAGGTACATTTCACCTTGCTGTGCAGTGGTGTGAAGACATAGACCTGAAATGGTGCTGACCTGGGAGTGAGATCCACATTAGTGTGGCTTTTTTGCTTTCTCTTCCAAAGCTCTCTCATTCCAAGTTAGTCTTTCCACAACATGGTGCAACAGTTATTTTTCTGGGGTGACTCAAGGTAGTATATTTAAAGGGACTGCGCAGTTCTGTGTAATAAGGGTCCAGAAAGGCTGGATATGTTTAAAGAAGGAAATCTTAAAGGCGCAGGAGCAGGCTGTCCCTATGTGCTAAAAGATAAGCCATCAGGGAGGAAGACTGGCCTGGCTGAATAGGGAGCTTTCACTGGAACTTGGGGAGAAAAAAAAGAGCTTATGACCTTGGGAAATAGGGGTAGACAACTCAAGAAGAGTATGAGGATGTCATCAGGTCTTGTAGAGAGAAAATTAGATTGGTGAAAGCTCAGCTACAGCTCAATGTGGCCACCACTGTGAAAGACAATACGAAGTGTTTTTATAAATACATTAACAACAAAAAGAGGGCCAAGGAAAATCTCCATCCTTTATTGGATGTGGAGGGGAGCATTGTAACCAAAGATGAGGGAGAGGCTGAGGTACTTGATGCCTTCTTTGCCTCAGTCTTCAGCAGCAAGACCCGGTATCCTCAAGGCAGCCGCCTGCTGAGTTGGTAGACAGGGACAGGGAGCACAGTGACCCCCTGGAACCCAAGAGGGAGCAGTCAGTGCCCTGCTGTGCCCCTTGACACTCACAAACCTGTGGGGCCGGATGGGATCCACACCAGGGTACTGAGGGAGCCGGCAGAAGAGCCAGGCCACGCCACCATTTATCACCAGTCCTGGTTCACCAGGGGGGACCCAGAGAGCTGGAGATTGGCCAGCGTGATGCCCACCTGCAAGAAGGGTTGGAAGGAGGATCTGGGGAGCTACAGGCCTGTCAGCCAGACCTCAGTGTCTGGGAAGGTGCCATCTCGTAGCACATGCAGGACAGCCCGGGGATCAGACCTGTTTAATAGCTTTATCAATGATTTGAAAGGGGATTGAGTACACCCTCAGTGAGTTTGCAGATAACACCAAGTTGGGTGGAAGTGTTGATCTGCTGGAGGGCGGGAAGGCTCTGCAGAGGGATCTGGACAGGCTGGATCAATGGGCTGAGGCCAGTGATATGAGGTTCAACAAGGCCACGTGCTGGGTCTGCACTTTGGTCACAACAACCCCAGGCAGCGCCACAGGCTGGGGGAAGAGTGGCCGGAAAGCTGCACGATGACAAAGGACCTGGGGGTGTTGGTTGACTGTGGTTGAGCCATGATCCCGCAGTGTGCCCAGGTGGCTGAGAAGACCAGTGGCATCCTGGCCTGCATCAGAAACAGTGTGGCCAGCAGGACCAGGAGAGTGATCATCCCCCTGTACTCGGCACTGGTGAGGCCACACCTCGAATCCTGTGTTCAGTTCTGGGTCCCTCACCACAAGAAGGACATTGAGGTGCTGGAGCGAGTCCAGAGGAGGGCAACAGAGCTGGTGGAGGGTCTGGAGCACAGGTCTGATGAGGAGCAGCTGAGGTATCTGGGGATGTTTAGTCTGGAGAAGAGGAGGCTCAGGGGGGACCTTATCGCTCTCTACAACCACCTGAAAGGAGACTGTAGCAAGGTGGGGGTCGGTCTCTTCTCCCAGACAACGATCAACAGAAAAGAGGAAATGACCTCAAGCTGTGCCAGGGGAGGTTCCTGATTGATATCAGGAAGAAATTTTTATCTGGAAGTGTGGTTAAGCCTTGGAACAGGCTGCCCAGGAAGGTGGTGGAGTCATCACTTCTGGAAGGTGTTCAAGAAACTACTGGACATGGCACTTAAAATTATGATTTAGTTGACATGGTGGTGTTCAGTCAGAGGTTGAACTCAATGATCTTGGAGGTCTTTCCCAACCTTAATGAGTCTGTTCTTTGATTCTAAATGTACCCTCTCCTTGGAGCTGTTTCTGGTAAGGCCATTGCAGTGTAGCCATACATTTGTGTGCCATATTTGAGATGCTTAGGCTACGTGCAGATGTGTTATACGTCTGGGCTGCAGTGCTCTGCAAAGGGGCTGACCACTTTTGGAATCACACCCATGCATGTAGAGCCATCTTGATTGACCTGGGGTATCCCCTTGGGCAGACATCTCCCTCTGCACTGTACATGTCTTGGCATTTCTATTCAATTGGTGAGATTGTGCCAAAATCTTCTTGTCTGGATTTTCTTTGTATTTGTACCATAAAAAGCAATGGGACAACCATCCTTTGTCAGATTTCTCCAGCCGCTCTCTGTACTCAGAAGCAGTGGTTTCTTTTGTGAAAACCATTTTTTATGTCATTGTATGGAATTTAATGAAGTGACTATTGTTTCATAAATTGGAATTACATATTGGAAGTGTTACTGTACAGCACCCCAGGAGGCACATGAGAAGTTCAGCTTCTGAGATTTTTAATGTAGATGGTATTTGCCAGTGAAGCCTGTTGTTCCCAATACTTGGAAGACAAGGAATATGATGTTGACAGTCAAAGCTATAATGAACTAATGTATATGTAGATTTTTATGTCAGCTGTCCAAGCCACTTCATGAAATATTTAGTCTCACTTTTAATTTTGCATGGCCAAAGTTTTCCCTCTGGAAGACTGCAAAGAGCCATAATAACTAACAAAATATGCAATTGTAATCTTTCTCAGCTTATTTTAATGACACAGTTACTGTCTCCAAATTCCCTAGCATGCTGTTCTTCCCCCCTGCTTTTTTAAGGTGGTTTGGTATCATTTCCTTTCTGTGAAATGGAGTGCTCTTTGCTGTTACTTTGCATTCTACTCCTTAAAAGTTACATAAACTTTAATAAAACTGAATATTTAGGAACTTTTGTGAGGCAAAATCATAATATAAGAATTCTAAAGCAATGGAAGTGTGGGACAGTGTATGTCCACTATTGAACACATAGCATCATTGGCATGAATGATTTAAAACTGAAACCTAAACCAGAAAATATTTTCAGTCTCTTAAAAAGCTAATGAAACTACATGAAAAATGTGGTTAAGGATTTCTGAAAATCTGATTTTATGTGTGTGTCATATAGTTCCTGTATTTTTCTCCATGACCATTCTATTTAGAAGTACTGTATTTTATGACAGTATTATAAGCCTCTTTTTAGAAAAACTGAAGTTCTTGCAAAATGAAAACCACTATTTCACTGTGAGGTACATATTTTAGTATCTATATACTTGTGTGACAACCTAAAATTTATAAACAGACAAATCTTCTAATGTTCTTATTTTAAATAGTAGCACCTGTGTAACTGAATTCTGCCTGATTTGGGATAGGTGTTCTTGGAATGTAAAACACCATAAACTCTTTAGGATTGTTTACATCCTTATTTCCTAGTTAAGTTTCAGAGATGCTGTTTAATGAATGGAGGAATTTCTACTTTCATAGCAACACCATTCAGGTAACCTAAAGCTTATACAGTTTTCTTTCTGCACATTTCAGAAAGAGGCTGAAAAATCAGTGGAAATGTTAATAGAGAATGTGTCTCTGGAAGGAGGTGAGCTATATTTGAAATCCTCTATGAGATATTTAAGTTTTAGAGTTGTGAGAACTGTCTCAAGAGATTTGTATTTGAGCAGAGGATATCTCACAGCTGCTTAGGTATTACAATATAGATATAGTCTAAAATCCGTACAAAATGAAATCCCATGTTTTCCTGGTTTAGGTCTCTGAACTATATTTACATTAAACAAAACTCATAGTACTGCCAAATAATCTGGAGAAGTAAGTAGTATATGATCTACAGCAGCTGTGGCGTCTTTGGTCTCACTCTTCTGGGTTGTGTTCCTAGTCAGTTTTGGGTTATTAATGCCATCAATAGCTAATAATTGTTAGCTATAGCACCTTCCAAGTAATATCAAAAAGAAAAACATCTCCATTTTATTTTGAGATTCAAGACAACAATGAGTAATCTGTAGGGTTTGTTCTTTTTCCTGAGAGATTCATCCTGCATCTTTACACTTAAGGGGAAAATAATTCTGTTTTTCTCCCGCACAGTCTCAGAAAAGAGACTAAGGGTATGGTTTGACTTTACAACTAAGAAAAGTTACAGCTTCTAGACCATCTTTCTCCTCCCTGTGTTCACCATCCCTCCCTTGTGCCATCTCCCTTGCATTTTGTACCATTCACAGCACCAGTTCAGTGACCCAAAAGAAAATGTAATGTTTGCTGTCTTTCCACCAGCTGAACAGGCTGCAGGTCTCCCTGTTCGACAGCAGTGAGCTATCAGATCAACTCAAACCCTATTGTCCTACTACACCCTCAGAGTAAGGTCCAGGACAGTGCTGGACCATTTTTCAAGCACTCAATACTAAAAGTGTTGAACACATAATGCACCTTAACTATAACGTGTTCTTAGAATCATATAATTGTACATGTTGGAAAAGACCTTTAAGGTCATCACGTCCAACCATTAACCCAGCACTGCCAAGTCCACCACTAAACCATGTCCCCAGGTGCCACATCTGCACATCTTTTAAACACCTCTAGCAATGGGGACTCCACCACTTCCCTGAGCAGCCTGTTCCAATGCTTGACCACTGTCTTGGGGAAGAAATTTTTCCTAATGTCCAATGTAACCTCCCCTGGTGTGACCTGGGGCCATTTCTTCTTTTCCTGTCACTTGTTACCTGGGAAAAGAGACTGACCCCCATCTCACTAAAACCTCCTTTCACGTAGTCGTAGAGAGTGATAAGGTCACTCCTGAGCCTCCTTTTCTCCGGCTAAACAACCCCAGCTCTCTCAGCCACTCTGCATAAGACTTGTGCTCCAGACCCTTCACCAGCTCTGTTTCCCTTCTCTGGACTTGCCCCAGCACCTCAATGTCCTTCTTGTAGTGAGGGGCCCAGAACTGGACACAGCACTTGAGGTGAGGCCTCACCAGTGCCGAGTACAGGGGCTCAATCCCTGCCCTGATCCTGCTGGCCACGCTATTTCTGATGCAGGCCAGGATGCCATTGGCCTTCTTGGCCACCTGGGCACACTCTTGTTTGAAACTGAAAAACACTTTAAAATATATGTAGGCACAAATACAAATAAATTTTGTGAAATTTGCTCCTTGAAGCTGACACGTAACTGTTAGTCATTGAGGTATTGAGCATCAAGCAACTTAAATGCCTTAGTGAATCTACCCCAAAAGAGATCTGAAGGCTCAGAGGGTCCACAGCACCAATGGATGGGCAAGAAGTCCTGTGGACACTTTTCAGCACTTGAAACTAATGACAGGGACTGATGTAAAAGTGTTTCAAACCACTGGGGGCAAGTAATTTTGAGTGTCTTTCTAAAACTCATGAGGAAGGTGGCATTCAGTTTCAGAGCTGAGGTAAGGACAGAAAAATTACTTGATAACTGGAGCAATTATTTAATGAGCAGTTCTAACCTGTTGGCATTGAGAGGGCTGTTGTGCTTCAGTTTGCTGTCATCAGTGTAATTTTCCTGCATGTTACATATGGCAGTAGTGAAGTGTATGTGAAGAAAGCTACTCCTTTTGTTGTGCTCTAATTCTTTGTTTCTTTTCCTTTCTCAATCCTTCTAGACTCTATAGATGGGAAACATGCTCGAAGGACTCAGTCCAGTACTCCTCTGGGAGAGTTATTTGACCATGGGCTGGATAGCTGGGCTACCTCCATTTTTGTGCTTTCTTTTTTTTCTGTCTGTTCCCGTGACAATGGGAAGACCGGAGTTTCTGTATATACAATGTATATATATTTAAGCATTGTCTTGTTTAACTTCATGTGTTCACACTGGGAGAAATATAACACAGGAGTTCTTTTTCTTCCTTGGGGATATGATATAAGCCAAGTGGTAAGTATTTATCATCCCTGTTTTGGTTTGGGTTTTTTAACTATGTAATTGTTTTCATAATATTAAAGCAATAGAAAAATGGAGATCAAGGCAAATATATTTGGCTGAGATATTGAAATACGTGAAATTGCAAAACCCTAAAAGCAATTCAGAAATATTTTCTGCATTTGCCATAAAGAGCTGCTCTTGAGCAAATTGTCAGAGATTCATTGCCGTGCAGGAGAAAAAAGGCTTGCAGCAAGCCTAGCAGCCAGACAGTGCCCATGAGAATGTCATTTAACTGCATTTGATTTGTGGTATTAACGAATATTACTATGCTATCTGAAGCCACAAGCAATTTTCCCCCCAATACCAGGTTGTGAGGCATGATGTGAATTAGTCCAAGTAGTATCTATTAATAGTAATTAGTAGTATCTATTAATAGTAATTAGTAGTATCTATTAATAGTAATTACCCAGTTATACTACCAGACCTCAATTCTACCCCATTTTACAACAAATGTGGTAATGGAAATAGCATTGTACCTATGCAGTGAGCATTAAGTGTTGTCAAGTGAGTTCTACCTTTGAAAAAAAAGTCAGTCATCATGGATGTCAAAAAATCATAGACATTTAGTAACATGAATTACTTACCAGCCCACAGACAGCACCAGCTGAGTTCTTGTCTGGTTTACAGCCCTATCTTGAGGTGGACCTCTTCAGAAACGCCCAGGGCACCACAGTGAATGGTGTCCTCACTGCACAGATGAGTAACAGTATTAACCAGCTAAGTGCACTTCCAAGGGCCCAGCACCGGGATTTCTCTGGGCTGGCTTATCTGTGTCTCAGAAAGCCAAGGTCTTGCAGCCTGAAGAGCATAGTCAGTCTTCTGAGCTTCCTGTCACCGGCACGAGATGAAAGGTGCAGCCAAATAATTGAAAAGAAGTTTGACAAATACTCAAATATGTGTTTTAATGGAAATACAGTATTTGAATTAATGGCTGCAGATGTATTGCTGTAAACATAATCAGAATCCAGTGGTTTGAGAACAACTCAGAGATGGTGGTCCAGCTGTGGTGCATCTGTGTTGTCCCCTAGAAAATAGTTTTGGGAGAAGAAGTTGGCTCAGGACTAAGACATTAGGCAGCCAGCTGGTCTGCAAGTTTCAGCCGTGTCTGTGTAAGGCTTCTTTGTGAAGTTCTTCCAGCAGGAGAGGAATAGCTATGTTCAAGCCTATTTCACTTGTTGCTCAGATGATCACTGTACATGTGAATGTTTAGAAAGCTCTGCCGGATTGCTACAGCATCCAAAGTGTATTAGTGGTTAAATCCAGGAATGGGTATCAGCTAGCAGAGCAGTACTGTTAACTCTGTCAGTGCCTGTTAGTGACCTGTGCCTGTGGCACTGTTTTCTCATCTGGGAAATAATGGGAATAATATTTCCCTGCCTGACAGATTTTTGGCAAGGCTGAGTATCAGTAAAGTTTGTAAACTGCTTTGATTAAGTGGGATGGAAGGTGATAACAAGTGCTGTTTCCTGTTCCCCTCATGCTGAACTGCTGTCCTGCTTACTTGCTTTCTAGTACCTTCTGTGATGACTTGGTTACAGTCAAAGTGATAGCTTGTAAATGTAAGGATTTTTTGATGCTATTTAGCACAGTCATCAGCAGTGGTGGAAGACTGTACTACTGAAACCTCTGTATGTCAGTTTTCCCATCTGTAAAAAATAGCTGTTGTAGTTGTGATTGCCTACGAACAAAGAGAAGGCAGGATTTGTAGATCAAGGTAGTGTTTTTCCGTTAGTCTAAAACACATTACATGCGCACCAAAAAGTACATAATGTATTTTTTTCCAGCTCTACTAACTAGTCTAGTAAAATATCTTAATTCCCCTAAAAATCTGTTGTTGTTTTGTAAACCCGTTCAGCAAATTTGACATGATACGTGCATTATCATCTCCAGTAACTTGGAGGATAGTGGGGAAAATAGCAAATGGCTGATGATGAGTAAGAAAGGTAATGTTTTCTTTTCCTGCTGCTTCTCTGCCAGGCATTCCCACAGTCACATTTAGAGGCAGAGAGTAGAAGCACTCTCCAGCTGCTTCCAGACTGATTCACAATGTTTAGTTCAGTATTTCCTCCATGGCATTCCTAGCTGGATTGCTGCAGGAATGTGCCTCTCCGTCCTGTCTTCAGTAATTTCACCTACAACTTGATGATGTTGCACTGGCACGTCAGACACTCAGGTGACCTAGTCCCCTGCTTCTGCTTTTAAATTTGATGGTAGCCAGGACGTTTGGGCTTCGTTATCACCACAGAACTCAAGAAAAACATTAGTTACTGTAAGCGTGCAAACAGAGGACTGATGGCCTTAATGAGCACTCAGCTGGCGTGTGGCTCCCAGGACGCTGCTGCTGAGTCAGCTCCGCGGTGCATAAACACACCCAGCCCGCTCACGGGCTCTGCCCTGGCTGGGGTGGAAAGAGAGCTGCTGCTCCTCATGAAAAAGTACCTTGTTGTAGACAGAGAGATCCGTGGGACTTATGCCCATCACGTTTTTCTGTGACTTGATGACTCATCAGAACTGGTAACCCAATTACGCTAGCTGGGCTGTAATTGGCACTGCAATTAGCTTTGATTACAGCAGACAGCCATTTACAGGAAGCTGTGGTTTGTAAACTTGAAAAATGGCTGTAATGTGTCTGAGAGGTGCTTGGTCAGAGGACTGTTACGTTTGTGGGTCCAGAATCAAGGTGGCAGCAAATACAGCAGGGAAAGCTATTCCTGCCTCTTTCCTCCCTCCTGCACAAGGATCCATGCTGTGCTGATTCCTGAGTAGCAGAAAAAGGTGCAGGGAGAGGAGCCTCTGTACCATAGCATCGAGACAATTTTCATACACTTTTGAGTAAGCACGCCTATTGGAAACCCCAAAAGTCTGAAGAAAAGGCTAAAAAATAAACCTCTGCTATGATCTGTGAGAAATTCCCTTGGATGCATCTTGTGAAAATGAAGACTTTTATTTTTGCCACAAGACCAACCAAAGAAAGCTAGTAACTGCAAATTAAGTTTCTTGGAGGAAAAAAAAACAAAACAACAAAACTTTCCTGAGAAATTAAAATTTCTGGCTTCTTGCCATATGTTAATTTTCACAGACATCCTCTTGTTTTGTTTAAAAAAAAAAAATCTGTTTTCTTTCTGAAGAATTTAATATTACCCTAATTAAATACTCGCCTAATCCTGCTGTTGCTTTTCATAAGCCACTGCAGTTGAGTTCATAGCAGGGGAACAAAGTACTAATTTTTCCTTAATATGATGTAATGATACCTCTGCTCCATTGGTGGTGCCTTAAGTGTAATGGGAGATAGTCTTTATATTCTTAATTAAAAATTTAAAAGTGAAGAGCTGTGTGAGAGCTGCAGTGACCCAGACAATTCCACTCTCCTTCCTTTCCCTCTCCGCATCCGAGGGCAAGCTCAGAAGAAGTACAAGCAGCAAGATCCTAAAGGCAAGAGGCAGCTCTCTCTGGCCCAGCCCTTGCCCTGCAAGGAGAGGATGACCAGAAGTCCTGTCTATAGAGAGAGTCATGCCTGAAGGGATGGGTATTGGACCATGAGCCTCAGGGTTTCAGTTTGAGATGCTTTCCCAGCTGCTTCTGCCCGACGGCTTTGGGCAGTACCACCTAGAGCCTCTGGGAGAACTCTCTGCCTGCCTTGAACTCTGAGTAAAGTACAGGATGCCCCCAGCAACTGAAACATTGTAGAACTTCCTTTTCTCCTTCCTTTCCGTCAAAGCTGCGGAAGGTTTCTTTCGTGGATGCCATATACCACGTTTTCTTTTGACAAGCTTTTTTACAAAACTCATGCTGAAATATGTTTCATATGACCTTTTCCAGGGATGTGCCGTGGCAGCCACTGTTTCAGGAATTGGCAGAGAAATCCCAAACAATGCAAGTGCACATCACATCTGGAAAAAATTTCTACCTCTTCTGAGGGCCAAAAAAACTTTTCTATTAAAAAGCAAGATAAGGATGCAAATATGTTGTTCTTTGGTCACGTTATCAGGATTCACAATTTAATTTCAGTTGAAAGGATATTCACTTTCAGAGCTTTTTTTTTAATTTGAAGTGTCTGTGGAAAGCATAGCCTTTCTTGTGAAGAAAAAATATTGTTACTTAGTTCCAAAGTTGGAGCACAATGGAATTGTTGAAGTAAGAGAACTGATAGCAGTGAGGAAGCAGCGCTGGCCAGACCACGGTGTCTGCTTCAAGCTGCCTCCGGACATGGCTGGAAACTGATCTCAATATGCAGTTATCTGAGAGAAACCCCATGGTGTATCCGTGTGAAATCTGAACAGAAGAACCTGCTGTGCACAGGCTTTTTCTGCAGCAGACTGCTCCATTCTTAACCACTTGATTAGGATTCCCCACAAACCTTCCTTGATTAATTAATTTTCCATATGTTTAGCTATTTATCTATGATGTCTAAATGCAAAGTGATCTTTTTAGGTAAAATTTTTCAAAGTCTAAGATTTACAACCTTCAACTATTTATTGAAAGAAAACAACCTGAGGAAAAAAATAAAATGGAAAAATTGCACATCACATTAAAGCTAATACCTATTGAAATATCTTGTGGGAAATCATTCTTACTCTTTTAGGTAAGTGTCATATTCATTATCAGAAGAATGTAGTAGCCTTGTATTTTAAATGACTTTGCTTTCTAGATGTTTATTTTGAGCACTGTATTAATGGAAAATCTTTCAACACATGAACAATTAATGCTATAGCAATATGCTAGTGAAATTGAATATTACAGTAAAATTAAAGTCAGGTTTTTGTGGAATCATAAAGAATTTAAAAGCATATCCACATTTTTTTAAAAGATGACAAAATATTTGATTTTTTTTTTCCACCATGTAGAATATCACACAGCATACTAAATGTGCCTGTGTGTGAAACAGAAATGGTAAATCAATGGTAAGAAAAAAATGTATGTACACACTTAATCTAAAATATTGTGGTCATAAAACTTATGCCTGAAATAGTGAAAAGACATGGAAGAGATGCTGATTTAAAAATATCCAGTGTTTTAGAGAACAGGTGAGAGGCTAGAAGGTAGAAGACTGAGGGGTTATACTGCCTTATGTATACATAGAATTTTCCCAATGCCACATCAAAGAATTATTCTGATTTTACACAGGAACAAATGTGACTATGTCTCTGTTATTTACAAAATTGTGGCAAGATAGGGAGCCCCTGCTCAGAATCCAGCTGTCCTGCTGTCAGCCATATCAAAGAGCCTGCAAATTAACACCTCGTGTTTCCACGTTTTTCTCAGCATAAGTATTCCTCATATTCGTAGAGAAGGTCTTGTCAAGCCAAAAATACTCCTGGTCAGATGCTGCAGAGAGCTGGAATCCAAGATTGTATCCGTCTACACTACCTTGCTGTATAGTTGTCAATTGTGTTATTGTGGTGGGCTGGATGCCAGACACCCACCAAAGCTGCTCTATCACTCCCCCCCTGCAACTGGACAGCGGAGAGAAAATATAATGAAAGGCTCATGAGCTGAGAGAAGGACAGGGAGAGATCACTCACTAGTTACTATCATGGGCAAAACAGACTCGACTTGGGGATATTAATTGGATTTATTATGAATCAAAATCAAAGCAGGATAATGAGAAGTAAAACAAATCTTAAAAACACCTTTCCCCCACCTCTCCCTTCTTTCTGGGCTCTACCTCCACTTCCCCATTGGCACGGAGAGACAAGGAATGGGGATTGTGGTCAGTTCATCACAGGTTGTTTCTGTTGCTGCTCAGGGAGAGGAGTCCTTCGCCCGCTCCAGTGTGCGATACCTC
>VZTI01001686.1:1097574-1179780 GCA_013397865.1 Struthidea cinerea | reverse complement strand
CTCCAGCACGGGCCTCCCACAGGTTCACAGCTCCCTCTCAGGCACCCAGCTGCTCCTCATCTGCTGCAGGTGGATCTCTGCACCCCCGC
Organism: Struthidea cinerea; assembly: GCA_013397865.1. Lineage (NCBI taxonomy): Eukaryota > Metazoa > Chordata > Aves > Passeriformes > Corcoracidae > Struthidea > Struthidea cinerea. Next base: position 1,179,691 of record VZTI01001686.1, on the reverse strand, counting down.
GGATGTCCATGGGCTGCAGGGGCACAGCTGCCTCACCATGGGCTGCAGGGGAATGTCAGCTCCAGTGCTCCCTGGAGCACCTCCTGTCCCTCCTTTCCACGGACCTTGTTGTGTGCAGGGCTGTTCCTCTCGCATATTCTCACTCCTTTCTTCTCTGGCAGCAATTACAACTGCACAATAAGTTTTTCCTTCTAAAAGATGTTATCCCAGAGGCCTTACCACCGTTTCTGGCACAGCCTTGGCCAGTGGTGGGTCCACCCTGGAGCCATCTGGCATTGGCTCTGCCAAACATGGGAAAAGTTTCTAGCAGCTTCTCACAGAAGCCACCCTTGTAGTCCCCCAGCTACCAAAAACTGGCCACACAAACCAAATACAGTTATTTAATTTGGACTTCTCATTTTACAAAAGGCTGCAATTATTTTTGCTTGCTGAAGACTACATTTATATCTGAAAAGTACTAAAGCTGGTTGATGGTAGAGAGATAAGTAAAAAACTTGGCCGTCTTTTCTTAAGTAGAATTATTCAGTTGCACTTAGGAACACTGTTTACTTTTTTTTTTTTACCAGGAGCATCTCTAAAACAGTTTATACAGCTGATTAACAGACTCAGGTTTTGCTAATATTTTTGACAATCTTCAATTTTTTCCTAGTATAGCTTAGATCAAGGGACACGAACATTTTCTTATTGTTCTTTTCTAAAGGAGGTGTGCTGTCTAAAGCCAGAGACTGCTTTAGAAAGCTGCTTTCTAAAGCAGGAGACTGCTTCACTGTAGTCAAAGTCATGAGTCCTTAAAAAACAGTAACCAAAATTTTGAAGCCAAGGAGTGGGTTGTTTTCACATGCTACATCTGTTAAGTAAGAGGCAATCTCGAGCTGGGAGTCTTGCATCACCAAATCCCAGGGCAGGGCATTCCCTGTGAGAGCCCATTGCATCCACACTCCCGTTCCTAGACGTGCGCTGACATCTGACAGTGATGCTCATGACTGCCCTGCCAAAAGTACTGACTGTAATAATGGTTAATACTGAAGTTCCTCTTTTATCACTTGCCAAAAATGTCTGTTCAGGATTCAACGTGTGAGGGTAGATTCAGGCTCCATCAAAGCCAGTTGGAGTTCTGCCATCAACTTTGACGGGGTCAGGATTCCATCCGTCATGTCTTATGGGTAATATAATATTTGGCTTCTTCAGGAAGCCAAATGTTACCTCTGATGCAGTGGATTGCAAAACCCATTATAAGTGTCCTTCACACTGACCAAAATTTGACTGTCTTCAGTGGCCCAAGACATAATGACACTCAATAGTGCCTGCTCTTCCCTGCTGCAGATCTGTTGTGCTGCTGGTTCTTGCAGAGGCAATTCAAACATCAATGTTTGCAGTTCCGCAATGCCAAATCCAAACAAAACCTCTTAAAGATCTGCATACTCACAGGGCCAGAATCTTGATTTTAGATACAGAGAAGTAAGTGAATTCAAATGTAGTATTATCTACGTGTAATGGAAGTTTAAGCACTATCAGCATTCTGCTCTTAATTGGTGATCTTAGAAAGCCCATTAATTATCAAAGAGATTTTCAGTGTATCTTTGAGTTAAAATTTAATAGAAGACTAGAAATGTGTTTGTTGAAGTTAAAATGGAGAAAACACATAGCATAGAAAAAATAGTATTAAAAACACCTAAATAAGAAATAATGAAATCCGTAATACAAGTAAAGCTGGAAAGCGTTTTTCATCTCAGAGTAAGAAGCTGTATTGAGTGGAAAATATTAAGGTTACTGAGTGTTACCTGGGAATGAGTAGATGAATATGCAGTTTTCTAAATGGCATTGTAATTAACACTGTCGTTTTAATTTAGAGCTAGTGTAGCATGAAACATACAGCCCCTTATGGGTCCTATGGCAAAACTAAACAGCTGAGAACAAAACAGGCCAGAGAAAGAGCAGGGCAGCAGTCCCTCTAGCTGGGGGTGCTCATGAGTGCTGTGTATGTGTCCTTTCACTCCTAATGACATCTATGTGATTCTTTTTGTGTGTCCTGTAATGATGTTATCTGTCAAACAAATTAAAAATCAGGGAAGACTTCATCTCCTTCCCATTCTTTTTATTTCTTCACATTCCACTGAATGTTTTTATTATTTTTTATTATTATTTCAGGTGAGCTTAGGGTTTTTCTCCCTCCCCTCTCAGTTATTCTGATATGATCAGTTCAAGGGGCAGAGCTGCAAAAATAACCACATTGCTAATTCTGAAGTCTGTATCCAAGAACAGGGAAGTGCACGTAGAGTGGGGAGACCTGGCATTGAGCGGATTTAGAACTTAGGTGTTTTGGAAAGGTAAGTCAGTAATCCTCACCACATACAAACAGATGCACACATTACCAGGGAAGTTACTTGCTTACCACATTTCATACATTTAAAATAATTCTTTTGGTGACCCTGCCAGTTGCTCCACTGCTTAGAAGTAATTGTTTTGGCACGGCAGCAGAAGGTAAAGTAGGGAGAGGAGGTAAATAACAGACTTTTTTTTTTTTTTTTTACTTTTGCATTTGTGTTAAGACGATAAGTGAAATTCTGTACCTTTAGAAGAAAAGGATTGAAAATAAGTTATCTGTTTTTTCTATAGGTATTAATAGCAGCTTATCTGCTCACCGGTACTGTTGGTGTGGAAATCTGGCAGAAGCCTTTGCTGTTTGGTTATTATATTACAGATGTATTAGTAATCCTGCTTATAGGTAAGTGTCCAGATCTATGCAAAAGTGTACTGCTTTTTAATGATTTTGATTTGATATTTTTTACATTTCCTTCCTTTTTTTTTTTTCTGCTTTACTTTTGTAAGTGTTGGCTGGTCCAAAAATACAGGAAAGGAGATGATTAAAAGAACTAATACTGGAAAACTTCTAGAGAGTAGGTAATTTTGGCAAATTTTTTCCTCGCTGAATTACTGCACACAGATAATATAGAAAACACTCCTTATCTGCATGTGCACTTCAGTGCAGTGTGCTGGCTGGCTGGGCTCCCAAAGTCTCAGGAACTCTTCATGTCACTCAGGTAAAATGTCACTTACATTTGTGTGTATTCTAAGTTTAATGTTTTGGCCTGGAGAACACTATGTTCCAAAACATTATGAACAGAAGGAACGAAGACGTTATTTAAATAACCTTAGATGCACAGCTGTAAATATGAATAAAAGCCAGGTAGTTTCTAAGCTCTTTAGAATTCCTTTGCAAACAGAAGAGATTCATTTTTCATACACAGCACTAGCCTATTTGCTCATTATTTGATACCGTCAGTGTAGTTTGAAATGAGCATTGAATGTTTTTTGACTGCTATATCAAGACTGAGAACAAGAGCAGTTACATTTTAATGAGTTAAAAACATAGAAGTCTTAGCTGAAAATCTGTGTATGCAAAATAGCTTTGATGTGTTGCTTGGAAGGTGAAGAAATTAGCATACACATTTTGGGGATTTTTATATGAGCATACAGGTGGTGAGAAGATGGCACCAAAATACTCTTTGACACAAACACTCTAGGCTTGCATCCCAAGAAATGTTTTCTGCCCTTGAGCCAAATGGAGGACTTGGTTGTAGGTGCTCACCTCATGTTAACTTGATAGGAGCCACCTGAGCATTTTGGGGGGGGTATTTTGAATCTGCTGCACTGATAGGTTCTCTCACCACCCTCTCCTATGGCAAAATCTTTAGCAGGTACCAGCACTGTTTCCCAGAATTCCCAGATTAGAAATGCATTCAGGGTGTGGAAGGACATGGTTTTGTGCTTTACCCAGAGTGTAAAGCCAACAGTGTGTGACCAAAATTATACAGTCTTTTTCTAGTCAGGCCTGGTTTAGGCACTCTGAGGAAAAGAAAGAAGGAAAGGAAGGGGAAAAAGACAGTGGCTGCCTTTTCAATAGTCAGTGAATTTTTCATCTTTGACAGAGGTGTAGCTGTAGACAGGGAGTGATCTGTGCTCCTGAAGCAGCACTGCAAGCCCAGGGGAGATGGATGCTGGCTCACTCAGAAGGGGCAGGTTAGGGCAGCTTCAGGTGCTAGCCGGGGTCAGCCCACTGAACATGCTTGTTCTGTGCTACACACACCAGTGCTTTCGTTCCTGTCACTGAGGCACATGACATCAGGGAGTACTCTGATGGCTTCCCTTGCACTTGGGAAGCCACAGATGTAGGTTTAATTCAAACTGTTCAACATTGTAGGAACGTTTGTTGAAGGGAAGCATTTCAGTGTTATCAGATTTGCAGGCATGAGCATTCTTTTCCGTACTCTATCAGAACCAGCTGCAAAGCAAGGTTTGATGGACTGTTCCATTACCATTAGAAAGAAGTACTGCTTCTGTCTTCTGTGGTGTGCTTGTATGAATGGATTTGTGAGCACAGAATAGTATTTCTTCCATCATTGTCCCAAGCAGAGTAGGCTTAAGTAGGAGCCAAAAGGTTTCTCCAAAAACCTTGTCTCTAGCACACTATTCATAATGACAACTTTTGCAACTTAGTTGAAGTTAAATATGGGTTTTAATTATGCAAAAAATGGTCTTGATTGACTTTATATTACAGAATCAACACAGTGCTTAATAAATCTCTTAGAAACAGACACTAAGTTTAAATATTAAAAAAGTAGAATCCTTCTACTAAGGGTCACGCTGGTCCAGAAAGCACTGCCATTTCACATTTGAATCTCAGCTCAGCTGAGATTCAGTAGTGATAAAGTAGTGATATCAGTAGTGATAAAGGTGGTTCTCGTTGGATAGCCTGTGTGCAGTGACTAGGGATATGTAAAGGTTTTAGAATCTTGTGTTAAATTGCAGGACCCCACTGTGACTGCAGAAAAAGTACTCGTCTAACCTACACCAAGGGCCAAGCAGCCAGGAATATTCAATTATTCTCTCCCTTAGAGAGACTGCAGCAAGTGTGTTTTGCTCAGCCAGAACCATTTGTATCACAGAGCCCACTCTGGCTTGCTCAGTTAAATGCCTTTGTGGCTAGTTAAAAACCAAGTGGGCCTCTGATGCTTTTTACAAGCTCATTTCCCAGGATCCTGAGAGGAGCCATTAAACCCTAACTGGCTGTTCTTAACCATCTGATGGCATTTAGTAGTCACTAGTGGTCCTTCTAACAACGAACCTGTAGCTGCTCCATCAATACCTGGCATTTGTTTGGTGCTTTAACTGTTCTGTACACAACGGGAGTTCAGCTGCCGAGCCGTCGCTTCTCGGAGAGCAGCTGGGCTTTAGCTCGTACCTTCTGTGGTGGGAAGGAATCCAAACGAGATGCACAAGAGTGCTTTTCAGATGTCTTTCCTGGAGTTTTCTGGGGAAAAAAAATAGCCCATGTATAACCTAAGGATGAACTCTGCGAAAGCACCTCCTCAGAGGAAGCTGTGGAATCACCAGGTGACATTCATTCAGAATAATGGAGTTTTTATCAGGTGCCAGAACACACAAAGATATACATAAAAGTACAGCAATACTGGTGTTTAGATTAGATGTTTTAGGAAAGAGAGCTTTATGTATGTTCCTGGGAACTGTCTGGCACACTGTGAACACCTGTAGGAAAGCCAAGTCTTGAGCTGCTGAGCAGCGACCTCAGAGGACTACTCTGTGAAACAGAGAAACTCCGGCATAGTATTTTATGGGAATTTGTCAGCTATCCAGCAAACATGATCCCATAATTTTCACTGGCAGTGGATGCAATTCCATCCTTCAGCTCCAAAACACACACCTAGCTGGACACTGAACCAACGAGGAAGGTCCTTCTCCTGAGTCCTGAGCATGTTGACCTGGCTGCTAGGCAGAAATGCCTTTTCTCTCCCAGCATGGGAGCAGACAGACCCTTTTAAAGTTATGTGCCTGTGTGCTCATCTGGAGCTAATTACTTCTTCACTCATCAGGGCTCCTGCAGATGACACTCCAAAAGCTCTCTTGGGGTTTAACCACAACTGTCCCATAGCATTATTTGGCTAACAAGGGTCCCTTCAAAGGGCAGCACTGGGATGAGAGCTATCATTTATTTTCACCCCTCCAGGGCATCCCAAATGCCTAACATTCCCTGTCACTCTGCTATCAGGTTGAGAGCAATATAAAATATTTACAATAAGCATTTTAAAGCAGTCAGTCCTGCACATAAATTCTAGTAGCACAAATGATGCTGTAGACTTTGTAAGAAGATTTTCACTGACAGGTAGGCATCTGTAGTTCAGGGAGCAGCATTACTAATTGATGATGGTTTCTGTCTCACGTTGCTATTAAATGACCTGTAGGTGCATGCTCTGCATGAGGCATTTCCCATGTTTGGGACTTTCATACTTGCTCTGTATGAGATAGATTTTATAATGTCTAATAAAATTTGAGTTTAGGCTACAGTCCTTTCCTCACTGGAGACATGCATCTTACTGGAAATTTCTTTCAGTGTATTAAATTTGTTCAGAATTGACTGAGGGCTTGGAAGTTGTGGTGGGATGTACAAACAAGCAGTGTTAGCACATCAGCTGCATTCCTTAGGAAGGCAAGTTGGAAAAACTGGATGCACTTCTGGACTCCTGGATGCACAGAAAGTTTCCTGCTCCTTCTCAGTAATAATTGCAACCACAAGAATAGGCTTTGTGGGAAAAGGATCACTTAAGCATGGAGTGGATATGTTATACTTCATCAGTGTGTGGCACATGGGGCAGGCTATTCTGTAATCCAGACATGGTGTCATGTTTGAGTCCACTATGTGTGGTCAACAGTGCCCAGATCTGGCTACTGAAGCCTGTGGCAAACCTGAGACAAGTCTTCAAAGTGCGGGTTTGACCATGAAATGTGAATTGAGTATTAACGTCTGTCACAGATCTGAAACTTGAACTTTGTTTTAGGGATGGGGCCAAAGCATTCCGAATTTTTTCCTATGATGTGCATGGGTTTGGGTTCTATGCTGACTTCTGCAGAATGTTTTCCTTGAGGGTCACTCTTCTCTGAGTTACTTAAGTGTATAAAATGAGGAGTAAAAACATAAATTAATAGCAACAAAAAACTAACAATGACCCCAAGCTGTAACATTTGAAACATGCCAATTACTTGAATTCCATCATAGTGGGAAAGCACAGTTATCCATCTAAAACAGTGCCTTGTGCACTAAACCACTGTGCTACATCCTATGTATCGAAGGAGGACACACAAGTCCTTGCCATACAGCAGTTCATACAGGGTGTTCATACAGCAGCCTGCCCCTTTTTCAGTGTCAGAAAATGTTTAGGAGGCCACGGTCAAATTATGAATTGTTTCTGCCCCCTGTGGAATGAGAAGTCATTCTGTAGATATTTCCTATAGCTCCCATTGCGAAGCGGCTGATGGATCTGCCCTAGTGATGACTTGCTGAATGATTAAATGTTAAGGGATATGTTTTCAAAATGTTACTGCTCTGACAGGCTTTGACCAGTCCTGTTTGAGAAGTGTGGTTAACATGAGTTGGCTTCTACGTGTCTGTCACCAATTTATCATTTATTAAGGCATTGTTGTGACAGATTGTAACGAGGCTTCGTTAAAGTAAAGGGTGTGAAATACTCACCTGTCACTTGAGATATACATTTAAGAAGCCACTGAGTTCATGTTCGGAGTAACTCCTCTGAACCAGTCAGAACAATAACCCAGAAAAGCAGAGCGCTTGAGGCCGGAGGCAGAGCAGTGTCACGGGATGCTGATTACAGGTGGGAATGAGTTTGGTGGTGTTAAGCTGTGAGGAGTCACTTCAGGGGCGCTGGGAGCCCCAGGAGAAGGTCAAACAAGGGAGCTTGCCTGGCAGAGTCCCTCTGGAAGCCAGCCTGGGCTTGTCAAATAAAGGCGCTGTTTCTCTGGTGCTCAGTTCTTGTTGTGCCCAGAAACAGAATGATGTGTGAACAGAACTACATCAAAGAAGCAGTTACATCCATAAACTAATTCTTCAGTCTGTGCTAAATTCCTCTGAATGTTAATTATCTTACAGCTCAGTTCAAGATAAATGCAGTGTGTACTTCCTTCGACACTGAAAATAAGGTATAAAATCAACAAGCATGATAAACACATCTCTTTTCAACAAGCACAATAAATGCATCCCTCTACAATCTTTATACTCAAGAAATATCTTAGATGCTAAACATTCAAAACCTACATCAACTTTGTGCATGAAGACAATGCTTATGTTTACACTGTTCCCTTAATCCCTGTAAAATCATTTCACACTGTGCATTTTGGGTGTATTTTTCACCCTAATGTATTCAGACTTTACAGGCTCAATTAAGTCTGCAAATTATATATTCATTTTCTAAGGCTCCCTCCCACCTCCGCCAATTTTTAAGTGGTTTTAAGTTTGCCATTTTGCATACTACTAAAATATAATTTTATTGTTAGTGGACAGCTCAATATGCAATTATGTGTTTGCACAATCAATTAAAAGAGTTGTCTTCTCAAGACATGCCTGAGAAGGTCACACTGTTCCATAAAAAGCTTCTGTTCCGGTAACAAGTGCCTCTAAAATGTTCACCTTTTGATGAAGCTTGCTTCCAGGCACTGATGAGTGTGCTAAACATTCAGTGTGTTAAGATATTTTCATGTGTATAGCTGCTCTAAATGTGGAAGGAATTGGAAAAAACACCATGGAAAAAGTATTTAAATATTTTTCCAAGCTAATAGTGAGGCCTGAATATTATGAATCTAATTTTTCTTGTCTGGTGACTAAGAAAGGTAAATGATAACATCCCATTTCTTTACAGCAAACATTGATTATGATGAGTCATAATCATTGATTATATGATTAATCTAGAGATGGAAAGCCCAAGCAGTGTACTGAAGAAGGCCATGTGGAGGTGTGGGCAATTGAAGAATGAGAGGGGAGAGTGATAGTATTTAGTTTATAAGCTGAAATGCAAGTACAACTGCTTGCTGTTGGAGAGTTGGTCAACCTGTGCAATATGCCCAGGAGAAGGTCTGCACAGACCTCTTCCCTGCCTCCCAAATGGGATGAATGCTCTGGGCAGTATTTTTTTGCAGGGAAGCACAGCAGGGATGGTATGTTCCTGAACAAATTCACACAATTCCCAGTGCAGCGTTCACCTAAAATTACATCCCTGTATCGCACTCTCGTATGCTTTAGTTTTTGAATTTTTAGCTATCAGGAAAGTCAGTTCTTAACAAATAAAATTTCAGTGCTTTTCTTAGGACAGTTTAAGGATGATTCATTTGTCAGGAACTTATCAACAAAGGGGATTTATGATAGCGCAGGTGTGGAGAAGATAAACAGTGAGGATTGTCCTTCCTTTGAAGCAGTATAACTTGTTTAGTGGTTTAGGTATCTTGGAGTCGCTTCTTTATTTTGTGGTGTTTACAGTCTGTGAGCTTTTGTGTTTTCAGAAATGTGGCTACCTGCATCAGGCTGTTTGCTTTGTCTGAGAGACAGCATGGGGCTGTTGGGTACTGAAATAGCATCTTCTGGAACAGACAGCAGTTTGTTACTGGCCTTACCCTCTCTTTCTCTGCAAGGACCAAGTCTGTATTTTGCAGAAATGCCTGAATTAACTCAGGTACAACAGCAACAGTAACTGCAGCATGTCACGGAAACAACCTTACCACCTGCAGGTCTTCAGTCGTCTTTACATTTAGTTACATGAGAGTTTAAAATGCCCTTACAAAATTAAAATATGTTACTGTTAGTCCAAATAACATGGGTGACAATGTACCATGGTATCCATCATGCGCTAGCTTTTTAAAATTATTATTAATTTACTCAGCTGTATCACACACATCTTATTGGTTTGGAATTGAATTTGAAAGCACCTAATGAAATCTAATTTTTCATGAAGACTGATGGGAATTACCTTTTGATCTCTTTTATACACATGTATATATACATATGTATATGTACACACATATTTATATGCATGTCTGTGTATGTGTCTATGCGCTTTTATATACATATTTGGAAAACAAGATAATGCCTTCATTTCTTCACTTCTGATATGTCTTTAATCCTGCATTTCTGAATGCATTGGGATTTGTTTGTTTGTTTATGGATGTTTGGCATTTTTTAATATGGACAAAATAATTCCAGATAAAGTGCTTTAAAAATGTTTATTTCTCTGAAAAGGGAGTCTACATCGTGCAACACAGAGGACTGAAGATAGGATTGTATCTAAATCTGAGGATTTGGGCTTGATACTTTCAGCCCAGCGTGACACAAGAATTCCCTGTGTATCTGTGCCACCCATCTGTGCTTTGGTATTTCTGCCTTTAATATAGGCCTGTGTTCTTACAGCTGGGTCTTGGATTTTAAATCAGCTGAAGAACGGGAAAATACTAAGGAAGAAACTAAAAAATACTGGAAAAGCAATATACTACTTCTAAGAACACTTGAGGAGTTCTATTTTCTCTAATGTGTTAAAAAACATCTAATGTGCTGAAATTGGATTTAAAAAAATATTTTAAAATAAAATATGTACTTTTAGGACATTAAAAGCTCCATGATCATCACTTGGGCAGTGCCTGGATGGCTGAGCGCCAGAGAGCCAGCAGTGGGTTTGCTTTCCAGGCTGCACCTTTTGTTCCTCAGAGCAGCAGGGAATGGCAGCAATGCGGATGCAGCAGTTTAGCTCCTGGGCACAAAGGGATCCTTAATGCCAATTAAAAAGCAGACTTAATGAGTACCAAAAGCAGCCCCCAAGCCAGGCCTCCTTAGCTAAAAAAAAGATGGGAAAGCAACATGTTGTAGGAAATGATGGAATTCCGAAAATCCCATAAGAAACGGGAAACACCCTTTGCTCTCCCTGCTGCCATCCTCGGCTCTCTCGCTGCGCTGAAAGCAAAGCTGTGTAAGAATACAGGGGAGTAGCTGGTGGAACTGCCCCGTTTGGAAGGTGGCTTTTTGCTGGCTGGGGGACTGTTTGTGGTCAGTGTGTTATTTCTAACTAAAATGGCACTTCATAAAAATAACAAATTGCTGGCAACCATTGCTCTTTGAATTCTATTTCTGGTTCTAGTCTCTATTTCTGTTGCTCTCGGTTGCTTTTCTCCTAACAAATCAAACTTCAGGATTGCAGCAGGAAATTTAGATTTAACCTCAAGAGTCAGTGTTTTGTCTCATGTCTGCTCTAATGTGATACAGATGTTGGAACTGCTGTACGTAACTCAAGATTTTATTGAACTAGCGCTCCCTGGCTAATAGAAAACATAGCTAACTGAAGTGCACATTAAACACAGATCTCTCCAAAGGCACTAAGCCTGTGAATTTTAGAAATATATTGACAAAATACTTGGGATATTACTTCAATTGCACATCCTTCAGCTGTTTGATAGGGAGTTTCTGCCATGGTAAAGAAGCAGAGCTCTTTATCTTAATTGTTTTAAAAAGCAAACCAGAAAATAAACATGAAAAAAATGCAATACCTGAAATTATTTATGGGCTGGCTTTTCTTTTTTTTCCAATTCTTTGTTTCATTCTCTTTAGCAGATAACCAGAAAGACTGGAGGGATAAATTATCTATTGCATCCCTTTTTACTTCTTCTCTTTTCCAACAATCCTGATCGCCACTATTGTTTCTTTTTTAGTTTTCCTTCTCTTGAATTGCCACTGTGGCCAGGGCATTCTAAACACTTGGGTATGTCCTTGATGAGGACTGAAGGGTAAACACTGACATTTCTCACGACGCTGGTATGTCACATTAGCTCCAGTACAAAGTCATCTGAAATCAGCTCTTTCCTCCATTCGTTCCCCTCCCCCTCCCCCATATTTCTAATAATGAGATTAAAGTTTTCTACTTTTCTGTATGGGCAGCACACTGTGTTTCTTAAATGAGATGTTTTAGGGCAAACCCAGAAGGTTTAGCACATCAGAGTGCTTTTCTTGCTCATAATATAATAGGAATTATGTATTAATTTAGTGCACCACCCCCAAGTCTCATGCCCTATAATAAAAACGCAGTGCAGAAATGTGCTACCCAGAGCAATCTCCAAGCATCAAATTGACCAGGGAAAAGTTCTTAATACATGGAAGGTGGGGGGAAAAATACAAACCAAAGAGCTCTACAGGGAATTACATAGATTTAAAAAGTCATATACATTTTTACCTAGTTAGGGCTGATTCATACTGTGGCGCTTTTTTGTTTAAATCTCAAAACTTACACTTGTTGCCAAAGGTCTTCTTTGACTCTTGGGTGGACCAGCATATTTTGGTTGTGGGTGTTTGAGTGGGTACAACTGGGTCTTCAGGTGGCTGGCTCTGGGGCTGCTGGCAGCTGTGTTGATAATACCAGCAGCAGTGCAGGCAGACACAGCGTTAGCAAAGGCGAAACCCTCGTGCTTTGTGGGTTAAAGCTGAGCTCCAGAAATATCACAGCTGTGTTACAGGAGAAGTAAAACACCCCCACTTGTTCAAATGATGGACATGTCATGAACATTAATTAATTTCAGCTATTGTATTATCGAAACAGATAGTTCTGATAAGTTTGGTAAGTTGACCCTCAATATTTTGAACTATAAACTTATTTCCCCAGTAATGTGAACAGCCCAGCTTGAAGTTTATTGTCTTTCTGTATTCCACGGGAAGGCTTTTGGTGTTAGACTTGGATTTTTCTAGATAAACAGCAGCTCATGAAAAGTAGGGCTGTCCTGGGTCCAGCAAAGAAACCTGTATGAAAAATAATTGATCCTATCTATTAGCTACATCAAAATTTAAAAAAAATCTTTCTGGTCTTGTCACTCGTTACGCAAGAGATTCTGTACCAGCAACTATTTCTAGCAGCTAGCTTTTGTAAAAAAAAGGACAGTTTTATTATTGCCTAAAGCCTCCAAACTCAGTTCATATCCTGTAATGAGTACAGGAATACAGAGTCATTTTTGGAATAGCACACTAGGTCTATTATCATATGAGAAAACTCTGAGGTCATCAGTGTCGAATTACATATTAATGTTTTTCTCTTCCAGGCTTCAGTTTATTTCTATCGTTTCCACAAACTCTATACAACATTCACAAGTAAGTTAATTAATATTAAATAAGTTCTGTCACCTCCCATTTAATTCTGTATATTTAATAGTTTCCTCATTTACTAATCAATGTAGTGCTTGAAGTAGCCTGGCTTCTTTCATCCAGATGCTGTCCTGATACTGTAGTAAAAGGTTTTCCTGGTGAATTTTCAGAATCTGACTGGTTTCTTTTCCATGTTTACAACTCTGTTCCTTTCACTTGGTGTTCTCCTGGCTGTCTCACAGTGGTCCTGCACAGTAAACTGATAAAGGTTCTGTGGTAAAAACCACTGCATTTTATTTGCAATCAAGTGTGATTTGTAACTTCTGCCTGTGCTGGGTAGAATTCTGTAGCTGACATCTTGCACTCTGTGAAGTACTTAATTGTCTTCCTGGTCCTTCTGTAAAACTCTCCTTTGTATGAAGTCTGCAGATAATTGCTATCAGATATAAGCTAGGCAGGTGGCAAGCTGTGATTACATCTAAGAGCTGGCTTGCTGCACCTAGGAATTTTATACACAGTTAGTTTATACTCCAATGGCCTATTTTTATTAATGCTGCCTGCCTTCCAGTAGTATTTGCTAGCTCATTTCACTCATCTGTCACTTCAGGTCTCTCAGGTCCTACGTGTCCTGGAGGAGGGACTGTCACCGCCTGTCTTCAGGAATTAGTGGAAACTAATATTAACATTTAAATTTTGGAGAGACTATAAGACAATATCGCATCTCTCCCACACAGCCCCTTTTTGTGTGGTGGTACTCCGTGTAGTTACTAAAAGCATGCACAGCCCCGGGCTGGGGCGGGAAGCATGGAGAGTCAGGAGACATGGGGCAGGAAAGGCTGAGGACCTGCAGAAAAGCTGGGCTCTGGGGCAGGGGCTGGGAACCAGCCGTGCAAGGCACTCTGGTTCGGGGACCAGAGAGGAGGAGGGAAGCACCTTGTGCATGTCAGCCACCGGCAGTAGCAGCACTTACCCCAATGAACACCGAGGCTTTGGTTTCCTTCCTTCCTTGTCAGTTTTGTTTATTGTTTTCATTTTCAAGTCATCATTTGACATAGTTCCTCTCAAGCTTTCTGGTGGGTTCATCATTCCTCTGAAGAGAAGGGCACAAAAATTTTAAACTACCAGTCAGGTTTGCTTGAAGGATGCACACGCAAGCTCTTAGGTGATGAGGGATTTGAGTTTTCCAATCATCTCCTCTCTTCTTCATCGTGATGCTTGTTCTCAGTTGTTATTTTAGGAGTAGATTATTCCTTTTTGGCATGAGAAAGATATTTCTTGGATTTTTGTCTAGCTGTTTCTATAAATACAAATTTTCAAAGACTTTAAACAGGACATTTCCCAGTCCATTTCAAACACAGAATTGCTCTTCTGAACTAGCAGTATGAAGGAATGGTTTAGTGGCAATGAACTTAAGAGTTACCATTTCCCTAGCTGACAGAAAATGCAGTCATTTACCACCTTTAAAAGACAGCCTAAAATATCCAAGAAAACACAATGCACCATTAATCTTCTGTACTCTGATTAGCCAAAAAGCCTCCCCTTTAGGCTGTACTTGGACTAAAGTGCCTAAATCCTAATGTACAGGATTGTCAAGCAGCATCACCTCTGGACTTAAACAACAGCAGTACCTGCCAGCCATGTGCTTGACTCTGCTGCTACTGAAAATGTGCAGTATTGATTGAAACAATTTTATGTCTCATGTTAGAAGCTTCATCCTCTAAAGCCGTGTATTTTGAATTCACAGCATGTCTGCATATTTGAAAGTACTGCAGCTCATTTTGTGTGAGTTTAGTAGTTCATTGCCAGACAATGGTGAGCAAGTGAAGCTGACCAGGAGCTATGTGAATAACCTAGTATAATTTAACCCCAGAAATAAATGTTACTTGGGTACACTACAATTTCTTGTAAAATGTCTGGTATCTAGCACATCTGCACAGGTAGTTGTGTTGCAAGATGAATTCTTGGGCTGAGTTTAGTCTATTGTAAAAAATCTCTAATTTTTTAGTTTTGTTTCTGTGCTCTCGAGACTTTGGATTAGGACGCAGAGAGACGCAGAGTTATTCTTCTAATTTGATTGTTTATTATTTTCTTACCTATGGTACAGCTGCACAGAATGTGCTTCTTAGTTGCAAGGTGGAAAAATGGCAAAAATGGCCCCTGAGTGCTACTTTCAAGTTTTTTTATACTCTAATCTACCCAATTACAGATTACTAAGTAATATGTTTTTACTTAAAATCCAATGAGTATACATGACCCGCAGTGCAGATTTCTTGAACCAATACCAGAAAACCCAGGTTTGTGAAGAAGAAAGAAGAAAGAAAAAGTACAAATCCACACCCAAAATCCTCCATTTTGTAACACACACACATATATATACACTACTATATTCCATACCTAAAACCCAGGATTCCAGCAGTCTAGAGTTTGAAGTTACTGTGTAGAAATAGAATGGATAAACTTTCTTTCTCCACAAAATTATTGTATTTATTTCCAGAGCACATTTAAAGAAAACACTGAAGAATGATTCTCTGTATGAAGGACTGCTACCTCTCGTGTCACCTCTGCTGCTGTTCGTTCTTCTTACAGTCTGGGTGGTTTTATCTCCAAGCAACATCTTAGCAAAGCAACCCAGACTGTTTTTATGGATGGTTGGGGTTGCTTTCTCAAATGTTATTGTAAGTATATGTGAGGTGGTGGTATTATTTAGAGATACCTTTCTATTTTTCTGTGAATAAGCAGAAGGGAGAAGAAAACGTAGCTAAAATCAGCAGAGTCACACAGCTCTTCTGCCTCTGTCTTACACTCTGTCTCATAAAAATACACCGCAACACGTGCTTGGACTCGGGACACTTACAGCACTGAAATACCTACTCTGCCACAGCGTAACACTTCTGTGAGGGCTCTGGTTTGTTTCCTGAGGGTTTATGAAAACCCTAGGGATGCCTTACTTCCAGAAATATAACAGATACTCCCCAACATACAGGCAGAACTGGGGACTTGTCAAAGTAAAAGAAAGGTCAACACTGGCACAGATTTACTAGCAAGAGTAGAGGGGCTGTAGCTTTTCCTTGCTCTTGTGCCCATTAGTGTGGTACATGCATTCCTGTATCCTGCAGTTCAGCTGATCCTACATGTTCCCTTCACCATTTAGAATAAGGCTGTGCCACTGGCAGTGTCTTTTAGGGAAGGATGTGAAGAGCTGCAGGGGCCTCGTGATGGCTCTCTGCTCACGGATCAGTTTCTCCTGTACCACATCATGGTGACCAGTTTCACCTCTTTAATTCCCAAGAGACAACATAAACCTTTGTGCAGTTCCAGCACAGGCAGCCAGACAGTGGTGCTGAGCCCTGCAGGTAACCCAGGGCTTTCTTCTCTGGGGGAAGCCAGGAGAGCAGCCAAGCAGAAGGGTGTTCTTCCGTTTTTGCTAAAATACCCTAGAGGATAGTGACTAGTGTCATCTAAGGAAAATAGTCTCCAACACCATCTGAAATATTGTCACTAAGCAGTGCTACATCCAATTTAAAAAGTGAAAGGCTAGACATTCCTTGCACTATGAGAGAGATCTTAAAAAATGTGGGGTTTTAAAAGAGAAAACATAACCCCTTCAGAAAACTGAATTCAGGAATGGGGAAAAAATTGTAACTGAGATGTTTGTTAGATGTATCCTATAAATGTACATTTCTGAGGGTCACAAACAGTTCCATCTTAAGGACTTAATCTCACAAAAATGAGGTTATTTTAAGATGTGTAAGTTTTATTGTATGCATTATTCATTACCTAATCTACCCCTTTTTCTTAAGAGAATAGTGGAGATTCCAAAATGAGAAATACAACTGCATCTTAACCAACCAAGAGTGATTGTGGCAGGATGCTTGCAGAAGAACAATAGTAAGGCAAAACAGAAGTTTTTTTACAGGCTGCAGTTTTTCAGACACTGAGTGCAATACGTACTCTTTGGGCTTTGTTTTTTCTTTTCCCAAAACATACACTGCAGCATTGGAGGCTCGTGTGAATTAAAAATGTATGCATGTTAGCTGAAATGTTTAATGTTTTAAAAGCAAGCATTAAAAATGTATGGGTGTTAGCTGGAATTTGTAACTTTCTGAAGTTGCAAATGAAGCCTGCATTTCCTTTCACCTCTTCTGGTCCCTCAGACACGTTTCCCCCAGCATCAGAGGAAGGCTTGTCACGGCAACACTTTTCTTCTGCGTGATAGCCTGACACACTGGGTTTCCATTACCTGTTCTGTAGACCACAAACTGCAGACCATGTTTCTCTACCTGCCATTCCAGTTCCAGTGTCTGGAACTTCTCATGCCTTTGACCATGTATTTGGTCGCCCAAATATAGAAGAATAATAATGGTTTAAAACAATGTGAAATCCAACCTCTGGACAGGTTGAATTATGTAGCCAGAAAAAATTATAGCATATAGATTGCTTTAGCAATTTCTGATACCCTCTGGAATGATTCCCAAAGGACTCATAAAACCAGTGTTATTTAAAAAAAATTCACAATCAATACTGAGAATGTAACTGAAAATATTAACATTAGGTACAAAGGCTTACTTCTTCCATTATTCAAAGTTAATTATTTTTTCATGGTTTATTTTTGCATTCTTCAGCTTCCACAGCACAGGCAGTAAAGCCAGTATTTTGTTCCTATGGTCAGACTCCTACTGCTGCTGTCATAAGATTTCAGGCACTGCACAGAGAATGAGCTATTCATTCTTCTACTGTTTTCAGGATACATAAAATCTATTTTTAACCACATTTCAATTTTGAGTGAAACTCAAATCAATAAAATATTTCAGATGTGCCTAAATTACTTTTCTTTTTTGTAACGGGCATGGTGTATATGAGACAGATTTCTTAAGGAGCCTAAACCAGACAAAACACTTTGGTGTGCTTAATTGCTTTTAAAATATGGAATTTCAAGTGAGTTCGTCTCATTATGTTTCCAGAACTCAGTAGACTTAAGCTAATTGCCTTCAGTTAAACCATGCACCATATATTCATTTTTTCTGCCATTCTGAGTGGGATCCCTTTCTCTGGGCCCCCAGCTACATCTCCAGGGAGCCCACTGCCATGATTGAGCCAAGAAATTGGTGTTTTAGTACATAAAAGAATGCTAGAAAACAAAAACAGGATGTGAAAATGTCATATATTGTCTTCCCTCCCTTCTATACAATGAACCAGAAGATATTTCTGCCACGCCGTGTGATTAGAATACCAGCACGCTCTCCCAGTGATTCAGTGGTGGCACATTTGGTTTGGGATCACAACTTCATGAGCCTCGGTGAAAACGTAAGGTGGCAAACAAATTCCCCTTTTGTGGAGATGTGCTTCCACTTACCAAGTGTATCAAAACACTGTCTCCAGAAAAGGGTGTATTTTAAATTGTAATAACTTCCTCTAGGACCCAGCGAGGCAGAAAGGTGTGTACCTATAGCAGCCTTCTCACCAGAAACAAGCCCCATTTTGCACTGTAGCCACGTTTCCCCCTCACCCAGAGCAACCCGCAGAGAAAATGGAAGTACTTTTCCTTAGACCCTCGGGGCTGGCCCAGCGCTTCTCACCTGGCCCCTTTTGCTCCGACAGTGCAAGGTGATCGTCTGCCAGATGAGCAGCACCCGGCCCGAGCTGTTCCACTGGTTCCTGTTCCCGCTGGCGCTGGTGGTGTACGCGGCCATCTCCGGCCTGCTGGGCTGGACGGAAGAAGTGGTTCTTGGCATGTTCACCGCCCTGGTCACAGCTGCCCACGTGCACTACGGGGTCTGCGTGGTGAGCAAAGGGCTCTGGAAACAGTTTCTGATCAGGGCATTGTCTGGGAGTCTGAATGTTTATGTTTTGGGGTGTTTTTTAATCCTGTGTGTTGTTTTATTTAGTCTAAAGTTAAACAAAAATAAGTCAGTTTATTGCAGGCAATGCCTTTTTGCATGTGCAGCAACTTCAGTGACTTGAATTATTCCAATGTAGCCAACTGGTTTTGGGTTTAAACCCATCAGAATCAGAATATTTATAGACTGGTTTTATGTAGCAGTCAACCCATGTGGCATGAATGCTCCTACCACTCTTTTTTTACCTTTTTCTTCCTAAGGTCACTTGACTGAAAAAATAGGGAGGTAAAATGCAAAGTGACATAAATAGAAAGAATAAAATAAGGTCAACTTTGCTTTGAATCTGCAGGCAAAATAGCTGTCCCAATTTTTTCTTGGCGCTCTGCTAGCATCTCTCAAGCTGGAGACATGAATAGTTTCCCAGTTCCTTCACTCTTACCAGCACATTTTTGTGTCTGCTAGATCTCAGTCTTGTCATTGTCATCTGAACTACTGCTTAAGTTTTACTTTGTTGATGCCTACTTTTTAAAATTGTCAAACGATCCTTTAGCAACTGCTTTAATGGTGTTAACTTTTAGATAAAACACCTTGCATGGCAAAGATCTCATTTCAGAGGGAGCTGGTCAGCATTCTTTTATTTAAGCCACGTCAATGGGATGTAAGGATTCTTCTTTGAAAGCAGCCTTTGGTCAGCAGACATTGGTGTCATAGTAGAGTCTACCCCAGCATGGATATGGGCCTGTTGGTGGGGGTCAGAATGGAAATACCTGGTCAAAAGTCACTATTGACTGAGGGGCCCAGCTCCATCATAGCTGATGTCACCTGTGAATCTGGTCTGTAGCCATTTCGCTTCCCAGCAGTGTGTTGCAAGAGGAATGTAAGGAAAACAGCTCTCTTGTTTGAATACTTACAGGTCCCTGTGTGCTCACAGATCCCCAAGTACGTGAGGACTGTGGCTGGGTCCTCTCCCCTCTTACTGGGAGAGGAGAGGCAGCGAATTGTGAAGCACATACAAAACAGGTTGCTAATCTCTGCGATTTCTCTTCAGGGTAGGCAGCTGAGCGAGCACTTGAACATTTACATCTTTTCCCTGAAGAAACGTGTCCGAGAGTGAACACCTGCACTACGATCAGACTGTAACACTTGACATGGAGATTTGCAGCTCTTCTGATGTGATAAATAGTTGGAATGAATCTGATTAAAAATAACCAAAGAATAGAATAGTACAGATACCCAAACCACTGCGACAGTGAGCTATGCAGCAAGATGCTTCATCTCGGAGGAAGATGCCTGTGCAGCACAATTTACGAAGTTGTTCTGTTTGATATTTATTCTTTTTACCAGCTGTGTTACTCGCCTCTCTTTTGTCTTCCTCCTCCTTACCACTGTGTCCAAAGTCCTGGATAAATCCATGCCAGGTTACATGAGATCCTTGGTGGTGTATAACCAGCACTGGTTTTGCCCAGCCTAGTTTCCAGTGGGACCCAGCAGTGCAAACCCTCCCTGTACATCCTTCCCACTCAGACATCTGTGCCAGCTTCACTTGCCGTATTTATTTTCTCACAACTCATTTCTTCCACACAACCTCCTGAAAGGCTTATGCACATTGAGTCTTTTCCTCACCTCACACGAATGTGTGAAGACAAGAGAATGAGCTCAGAAAGCTATGGGTAAAGTGTTTTTGAAATGTACACTTTTTTCCCCATTCTCAGCATTAAGACGAGTCTCAGCTGACCTGTCAGAAATGCAGGCTCTATACAGCAGCAGCTGGCCCTTCTATTTATTTTCTAGGCAGTAACAAGCATATTGTTTATATTTCAGTAGCAACAAACAACATAGCCTACAAAGGTAAACAGCTGAAAATAAATTTGGCGAGCAAACCTTTGAAGATTCGCATATTTCTCTGCAAAACTAGTTTCAGTCCAACATCATCTACCACTGTGAAATGCTAAACAAGTCATCATTTGCCTGTGTGCTTGAAGCAAATTTTTGTGGTTTTAAAAAAATGTCATAGGAAAAAGAAACAAGAATTTTTTTTTTTCAACATTACGTGTTTGCATGCAGATGCAAACTGCTCTCTTCATCTACAATACATACAGGTTTTCTGTGTGCCTTGGAGGAGGGAGTAAGAATTTTAGTTTCATCTCTTTTCATATGCTGCCCTAGCCAGAGGGCCTTTGTGGCCTTGAAGCACTAATTAAACAATCTGTCCAGTTCCCCAAGGTGAGGACAGAGGGATGTGATTGACAGCCTGGCATGTTTATTAACTATTTAACCATCTCGCTTGCCAGAAGCCAGGTGGAAGTGCAGTTTCTGAGCTGCTGAGCTGAGCCTGAAATTCCTCTTTTTCAGTTCTTGGACCATTTCTCTGGGTTTATCACTAGCCTGATCNCCAGTTAACTTACCCTTATATCAGTAGCTCCTATTAATATTTTCAGCTGAGCACTGGCGAGTTGTATGAACAGCTTCAGCTTAAGCTGGTACTGCCTGTTACAGCAGTTGCCCTACCACAACACCAGCAGGGCTGATTTCCCCAGGCAGCCCTTAGCACAGGCACCAGGGGACAAGCCTGCACATCAGCTTCCCCTCTTCACAAAGCAGAAATACCACTCTGACTCGGAAAGTTCCTTCAGGTTTGAAAGCATCCATGTTCCACCTACCAAACAAGCACACTGAGGGTCCCACCCCCCAAATGAACATCAGATGAGTCACAGTTCGAGCAGCTTCAGGCCTGATTTAGGTGGAGGGGACAGGTTATCCTGTAATGCTGGGTTAGAGGTTTTGCCAAGAGCCCAGCAGGGAAGGGAGGATGCCCTTGGGCACCACTGCGGTCCAGCTACAAGAGGCATCTCCCAGCCTTCCTCCCCACTGGTGTGGCAGCCATGCCCTTACCCTGTGTGATGCCCAGGGAGCATGGGGTCTCCACAGAGGCGCTCCCCAGCTGCCCAAGGACTCCCCTGGAGTAAGTCTGAAGGCTCTTTATTTGATGAGGTTTGCCAAAAAAGGCAGTTCTGACTGTGTTTGAAGGGGAGCGACGAGTTTGGTGTTGTTGCATGCACCCAGCAGTCTCAATGTTTGATAAAGTTAAATACTACATCCAATACCTGATACACTGCCACAAAAGTCTCACCTGCTTTATAAAGGCAGTTTGTATTTCACCTGTCCGTCACAAGTATTGAGGAAATTCTGGTGAGAAAAGAATTAGGATACAATAAACAAAAATAACTCCAAACTAAATGTGGTTGTACTGAAGAAACTCTGTGAACAGGCTTCTTTTTTCCATCTGTCTTGCACTTATTTAGGAAACAGCTGGAAATAAGGGTCACAGAAGCAGTGCAATTTGATGCACTGGAATGGAATATTTTGAAATATTCATTAAATGGAATTACAAAACTTAAACTACCACAACCTGCCTGCACTTGTACCCTTCTAAAGAGAAATCGAGTGTCACTTTCAAAGGACATTAGGCTCTGGCCAGCTTTTTCACCTTCTATATGAAAACATGGCAAGCAACTTTCTTTTTCCTTTTTAAAGCAACTTGTCACTACAGTCCGTATAAAGACAAGTATAAAAAGAGATCATGTACTGCACAGTGTATATATTGAATTATTAGCCATCATGGATGGCAACTGGTTCCATGATCAGGAATAAAAATGCTTTGTTCATAGGGCTGTATGGTCACAGATTTATTTTGCAAAGTCAGGTATGTAGATGACCTAACAGTCTAACAACAGATTGTTTTGGTCACAACATTATGGCAGAAAGTTTCCAACTATCTGAGCTGGAAAATATGTAAATTTTTTTTATGCTTTAGAGCATTTGCACTAACCCAAGGACATGCCTTCCTTCTGGTCTTACGAAAAGCAACTAAACAAGAGCTGCTCTCCCAGGTTTGAACGCGTGGGCTGGAAATGGGCTCCCCTGGCCCCTGCTTCATCCTCTCCTCCTCTGTCAGAGGCCCAGGGATACCTGGAGCAGCAGGGCACAAGCTGGTGGCTCACAACAGGGTCACTTCAACACAGAAGAAAAGGGTCCTGGCCCAAGGCTCAGTGCTCCTGGGCTTGAGCAGCAGCTACTGTGGAAACATTGCTCCTGCTACAAAAGAACAGAGCTGTGAGAACTACAGTGAATTTTCCCCCTTTTCTTCCAACAAAACCTAATGCTTTAATCTAAAATGTAGGTGGCTTTTAGGCACTGCATTGAAGATTCATGCCTGAAACACTTGGCCACTGCGAGGAAGCCCACTGGGAGCTTCAGTACCTTTCTACAGTGCTCTCTTTGCCTCCTGGCTGCTGCCAGTTTTGCTTCTGACTGATACCCAGGGGAATCAGCACTCCAAAATCTGAAAGCATTTACCATGAACAAAAATGTCCTGTTTACATGTACATATATACATGCATTTTCTGTTTTGATTTATAGAAGGGGATACAGTTGCTGAGCTCTTGGGGAAACAGATGCTATCCACACACACAGGACAAGTGAACTTCTGGGTTTTTAAAGCAGCTGCCTTTTCCTCCTGCTCCCATATGCAGCCCCTGATGAATAAAAAAATTGTATTTAATCCAGAAAATTATTATTTTAGAATGTTCTGAATAGTCTCTAGAGCTAGACAGATTTTAACATATATTTTTTTATTAAATATGTAAAAAGATAAACGCAAGTCATGTTATTCACATATTCAGACAAAAATCTACTCTATCATGCGACAGTTTGTGGATAATGTAAAATGACTGATACATCTGAATAAGACTTTTTGTATCTATTATGCCATTACTTATCTATTTATAATTAACAATACATATGTTTACATTCCTTTCAGTTTACATTTAATATATAACCAAAGCTTTATGGTGTGCTATTTAGTAAAGGTAATTACAAATGCATATTAAAACCATAACAGAAGAATGGGTTACTCACAGGGGGTGGGGGGGAAGGACAACTCTTTCCCCTTTCAGAACACTGCTCTCCCCTCAGCACAGCCACATTTCTGGTGCCCCCAAAGTATTTCACTGCCCTGGCTCCCTACATCAGTCACTCCCCCCTTGATACAAGCAGTGAGAGGGCTATGGTCCTCTGATCAGAAACAGGATACAAAGAATTTTCAGGAAACAAAGTTCAGCTTTTTTTTAATTTTTTTTTTTTTTTCTATGTGCTTCAAAAGAGAGAAAAGGAGAGAGGCACAACAGCCTGGCTATGAACCGTCTGGGGAGCTCAGCAACCCCAACCATTTGCACCTTCAGAAAACGTTTTCCCTTGAAGTGCTCTCCATGCATCTGCTCAAGTATTGGCAGAAGGATGAACTCTGGTAAGCAGAGACGTGCTGATGAAATTAAGTTTATATATAGCCTGATCCCAAACTCCTTGCCCCATTCAGAGATCCCATAAAGGTTAAAGGACATTCTGGAGTCTGGAAAAAAATTAGCAACTGCTCTTCAACAGTATTATGAAGAACTACTGTTTATTACAATGACAATTGTAATAAGTACATATGTTCTAATAAACACAAATACAACAAAAATGACAATTCCCCCATTTGTGGTGATTCTTGGAAATACTTATTTTGGAATAAACACAATTTTATAAACCAGACCTTATTTGTAACCAATTGAACTGGGAGAGGAAAGCGCTGGCCTGCAGGTTGCAGTACTTTGATTTCATCACTGGGTAGGACATGAGGTCAATACTGGATGCAGGGCTGGGAAAACCAGCCTGCAGGGTCCAGAAACGCTTCTGCTGTGCAGGGGGAGGACCTGGAAATACCTGTTCTGGTGCTCAACAGTATTTTATATATTGTCGGTGGTGCAACACAATATATAAACAGCAGGGTTCTCACATTTAACTAAGAGCCACTTAGCTGCAGAAGATTGATTGGGAATGGAAAACTGCATGTGCACGTGTGAGTGTGCCCGGGGGCTGATTCACTGGAAACCTTTCTATGGAAGCATAAGCTGGGGACGTAACGCTTTAGGAGCCTATGAACACCTAAAATGATTTAGCTGTTCAATAGCCTGTGGAGTTTTTCAGTGAATGCCAATTGCGATGGGACTTCCACGTACCTGCTAAATCAGCACAACAAACCAGAATTCAGAAAATGAAGTGACAGACCAGGAATACCAGGCATTAAATAACCAGAGACTACAACGCGCTGGGGTATGAGAAGAACAAGGAATGCTTTTTATGCTTCAAGATACCTCTGTTTATAAAATACCATCATTTAGAACAGGGCCATGGGACCGCCCTGGAAGGGAACACTCCCATTGCAGACATCTCCAGTGCACACATGGTTCTGCACCACACTGGCCTCAAAGGAGGAAGGTCAGCCAAGTGCAGAATCAGCTCTGTGCCCCTCAGTCAGATGGTCCCCTTCTGATGTGTGCCCTGTCTCCAGGAGGACTCCTCACTGCCTCTCCATGCTTTGGAAGCAGCCTTAAACCTGTGAAGTGCTCACCATCCACTTATAGGGGAGTTCAGGGTGGGGTTCGGGGCCCATGCTGTTTCTGTTTTCCCCCATACTTTGCACTACTGACAAAATTTCTGTCTTCTATACTCGTATGGCTGGGGCAGTGGAAGGGGAAGGAAAGCAAAAAGAAGCGGCTGGCCTACTTTCTCCTTCTCTGAGGGGTGGGAAGCCAAGGATGATGGCAGAGACCGTGTCCTGCAGTACACTTGTGTCAAGGAGATTTCTCTCCTCCCTCAGTACTGAGCTTTGCAGAGGTAGAGCTGCAGCTGGAGGCTGGGACTGGATTCCTCAGGAAAGAAGAAAAGCTGGGAAATGTCTATTGACTAGTTAGGAAACTGGGTGGGTTTTCAAAAAGCTTAAGTGGATGTCTGTTCCTCCAGAAATAAGCCAAAAACCATACCATGCAGCTTCCTAACAAGCTTCCTAACACAGGGGTTTAAATCTCCCAGTGAAACAGATGCTCTGCCTTCCATCTGTGAAGGCAGGAAAGGAATAAATGTGAGCAACACAAGCGTTTTCCTCCACAACACAACCTCATCGTTATGGCTTGAGTATGACATCCACTGTATCCCTTTATTCCAATTGTTCGGCCAAATTGATGCCCCACGGCAGATGTACTAGAAAACGCAAAAGCACCACAAAGTGAGAGACACAGCTAGTGGTACAGAACTCCTTGCCACACAAAATGCCAATATAAATATGTTAGAACAAGTTACAAGTGTATCATACTTAAGACGAAAAAGAAAAAAAAATAAATATACATATTTTTAAAGAGCAGAACGAATCTCAAGCAGCCAAGTGGTGAAGTTGCAGTGATGTACAGTAGGTGATGTAGCCCTACAACCTCTTGGGAAGATACACTGAAAGAAGACGTCTGCAAATGCATCTTGGCAAAGTATTGGTACAGAATGCAGTGGTTGGCTGGCACTCACTATGGTACATAAATGTTAATGGCAGACTGGGAGTGAACTGACTTCAAGTTTGAGGCCGCACATGTTCCATTCTCCAGAAGAAAGTTCTCACACAAAACGAAAATTGTCAGAGATGCTGCGTGAGTCAGTACTCATCCTGCTGCTGGGGCTGTTCATGGACTTGCTCTTCACCTTCATGCTCATCTGTGTGGCTCTCCTGTAGGGAGAAAAAGATCCCAATACACTCTTCAGCAGAAATCATTCCTGATGTAATCTTGCCCCGTGGCGCTCACTGTAGCATAAAACTTAACAATTTCCATGCACGGAAGTACAAAATGAGCTGTTACCTGAGAAAAGCAGCACCTCATAATATTACATTAAAATGTACTTACTTTACTTCTAGTTGAGGCATATGCAGTACTGATACTTCCCTAGAAAAAATGTCAGCTCTAAACATCGCTGTCATCTGTTCCGGTGAGCGAACATTCTGAATAGTCAGACAGTGATATGCCAACACTTAGATGCTGTACCACAGCATCCTGATGCCCTCCCAGTTTCAGCTTGTCCAAGGTTTTCTGAACCTGTCTGCTGTAGTTTTCACACAATCTTCTCTCAAGGTTTAGATCACTAAATGGACAAGACACTTTTACTATCACCTGCTTTAAAAATTCAACACAGCCTCCTTTTTAAGGTCAGGCATATTACTTTCCCAAAATAATACACCCATGCTAACTCCCACAGACTTGCAAGCACATTTTCTTGGGGAGGGTGGGGGGAAGAACCCCGTATTCACTGACTTATAGAGCTACTGTAAAAAGCACTAATTACTAAGTAATCACTTCCCATTGTTTTTAGTCACAGTATTATCCAAAGCTGTCTCTCTGAATACACATTCCCACTGGGAGATGAATCCCTGATACAAGGAAAGGCTGGATCCTCGCTGCAGGTGACACCAGCTCTAAACAACTTTCAAATTAGAGGCAACAGGCCTAGTATCCTGAGTTGACCTGAATGTTATCTGAGTTCAAGAAGTCTGGCTGACTTTTAGAGCATCCCTTCTGGACTGCCATTAAGCACAGCTGCATGTACAGCTTTCCTCTCAAGTGCTTTCCATCTTTCCACAGCACGGTTCACTGAAGAGATCGCTCTCGTATACGCTCTGCCCTGCATTAGTACTGCTCCGCCGTAGGCAGCTCCAAAGGAAAACACTTTTCCAAGACACTGAGCTGCCATTCAAAACCCAGCATCCCCAGTGGGGTACCTCTGCAGAACTTGCCTGGCTCCCTTGCTTTTGTTAGAAGCAAGCAGCTTGAACAACAAACTTTAACAAATTGATACTGCCAAGTTTTCAAGTTTGAGGCAAAAATCAGAAGAACAGGAAGGCCGTAATTTGAGTTTTCCGACAATAGTCCAGAGCAGCTTGTGAAATAAGCGAATTCCCTTCTGGCAGTAAAATATGTATCTAAAGGGCAAAAGCAGAATAAGGTTCCTAACATTTGCTGATACAATGGAAAGAGCCATCCGTTTACCACGTATAGGAACAGCCCAATTTCAATTGAAGCTTTCTTTCACTCAGGTGCCATTTTCAGGTAGAAGCCACACATCAGCCAGGGCAGCTGAAGCTGAGCACATTTTGGCCCCTTGGGGGAAATGATGCCCTTATTACATACAGTAGGTACATCACATCAAAACAGCTTTGTGAGCAGTACCTAAAAACTGCAGCTCCTGGGATGGGCTGCAAGGGTGCAGGACGTGCAGAGAACAGGAGGTTCCCAGAGAGGAGCTGACAGCTGTGAAAACGTGACCCTGCCTCATGGGGTGAGAAAACTGAAGCTTCTTTAGCCGCAGTGAGCGATGCTGCCTTAACCCCATCTGTCCTGACCCTCCTTATGTGCTGAGGTGACCTGCTCTGGAACGCACATGTTCCGCAGGCCCTGTGCATGACGACTTTATGAGATGCACTATTAGAAAGCCCACTTGTGCAGACTTTATGGGTCGTTTACGTGCTCTGCTCTCATTCGTACAACAGGAAAAGCCTCTAAGCACAGGGAGTGGAATCTACTCCACAGCTCTGAAGAGAAGTGGGGGCCCCTGTTTTGCCAGGTTTATCTTTGATGGAAATAGTGAATCTTATCATGTAACTACCTCAGAAGTTGTTCTGAGACTTGGGACACATTTCTCAGTATGTACAGCTTGTATAAACACATGAAATGGGAACCGTAAGAGTCCAATTACTTTGGGACTGTGGAATCTCATTGAACAGCATCCCCTAATAAGGAAAGTAGTGGAAGATCTATTTAGAGCATTTATTTCTGGCTTGAACCACATGACCATGGTCATCTCTGTGTCCCATGTTGAGAGATGCTCTCTTTTGACCCTTAGACTCATCTGTTTCAAACTATTCAGGTGTGCCTGTAGAATGAAAGAGTTTACACCTGGTGTTGGGGAGGGTAGGGGCCTTTTTCAAAAGTAGCAGCAGATGTAGAAGCTGCCAGAGCAGAAAGTTACCAAACCAGCTGCATTTCGAGCAATTGCTGTGGGAAACTGAGCAGAGCAACTGAGACACCACACATGAACAATGCTCCCAACTTCTACATGAACTGAACCACAACAGCCTGTGAACGAAAGCAAAAGCTTTCCTATATTTCCGCTTTATGCCAAGACCTAAACAGCTCTGGGCTTCACAACCAGACACAGAGCCTCTTCTTGTCCATCAGTCTGAAGCTCTTTTAGTGCAGTACCACATGAACAAGTGCTTTACACACTGAGAGTTTGAAAAGTAGGGGCCACATCTCTCCACCACTCAAATGTAGCCTTTTGAGCACTGTTCTCCGGCAACTTTGATGTTTTTGATGAAGAAGGATTATGAATGACCAATTCATAATTTAAAATTACAAAGGATTACAGACTAATCAACCACATGTTAAATGACAGTAGAAGATATGATATCCCTCTTGCTTAAGCAGAGACATAATGATGATAATGTTTAAGCACAACCATAAGAGGGGAAAGGGAGGCTCTAAAGAGAAGGAACCCAACTGGATTGATATTTGTGCTGCTCAAACTCACCAAAATCAAGCAAAAAAAAAAAATTTGTTCAGTCTTAAAAAATGAGTTCTTATTGAATTAAGCAAAACAGAAGCTTAGGATGTGACATGATTGCAACTACACTATAAACTGGAATTCTGAGAAAAACAATCATCCTACTCCCCACCCCAAGACATGAACCTGATAAAAATCTCTTCAATGCAATACTACAATAATCAAACACCTGGGGAATGATTCTTTTAGGGACTAAACTCTACACTTGCATTCTGAATCATTCTACACACAATTCACCGAATAGCCTCATGGGCTGACTGGGAAAGCCAAACCACTGTTACCAAGGGATTAACCTGCAAAATACTGCAAGATAAGGAATTTAACCTGGGACAAATTCATTACAGAGAGAGAGAAAAAAACCCCAGATCTGAAGTGTAAATCAGGGCAATAAAAGTCCAAAACCAGAAAGTAGCCAGGATCTGAATCAGCACTAAGCTATAGTCTTTGGTTTAGTGCTAATGCATTTGGGTCTTTCCTCAGCAAGTCACAGTCCATCTGTTAAGCTGAGGAGATCAAGTCTCCCACCAAAAGGTACAAAAAAGTTGTGTGAGGAATGGCCTCTGTATTCCTCTCTGGAGGAGCAGTGCTTTCCTGCTGCAGTGACACACCCGGTCTCCAACAGCAACCACATTTTAGATGAAAGCACAGTCGTATGTAGTTCACATGCAGGCATGGATGATGATTTCAACAGAGAAAGGCTTGGAGGGAAGAAGCAGATAAAACACTGGGAAATGGACCGAAGTAGAACATTTTGTAATGTCTTCTGCCAGTAAGGAAAACTGTAGAAGTAAAAGCAACAAATGCATTCCTTGGTGCGGAATCACTCTGCTATTTAAGCCAACAGACAGACAGATGTGGTAGGGGTATGGGGAGAAGAGGGATTTTTCTGGCTTTGCTTTATAAATAAATCACTGCTCTTGAATCCAGAATACATTTTCTCTGCCCGCTATATATATGTAACACTTTTACCCTGTTATCACATGCCTGGCAAATTTGTCTTATTGTTTATTCCTGTGAAAATAATGGTTTCCTCCTCCTTTTCCTCTCTAGCGCTCACCCTGAACTGCTGAACAAATCCTCTTTCCCTTGTCACTTCTCATCTGAGCAGTGGCACCTGTCAGCTTCAAACTTGTGGTCCTCTTGTACCTAACTTTCAAACATTTATGCCCTACATTAGCCTCTTTTAGAAAAAGTATGTTGAATTAGTAGTGCCCTCAGCACTACTTTTGATATAAAACTAAGTCAGCTGACTACTGCTGCAACAGCTTTCTGGGAGCAGATATGGTACCACAGCGCTGCCAAGGGATTAAGTTGATGCTTGTACACTCTGGAGCCAAAGCCTTCGTCTGCTGGAGACTGAAGGGTCAATTGTCAGTACAATCCATACAGGGATTTAGTTAACATGAATGGGAGTAGTTCAGCTAAATCTCCACTGAATCATTATCCCTGAATGTCTCTGAGGAATTTAACCAGCACCCTTTGCAACTTCTTGCTTTGTTCAGTGTCTACAACATTAAGTCTAAGGTGCAATGAGATTCTTGCTTAATCTTGCAGACAATACACTTCTGAAATTTTGCTAATAGAGGATTATTTGGTTTGCACAAGGAAGAATTTTGCCTATAGCAACAGGATAAAAAATGCTAAAGAGCATTATCTTTGTAGCTGTAATCATGTATTTGGCAACCTGCACCACACATATTCCAACACTGCCACATGAGCGAGAGGAGGTTCACAGCTGTAGACAGTGAACAGCACCTCTGCCAGAATTTCTGTGATTTTCAACACATTAAAGGACATGAATAAAAGACTTCATGCACATAGGGGGAAGATGAAAAAAACAAAACCAAGGCTCAGAACCATATGAAATCAATTTAAAATCGTGACACAGACCCTCCCCTTTCAGATATAGCTCAGCAAACCCAGAATGCAAAACTCCAGTGAAGCAGTGAAAAGCAACCAACCTCCTGAATTTTTTCCCCGAGTTAAAAAGTCTGTTGTTTGCAATTGCAAATGCAAACTTCTTTTCTGGGATTCCCATGACTCCTAGCTGCTACAGTTCTGTTGGCTGAAATACAGGATATGACCCAATACTAAAACAATAAAATTTTACGAAATTAAGCTGTTTTGTTGAAATAAAAACCATTAAGCTTCAACTTACGTGTTCAT
This sequence comes from Struthidea cinerea, assembly GCA_013397865.1. Lineage (NCBI taxonomy): Eukaryota > Metazoa > Chordata > Aves > Passeriformes > Corcoracidae > Struthidea > Struthidea cinerea. The sequence goes on along the minus strand of VZTI01001686.1, from coordinate 1,148,245 downwards.
CTGAAGCATAAAGGACTTCCATTAGCCGATTGACAAGGTCATTATTCTCTCCCCCGTGTTCTTGGCAGAGAAGTTCAATCTCCCTTAATTTGCCAAAGTAGAAATCCCTTTCCTTCTCCACGCCTTCAAGTGCAAGTTTTAATGAATGTACCTGCACATAAACCAAGACATGATGCATCAGTTTTGAGGTGCACTGCAGACAAAACAACTCAGTCTAAAATTTTGTATGCTAAACAATCTTAAATACATATTCAATTTTATAGCTTAAAATGAAGTCCAATTTTCTTTCTTCAGTGCTAAATTGAACTTTACCCCATAGAGAAATCAGGTTCCCCCATTACTCCCCCCGGATACATCTTAACCTTGGTCCTCAAAGGTTAATTTTCTCAGCACTATTTTATACTGAAGCCCAAAGCAGCAGTTCAGAAGTCAGGGCTACCTAAGCTGTGTCTCCTAACAGGGTTGCCAGCAGTGTCATGTAGTGGTAACTAATAAAACTTTCAGCTCAGTACTTGCATTATTTTGCCTGGATTAATGTGTCACTGTTGGGAAACCTACGATATCTCCTTGCCTAAAAATACACAGAACTAGCAGAAGGGCTCACAAAAGGAAACAGTCTAGTTAGGAAATTAGAAGGTCCTCTAGCTACAAATGTGGTATTGGTGTGCTGGTTTTCCACCTGTCCTGTTCTTACCACCTCCCCACTTACCAGCTTTTACAGACCTGTGTTTCAGCACTCTGCTGCCATGACTGGCTGCACCTCGGGCTCCCTGCTCTGGCTGATGTGCTGTTTCTACCAACAAATTCTCTCAAATGCCAAGTACCTTTCTCTTTGCAACCTTGTTCACAGGAGTCTTCAAGCTACACTGTCAGCCTCAATTTCACCACTAGGACTGCTGCAAATAATTCATGGGCAACGTAGCTGTTAATGATTAGGCTTTGTATAAATCACGACAGATGTTGCAATATATTTTTATACATATATATTTTAAAAAGAACAGCTTTGTGGGAGCATGACATATAAACTTCTGTCTAATGAGGTACACACAATCAGGATAACATCTAAGTGTTATCTAAGTGGCTCAGAAATTTGGAGGACAGCAGCGTAAAAACCAACAGAAATAATCACAGATGAAGCTGTCTACAGTAAACACACTGACCCCAGTCACATCCAATTACAGCCAAATTAGCATTCACATTTTAAAGCCTGCAATTATACAAATGATTCTCTAAATAAAACATGCTAAATAAATTAAATCATATCAGACTGCATTTCAGTGAACTGATACAATTTAATAGAAACTTCTGTGCTGCCAGTTCTACTGCAAGTTAATTTATTTCCTTCACTAGTAAAAATACCAGCAGAGTTCAAATAATGCTTTGACAGCCTACTAAATCCTCTCAGTTTGTTTTTCCATGACTGCTGAGCTAGTGATGCCTTTTTCTGACCTTTGATTGCACTCTCAAGGCATCCAGCAGCAGAACTGACCTGTTAGCAGAGCAGGATCTCAGAGCATCTCATTTATGTACTAATTCATTTCTGACCAGCTGCCTGAGTGGGACACTCAAGTCTTCCCTTGACAGTTTGAACCCATGCTGGATATAATGACCAGTCACCTTAAAATTAACTATTTTTTGACAAAAGTAGGAATAGCAAAATGGAACAAGGGTTTACAGTATTCTGGTCTATAAAGACCTCATACTTAGGATGTGCCTTCTGGAACTGCCACAGCATATTGCTTGAGAGCAAGGCCTGCATTCGGCCAGAACAAGAATGTAACTGCTTCCAGATCTCTTGCTCTGTGCTTGCTAGAGCTTGGGAAAACCATGAACTTCAGCTGAAAAACTGGCAGCTAATAGCTGAGACCATCTCCCCTTCTGACCTATTTACTATGAAGACATTCTCCTGTTTTCATTCTACCACATTCACGCTGTTTAAAGAAACAAAATCATTAAACTATGTACATATGCATGGAGTTAATTAGCTACCGCATACAGTAACCCTTGTTATAACCAAGCCAGACATGCTTTCCTTCAGTTACACACCAGCTACCTGTCTGTGCCATGTGAATCCGTATTTCTTCAGATACCCTGCACATCTGCATCCCACTTTTTCCTTCCATGAACATGCCACAAGGCTGACACTTGAGGAAGAGTGTCGCTTTCAGGGAGCCGGGGGCGAGCAACCCGATGTGCTGCGGCCCTCCTAGAGAAAGCGTCCCGCCAGGGAAAGGCTTTTCTAGGGGCTTTAGCAACTTCCCTGAGCGACAGGTGATTTCAGCAAGTGTAGCGATTTCTCAGCTACAAGTGATTCAGCTCTTTGTGAAATCACCCCGGCAGAACTCCGGGACAGAGAGACAGGAGCCTCGTATGGCAGTTCCACAGCGGTAGCTTTATTGTCCAGCAGCCTCTGTGAAGGGGAGGCCAGGAACAAGAGCTCCCTGTCCGGGGGCAGAAACAGGGGCTTTTTATGGGAAAGGCAGGGGATGGGGTAGAAACCAGTTAGCCAGCTGGGTACAAGGTATCACCATAAGCAAGCAAGGCATGCTGGGGGTGTACACTTGGTCACCATAACCTAGAGGTAGGTTGCTTATCTCTGGTGTGAGTCCTTTTGGCCTCAGGATGCTCTCCTCCAAGGGAGTGCCAAGGGCTCACAGCCCTCCACAGAAAGAGCTCACATCAACTCCCATGCTCTATTTCTGGACCGAAAGTAACCCTCTGCAACCCAGTTACTGGGTGCAAAGGCAGCAGTTCTTACTGACTGGTCTTTTCTCTGATGGCACTTACTGGTAGCATGAATGCTCACAGGGCTGCAGAGCCAGGCCGCAGATTAAGCACAACCGTAGGCAAAAAGCCATGACGGTGCTGTCTTCTGAAACTACATGTATATCAGCACACAGCTAATAGATCCTGGGACCACTCTCCATATGTAAAAGTCCCTTTTCCGTATGTAATGGCCCCTGGTTTGTGTTGTCGCCTCAGCTGCACTCAGACACTCTTTGGGAGAGTGTTAGTCGGCACAGACCAAAGACACAACAGGGACCACTCTGTTATTTTAATGCTATGGGTAATCAAGTTCCAGTGCAGGATGACACTCCCTAGAATTTAATTTTGGAGTTTAATTTACTGGCACAGTTCAAAGATGATTTTAAGAGAAACTTTTAAGATTGTTGGGACCCATCAAACTGGCAAATGTTAGGGACGGCTTACAATTATTGCAAAGAGCTCATTAAGCTACACTATGGTAAAACACAGTGTACAGACATCCCCACTAATTAAACTTTTCTGCTACAAATTGCATGCAAGTTCAGATGTTTCCATCTCCCTTGGCTGCTATCCATGAAAGGGATGAAAAAACTATTACAGCCACATAGGACCCTGATATCCAAGATACAGTTCAGCACTTCTTACTCATAATCAAGACAGAAACTAGGTAACTGTGGCTGCTGCCCTCATCTCCACAACTGCTGTAGAGTGGTAAAAACCAGGCAATTTGGCTCTTGCACCATGTTCACACTGGGGGACAGGAGAACCTGGCTCAGAGCTGTTTGCAGCATAGCTTTTCTGGCTCCTGTAGTATGCCCATAGTTTACAAGTATCCATTAGTAGGAAATGAGACACCAAATGCTGTCAGCATTTACAAAAAAAGCCTTCCAGACCATTCTAGCTAGATGATGTTTCTTAAAAACTAGCTATTAAAGAATCAGTTTTTCAAATCCTCAGAATTTCTTCTCCTCTTTGGTGATGGAGGAAATCATCAGCTTTTCCTTTGGGGTTATTTGTATATAAAGCTTAAGGTTTTCACACATGGAACGTGCTAGGAATATGTTAGCAGTGGATGTGATAGTGACTGTCTATTGCAGTAAAGATCAAATATTTTGATGTTGCTCAGATGCCAACCAGCTCTTCCTCCGGAAGCAAACACATTCTGACTCCTAAGTACAAATGTCATGGTTTAAGTGGCATTAAGCTGACGTTTGAACTCCGCTCGACACTGATTAAAAAAAAAAGGTTCCATGAAAAATATATACATCCATTCCCTGTGCAACATTTAAAAACTTTTCTGTTACAGAACCAATCTAGAGCCCATTTGGAGGGTTGGCTGACCCCATTGTGCTCTCTGCTGCTCAGAATGATACCCTGAATCTGCAGAATGCTGTGTTTGGGAGGTGGCTATCCATCCACCACCTTTCAGTGCATAATTGATCAAGAGCTTGCAAACAGTGCCCCAGCAAACAAAAATCTTTGCTGATCAGTCAGTCTAAGTCTGAAACTGAAATGCCCTTAATTGTGGAAAATTATACTTGATCCAGGATAATGATTGCTTCCTGAATGCACCTGCCAGGCAGCTCAAACTCTGAGTTTTTTCCTTTCCATCTTCCCTCACCAAGGACAAATACACAGATCAGGCCTCATTTATAGCAGTGGCATTTACACCATTCTGACAGCACAGTCTTAAGCCAGATACAGGTATTTATTCTTGTCCAGCGCAGACACTCTTTCACTCCAGAAATGAGAGAATGGTGTAAAGTTTCAGAGCATAAACAAAAATGAAGCCCTTACATTCCTAACATTACAAAAATACTGAAGCTCTATTAATTATATTGCAGAACATTATTTATAATGTAACTAAGTGCTCTCAGAAAGGTAGATCACATTTTTAAATGAAAATGGTGTGTTAGCTTCTTAACACCTTCCTTCCAGAAAGCAGAGCACAATGCTCTAGTCTCAATTTAGTTGCAAATCTCTTAACACCTTGGTATTACAAACAGGCTTGTTTTCTCCACAATGGCACATTAAATGATTTATTTCAAATTCATAATACACCAGAGCAAAGACACTATTTGGATTTTTCCTATCCAAGTGAAATAAAAGATATATTTCAACATCTAATAAAATTATCATACTTCAGCAAGACTGACCTGTCACTCTTAAGATCATAATTTAAAAATACTGGCAAACATCAGTCATCTCTGCCAGACATTATTTTTTACAATAAATCTCTTTTGTTTTTTTTTTTTTTTCCTTTCCAGATGAGCTATTTCCACTTTTTCCCCTTTGTAATTCTGGAGAGCATCATTCATCAGAAGACAATATTAGATTTCATGCCTGCCTGTGACAATGAATGCATCTACTTTCGTGCCTAAAGCAAATTTACCTGTTCACTGAGCTGTATGACTTGAGTTTCCAAATCTTTATCTGATTTGGATGCCGAGCTGCTTGGTGCAGCTTTTTTTGCTGAAGATGGGCGAGAAGGTGTTGATCCTGGTTTAGAAGCTGGACTGGATTTAGCAGCACCTAAAAAANAACCATAGCAAACACCAAAAAAAAAAAAAAAAAAGTAAACAATAAACAAGATGGATCTCTGTAATAAATGCATTCCTATTAACCTGGTTAATAGGTAGGAATAGGAAACACAAGTATTGATTTTACAGCCATCCATCCTCTCTCTTACTTCAAGGTGACTGTAGAGGAAATTCCACTGCTGTTATGCCTTGGGGAAGGAAAAACCACATTTCCTATCAATCTGAGTTTGCTACTGAGAGTGAGGTAACTCTAAAACCAAAATAAACAACATCAAACCAAGAATATAAAGTTCCCTTAGATCTGAGCAGCTTTCAGATTTAAAAAAATATGCCCTTAAGAGAGGGTGCCCCCAGCCCATTACTCCACATACATAGCTATCCTCATTTTCCCTGGAGAAAGACAGAGCTGAAATAAACTCAGCTAAACTGCCTCTGTGCTTTTCTCATTTTCAAATGTAAACCACCCCTGAGGCAAGGGAATTGAAACTCAGAGCAGAATTAAACCCACTGGTGAGCTCACAGCTGGCCACAGTGACCAGAAGATGTGTTTTGATCTCCTTAGATTTTCCTATTTCTTTTTAATTCCTTGCACTGCAAATCTGCCAGAATATGGAGCAACATCTTCATCAGCAAAAATGGCAAGTAACGAGTGCATACAGAGACTCTTTTTCTGCAGTGACTTGGCACATAAATGCCACAGCAGAGGAACAGTTGTATGAAAGGGTTTGCAGCGCCTTCACAGGAACCTCCCAGCCAGCTCCTCATGCCTTGCTCTGCCTCTCCATCTTCCATCTCTTGGTGCTGGCTGTTTGATACAGTCGCTCAGCCCATACACGAGTGCCTGGCTCACAGCTCTCCCCCTGCCGCAGCTCCCACAAGCACCGCACTCTGACTCGGCCCTTCCTTAGTCCCTCCAACAAGGAACAAATCTGAGATGTACTGGACAGACATCTGATAGAGAAACTGGTTTGGTTAAGAAGACAAAACAGAAAAACAGAAACCCAGCCTCTCTCCGGCCTATTTGGTTTGATTTATTAAGCAGGCACGTGACTCAGAGGTCCTGCTTGGCAGCTCCCACCTTCATCACTGTTTCTTACAAAGACCAAAGCACAGTTGTCCAAACGTGCTGACAGGCTCCATGCCACCCTCCACCATCAAATGCTATCGGCTCTGATGCCTGAGCTACACAGGAGACAGCCCTAATCCAGCAGGCACCCAGCTCCCAGCTGAGCTCTGAGCTTGCAGTTCCCCAGTTCCAGAGGGGTTTTGCCCTGGCTTTCTCAGCAGCCATTTTCTACCCTACACCTTGCCAGCTGCTTCTCCCACAGTCTCGCCTCCGCATTCTCGCAGGGTGCGAATTCACGTGCACTTACATGCCATTTAAATTGGATGATGTTGATTTTGCTCTACAGAGCAGCGGGTGCCTCCCGTTTGCCCTTGATGTTACTCAGGGCAACTCTCTATCCACCACCCACCTCACAAACTGTTCAATTTAAATTTGAAATTATATGGCTCACTGCAACACCATAGGATTACTTGGTTTATGGCACACTACAAATTGTTCTAAGTTGTCATTTCCACGATGTATCCCCAGTGTCAGACAATGCTTTAATAAAGCAATTCATTGTAAACCCAATGCATTGAAAAAAAGCCATCACTAGGAAGAAATTGCAAGGAGGCAGGGAGAGGAAGACAGCTTGTGGGGCTGTCCATATGTCCAGACTGTGGAGTTCACAGAGTCTCACTGACCTAGAACTGTGACAGTGGTTCATTGGAGGAGCTGGAAAGTGATGGGAAATGAGAGCAGCAATGGGTTATTTAATCAAGCTTAAGCTTTCCTGATTTAGTCACAGGCCTCCCTCTGTAGCAAGCATCTCCTCCCACCCCTACGGATAACTCTGTATTAACTGGGTCACCTAATGCCAACAGAACACAAACAAACAACTTGGTAATTCAGTTAGCATGTGTAAACATTTCTGTGCAAGATGGCCATCCTCCTTTCCTATGCTCTTTAACATAAGATGGATAAGAAAAACAAAACATACTGGGGGGGTTATTGTGTTTTTGTTGCGGTTTTTCCCCCATTGTTTGGTGCTTTTTGTTTTGGTTTTGTTTCTTTTGGAAACTGGTGACTCCAATAGCTTCCATGTCTATTGCACACACAAACTCTTCTCTAGCAGATTTCAGATATAGTACACAGGCTTGCTAAAGTTGGGAAAATTCAATGTTGTGTATATGTTTGAAATTAAACTTTTTTTCACATCATACTTAGATCAGCAAAGAATAAATAATTTGTGGAAAAACATTAAAAATGCCAAGACCTTTGGCTGCTATTTTTCTTTATGAAATCACCTAAACTTTAGCACTCTGCCTTCAATAGGGTTCAGCCCATATTTTGACTAACTAAAAACCAGCTGCTCCAGAGCAGGATTGCTAACTTGTTCTCAAAGCCAGTAAAATAATTTTCATTTGGTTTAGCAGACAAACAGAAGAAAACTAGTGTCAAAATATGCAAGAAAAACACACACATGAGATAAAATCACTTTGACCCTAGCATACTAGTTGGGTCTCAAGTTATTTAATGACCAAAGCACCAACATTTACTTCCTATTGTATTCTACATCTACAAGATGCAGGTTCAGGGTATCAACTGAAAAGTAAATGCTTTAAAGCTGGCACAGAGAGAGCCAAGGACAGAGCAGGCACAAACATTTGATCCCTAGGTATTCTCTGTAATTTGCAGCTGAGGTCCCTCCCAGAGCGGGCTGAGCAAACCCCATCCCCAATGTCTGCAGCACCGACACACGGTATTATATTCTGCCCTCCTTTGAAAACAACAAAGCCTTTTGAATTTCTACAGCAAAGCATTACTAAGCTTTATAAAGCCCAGACAAATCAAAAGAACTCGATTTTTCTGCACTGCTCATGATCAGCTCTTAAATGACCATGCTATTCCAATTTGAGTAACACAGATAAAAACCAGCTAACTAGTTGCTAGAAGGTATCAGCGACAGCTGGATAGAATTTAATTGCAACAGAGAATGCTTAGGGATTTCTAATTTAAAATTTCCTGAAGGAAAAAAAAAAACTTTACTGCACATGTATTCTGAGCCATCAGTTTTATAATCAGCTCAGAGGTAAGCTTCCATTCTAGCAGAAGCCTACTTTCATAAAATAATTAAAGGATGCTGGTCGGTAGAGTAATGAAAAGTACTTGTAACAGCCAGATATCTAAACAGAGACAAAAGAGCTTGATAGACTTAATGACTTGGTGTTAAGCAATGGTTTTGCAGTCAATTAGTGCAATAATGGAATAACTCCTAATGCACTGTTCAGAGGGACTATATAATCCAAGCAGTTTAAATTCTTTCCAACATCATACCTTCCATTAAAATATTTTTATATACAACCCATTTACACATGCTGAGAAACCACAAAATTTTATACAGGTATTTTATGTAAAAAGTATCAAATAATCATCTCTGTTCCCTGATCAGTGAGAGAACTGCATTGTAATCAGCATCATAACTGTTTGCCATTACTAATTCCTCTTCAAGCTTACTGCTGATGTTCTAAAAGAAATGCAGGGCCCTTCCCTGGAAAGGAACATCCCCATGCCACAGTGCTGGCAGCCAAAAGGCTGGAAAGCACTGTGGCAGAAAAGGATTTGGGAGTCTGGGTGGACACTGAGTTGAGCATGACCCAGCAAAGCACCCTTCCAACAAGGAAGGCCAGCATCCTCCTGAGCTGCGTTGGAAAGAGCATCCCCAGCAGGCCCAGGGAGGTGATTCTCCCACTCTAGTCAGCACTGGTGAGGCACATGAGGAATGCTCAGTTCAGTTCAGGGCTCCCCAGTACAGGACAGACGTGGATGAACTGGAGAGAGACCACCAAAGACCCACAAAGACTAAGGGAACAGAGCACCTCACATACGAGCCAAGTCAGAAAGCTAGGTCTGTTCAGCCTGGAGAAGAGAGGCTTCGGTGGGGGATCTTATCTACACCTCAAGAGAGGGTGCAAAGAAGATAGGAAACAGGCTCCTTTCAGTGGTCCCCAAAGGATGGGAGGCAATGGACACAAAATGAAACACAAGAAATTCCATTTAAACATACGATAAAACTTCTTCACTCTCAGGGTTATCAAATACTGGAAGAAACTGTCCAGAGAGGTTGAGGGGCTTCCAACCTTTGAGATACTCAAAACATGACTGGATATGGTCCTGGGCAACCAGCTCAAGGTGACCCTGCTTTCAGCAGAGCAGTTTGACTGGATGATCTCAGAGGTGTCTTCCCACCTCCACGGTTCTGTGAGAACTTCTGTGACAGCATGCTCTGATTTTAGGTCAATGCAGGGCTCCAGTAAGAATTTTTTTGTAAACAGTATTGCAGCTGCTTCAATTAGCAACTGGATAACTTTTTGTACCTGCCCACATAACACTCGCAGAGATGAGAAAAGTAAATTCACAGCTGAAAGACAAATTATTCTGTTCTTGTACTGAATTGAGTCAGCTTTGAAGTGCATTAGAGGTTTCCCATCTGTGGTACTCCAGAAACAATTACCAGTCAGTCCACCGTAATTAAACGTATCCCACGCAGTTTCAGCTTCACTGTTCTTTTTCCTAAATACATAAGTTCTACAAACAGATGTAAACTTCTGCAACATAAAACAGTGGATGTTGGCACTGTGCAGGTTTGGGTACAAAAAAGCTAGGCTGCAAATTCCAGTTCTCTTTGCATCACAGGCGCAGTCTTGTAGACAAGAGACCTACTTAACGTTTAGGGAGAAATCTTCCTTGAAGCTATATGAGTAATTAGTATGCTGTTAAATATTTATGTAAAATTTCAAGAAAACACGGGCATGAATACAGTGTGGATGTGCATGAGGAGAGTGTGGAGAGCAGTGGAGAGCAATGGAAGCCCTGAGCAAGCACAAGACGTGGCTGAGCCCACACAACCACTGCTTCGGTGGAATTTGGGAATCACTCACAGTCTATTTTAGTCAAATTAAAGGATTTCATAAAATTAAATTCCTGACTCATGCCACAGGAGAAAAACCAAACCCAAGAAGAGGCCACAGTAATTTCTTCACAAGCTAAAGAAAAACTCTCCACCCGCTTAAACCAAGTGAGTGAGAATAGTAGATGAATTAATATTCACACACTCCTATTGTTGTAGCTACACCAGGACACAAGAAAATGCTCAATTTAGGGACACTTAATGGAATAAGCGATGACAAATGATGCTTAATGGGAATTAAATTACCTCAGACAAAATCTGACTTGATTTTCAGAATCTCAACATGCTGCGGTGCAGCTGTCCTAATTATTTTGTGGTACTACTTTCCCCTGGCTGGCAGGACCCTTTTGTCCCCTCAGCTCCCCAAACCTTCACTGCTGCTGGTCCAGTACAGCCTGGTGAGCTCTGCATTCATCCTCTCTGCCACACAGCTGGCAAGGAGAAGTGTGTATGAGTACTTGAAATTTTCACAATTTCAACAGAGCTACCCAAGTAAGAAAGTCCAATGGAGTCCACTTGTCAAATGAGAAAGTTTTTATTGATGGCATGACTCCCTCAGTTCGTCTTTAATACAGTATTTGATAGAAGGGAACTAACCAAAGCCTTTCCCCCATCATAAATGAAGACTCTACTCTAGATTTAAAATAACGGATATTTATTTATTATTTAAAATAATCAACAAGTACTACTTGTTCTCAACTGAAACGTCTGTTTGCTCGAGAAACATCTTTAGTAGTCAAACATTTATCTTCAGTGGATGAAACCATTCCACACAGGCTTAACAGAAGACTACAATTTAAAATTTCAAATGCTCTTAAAAACCTGCATTTTCTAAAATCTCACTGTCTGCTTAGCTATAAGGAGAAAGCAGTCTCAAAAGGAAAATCTGAAAAAAAATCTGCAAAGAAATGCATGTTGAAAAATGAAAGATTGTGCAAACATTTGTGCAACACAGATACTCAAACCACACCCACAGTACACTGAAAATTAAGATAGCCATTTTCACCACTGCTTTTCCAAACACAATCTCCTCTCTTGAAAAAAGGCCCTGGCTCCTGCACTGAAAGGAGCATTGCCTCCTGGTCTAAATTCTCGTGCTCAGTGGGTTTAAAAATTAAATTCTCCTCAAGCTGGCAGGGGAGATGTGTCTGTATTACAGCTGAGCCACTTTACCTCCCAGGCCGCCACTGTCACTGCACATGCTGTTCCCATCGGTTAGTACAATTCCTTGGCCTTGTATGAACTAGGGATGAAAACACTTTCAGTTTGTCACCCTGCAGCTCTTCCCCTCTCCAGCTCTGCCACGCTGTCCTGGAGCATAGCACCACTGTGAGCAGAGATTGCCATTGCCAATATCTACTGCCTGCCACTGGGGAAAAAGGTAGCAAGTCTTGGTCGAAAGCAAAAAAAAAAGCATTAGGAGTTCTCTAGTCTCCCTGGAGTCCTAATTGTATCACTAGCTGCTAAAATAAAGACTGGTTTTGCTGAGTGTTTTTATCCCTCAAAATTAATTTATAGCACATCTGCCACAGCAGGATATACCATTTCCCTACAGAAAATCAGTGTCTCTCTTGTGCAATTGGCTTTTCGATGGCACATTATATATAATGCATTCATGCACGAACAGTTCATTCTGCCCTGGTTATTTTCCCTGTCATAGCGTGAGTATTTTTAGCCCTCATGTGATTCTCCAGTATTTTCCAGCTCTGCTTTAGTCATCCTGCTCTCACTGAATATTTCAAACTAAAAAAATCTAACAGCCTTCAGATCTAAGAACCTCTCACATTTTTAGCTTACACGTAAATAATTAATTTTATTAAGCTGTCTTTTACCCGAGTATTTTTGACACCCCACACCCATACACTAGAGTGCTCCATGGAGACTTGCTCTGACATACAGGAATACTTACATAAGACACTAAGCTTAAAATCCTGACAACCTGATCACTATTTTCAATTTTGATCAGATGAAGCTTTTTCCGCTATTTCCCGCAGGGAGCATTAGAACTGGCACAAACAACAGTGCCCTAATATCTTAATCCTGTACCACAATTTTGACTCTACATCAGTAGGCTGTTTACCACTGCATTAGAGAAGAGCGGAGGCTGTAGGAGATCGAAAGTCAGCTCAGGGCTGGCAGATGGCATTAGATCTAAAAGCAGCTGTGGTGCTGCTGCCAGAGAACCTACAGTGGTGCTGCTGTGCTCTGTGCTGCTGGCTCTGCTCCTTGAAGGAGGAGAAGACCCTCATTTCCCCACCTGGGAGCTGCATCCACCTGGTGAATCCTTGCTGCTCCTGCTGTTTCTAGAAGCAGACTGCGGCACGTTACCAAACCCATCCACCCACGGCACCGCCGTCAGCTCGGCCGCAAATCGGCTCTGTCTCTGAAGGAAGGGACAAGGCAACGCGAGGGTGGCACAGCAGATTAGTTGTAGGGACCTATTTATGCTTCCATTTCTGAGCTGCATTATCCCTGACCTGCGCTGACTCCCCAGTAGGATCACCTTCAGAACGGGAAGGGCTATGGCTGCTGGCCTGCTCACCAATTAACACAAAACCCGCTGCATTTTTAGATTTCTCGAGTTTAGGGTTGTTTTAAAAGTGTTTATTTTTCAAATTAAATCAAGACCACACTCTGCATTTATAGAGATACAGGTTAATATCCATTTACAGGTACAGGAAGCAGCCACCTGATACCAGGGGTCCTGTCAAGCTTTAGTGTCCGATTAAAATGTTAACAATAATTTTAACTCATGCCAGTACCATTTTGGATGAGTTTTCAGAGCAGTCTTTAGGGATCTAACCACTTGTTAACTCAAGGAGATATAATTTAATCTACCTCTGAGAATACATTGTTAGAACAGTGTTATAAAGCAGTTATGAATAGTTAACAAGCATCGCCTAAATCACTCAAACCCAAAACTCTGTCAAGGGCACTGGAAGAGTTATTCTGTGGAGCAACAGGAATCACCTGAAATGCATATGAAAATGCAAGTATCCAAAGTAAATTATTCCCTCAGAAATACATATATCTGATCAATTTAGAACAGGCATATTTTAAAGCCTGCCATACCCCCAAATATGAATGAGTACCCATCTATCTGCTTGCTCCTGACACCAAACAATAGATGCATACATTTAGGTATGTCCACTGCACACAGTTTAAGAACTTTTGGATTATGATGAAGGATCTTCTGGGTTCTTTATTTTTTCTCACTAGGGCTTCTTTTCATTTTGTTAATGAACAAGGCAGTACTGAAACTTCAAAGCTTCGGTGTTAATGTAGAGCAAATCACACAAATTAATAATGGCACCAAGGATGGATGGAAGGGACGCCATCCAGAGGGACCTCAACAGGTCTGAGAGGTGGGCCTGTGAAAACCTCATGAAGTTCAACATGGCCAAGTGCAAGGTCCTGCAACCTTTGTCAGGGCAATCCCAAGCACAAACACAGGCTGGGTGGGGAATGGATTGAGAGCAGCCCAGAGAAGGACTTGGGGGTGTTGGTTGCTGAGAAGCTCAGCGTAACCTGGCAATGTGCACGTGCAGCCCAGAAGGCCAACCATGTATATATTGCATATTATGGTTCCTATGCTGTAATGACACTTCCAGCTAAGTGTGCATGTGCACAAGACAGAGGTACAGAAGCACATCTTTCATGGTAATCTCCCAGCTGCCCAGAACTTGCTCCCGTGTCATCCCAATTTACTCCCAAACAGCAGGAGATGAGGCACACACAAGTCTGCAGATGCACACAGAACTCCTCCCAGAGCATCAGTAAGGGCTCCCATTCCTTCCAACATGCAGGTTCCGTGATTCAGTGAGGTGAGGCACAAAGGCACCACACTTCAGTGCCATGAGGCTGTGCTTACCCAGAATTCAATAAACTCGTGGGCTGACTGACACCTGACTGAATTAGTTCTGCTCTGAAATGCAAGCAGCAAGAACAGCCAGAACTCTCATTTCACCCTGCATCATGTAACGTCCATACCCCACCAGCCTCAGCTCAGAAATTAAACTAGAGTCCTGCCTGTCATACTTCTGGACAATATTTAAGTTAATAATGAAGGAAGTTTTCCATGAAAAAGGTAACTCTCACAGCCACAGGATCTTATCAAAACTCATCACACTATCTCAGTTGTACAATTCCATACAGAGGCTAGGAAGGCACAGGATATGTTCTTCATACAACCAAGAACACAACACGACATCAGTGTATTATCCTCCAGATCAGCTGGCTGGTTCCACTCCAGTAGCTGTTCAATTTCTGTAGGATTGTCACCTCCACAGCTTTAATTTGGATGACATATTTGTGATTTAGGTAAAAACAGACCATCTGTAAGAAGAATTAACAAGCACAGTAAAGCCTGTGTTTAATAAAAGTGTCTTTTCCAATTTCTGAATTGGACAACATCTTGACATTAGCACTTGGTTTTCTGTTTCCAAAGGGAGTGCAAGACATCACGTGGGAAACTGGAGTGTGCCAGACCCCGAAATTCAGAAGTTCAGGCACAAGATGGTGCAAAACAAAGATGTAAACAAGCTTCAGAAGCCCAGAGTAGCACTGGCCTGCTATTAGGTGCCCCATTTCCTGGAAGCACTAATGAGCTGAAGGCAGCTGGCCAAGTATGCCCCACTTTGATGTCAGAGGTGATCAGAGCAGAACGCTGAAATCTGGGTAGGATTCCAGAGCACAAGGCAGCCTAAAAGTGAGGGTGCTCCACGCTTCACATCTGCCCCTTCCCTTTGCCAGTACTGGTGCATATCCGAGCCCATGAGAGGACAGGTCACAGATTTAAAATCAACTAAATATTAGTCCTTATTTGAGGAATAGGTTAGCATAAACCCAGGACAAACCAATACAGGAATTAGGTGTGTGTACTTCCATATGCACAAACCTATGTCCAGTAACACTTTTTTAATGACTAATTATTTTTCTTAAATGTTAGCTGCTCTCCTGTTCACTTGATTCTCAGTTAACAAAAATGGCATCTGTTTAGTGACCAGTCATACCCACATTACATAAAGACCAAAGATCAGGTTTAGTCCTTCGGCCTGCTCCAGAAACACTGCTGCGGTTTAACCCCAGCAAGCAGCTGAGCCCCCACAGCTGCTCACTCACTGTCCCCTGCAGTGGGATGGGGAGAAACTCAGAAGGGCAAAAGTGAGAAAATTCATGGGTTGAGATAAAGATAGTTTCATAAGTAAAACAAAAGCCACGCAAACAATTCATTCACCACTTCCCATGGGCAGGCAGGAATTAACACATCTCCAGGAAAGCCAGACTCCATCACCCATAACAGTGATTTGACAAGACAAATGCTGTAACTATGAACCTTCCTCCCCACCCTTCTCCTTATTCCCCCAGCTTTTCTTGCTGAGCACGATGCCATGTGGTATGGATTATCTGTTCAGTCTGTTGGGGTCAGCTGTCCTGGCTGTGTCCCCTCCAATTTTCTTGGGCACCCCCAGCCTGCCTGCTGGCAAGGCAATGTGAGAAAGCCTTGACTCTGTGTAAGCACTGATTAGCAGTAATTAAAATATCCATGCCTTATCAACACTGTTTTGGTTTTAAACTCAAAATTTAGCACCAATCTCCTCTGAAGTGTTACCTCTACCCTAGCAAAACCCAATATAAGCACAAAATAAAAAATTAGAAGACTGAGGTATCTTTGTGAAGGAGCAATAGCTATATGTTGTTCAGTTAGTAGGACTAGCACACCCAAACAATAAGCACACAAAAAACCAAAAATAAATTAATTTTTGCTCTTCTGGTCAGCCCTTATGACTTGGAAACATTTTACTCACCATAAAAATTAAAGAAAAAAGCAGCCCGTGCAAGCATTTTCCTGTAAAGGTAGAGGTGTGAAAGAGGAACACACTCCATTTAATGTTGTTGAATACACTTGCACGTACCACATTCAGCAACATGATGGTTAAATGCCTTTGTCTCCACCATCAGACATTACCAGAGTCCATGTCATTCACATGGAGGGGTTCAGTGGAGGAGACCCTGTGCTCAGTGGGGCTGGGCCAAACTAGAGCACACAAGATGTTAACTTTCTGCTGTTTCAGGATGCTAAGTCTACGATAAGGAAAAAAGAACGGCGCACCCACACCAGGAAATAATTTTTAACAAGTATTTATGTAAAGTGGACCACAGTTTATAATTGTCTTCGGAGACAGAAAAGGAATTCTTTAAGATGCAAAATACCTGCAGTTGGAGAGTTTGCATGGTGAGACTTTTTGGGCAGGTTAAAGATCTGTTCACCAGGATCAGGTGGAGGAAGAGCATCTTGGCCTTGTCGAGCTTCCACAGGATCATACTCCTTCCCATCATAATTAGCATCAAAGAACTTCTTAAACCATTGAATGAAATCTAAGTTGTCTTGGAAGCGCCCTTTGACCAGTTTTTCCACAGGAATTACCTGAAAGGTAGATATTAATATCCAATATTATGTCACTGCCATTTTTAAACAGAAAAATTACATATACACACTTATTTAAAAAGATCTACTAAATGCATCAACAAATAAACCTCGGCCATTGTTTTGTCCCTAAAAGAAAGGGTCAATTTGCAAGTGCTCTTAAAAAATGAAAACAAAACCCTATGAGAACCCAGCCTTTGAAGCAGCTTTACAGTAGGTGTATGTAAGCCTTTATAGCTGCTGTCCCACAGAGGTACTCCCTTACATCCCATGGGTACATCCCATGGGGAATGACACTGTTCTGGGAGTGACACGATATTCAGCCAACTAGGGATTTCTGGTTTTAATGCACATGGCACAGTCTGACATACTACAAACAAACAATTCTTCAAAAACTCCAGACAGAAGTTTCTTGCTCTCCGTCCTACTATTTGAACGACAAACCCAGCAGCTTTTCCAAGACATGCTAAAGTTCAAACCAACCTACATTTTGGTAGCACGTGGTCATCATATGAACCGACCCTGAGGTTTTAACCTTGTAATTTTTTTTCTGTTCCACAGAGAGTTATACATAGAGCAGTCTGTGGACGTGCAGAAGTTGACTTAAATGCCTATAAAGTTCTAGTAAAACAAAAGAAAGGCTATGAGGATGTTTCCCTATCAACACCTTAGAATTTTTTCACAGACATGAAACCCCCAAAAGGTGTCCTCAGCCAATATTACAGTACTCAAGGTTCCCAGACATGGGTGGGCAGACAGGGACCACACCTGCAGGAGAGCTGCCCTGCCTTGCTTAATTCATGCAGCTGATTAAAGAGCCAAGTTAGGTGGACCTTAATGCCTCTTGAATGTATTGAATTTTCAGCTGGAAAAGGGCTTTAATTTCTTCTTCAAGATTAAGCCAACTGTACAGCATTTTATAAATCTATGATGCTTCTGCAAGAACTACCACTGCACTTTGCATGTCTTTTCAGGTTGCTCCATTTGTATCTTAACTCCACTGAAAAAGGTATGGTAAATTTGCTCCCTACAGGAAAACTGACAATGTTCACTACATTAGTCTTTCCAATGTTTCACTAGCAAATCACACTGTAAACAGAAGTATCCATAACATTTCACGAAACAATGAGGGTTTTCCAGTGCTTCACAGAAGTCTTAAGGGACTCTCTATTATGACTGTTTAAATTTCAGAATAAGGCAACACCAAAAGCCGGGGCAGAACCTTAAAAGGGTAACCAGGTACTGCATCCATGTAAAACTATAAGCATGACAACATAGCTTCCATTATTCATTTTTATCAACACAGTAATTTATACCGGCAAGTCTGTCAAACTCTCACATTCAAGCATAAACCAAATACCTTATGGCTGAACAAGCATTTTCTCAGAGACTTCCATTCTTAACTTTACAGGATCACGTGTGCTGACCAATCTATTAAAACACTGGGTAAATTATTCCAGCTTTTGAATAATTTAAATTCCTTAAACCCTGATTTGGACAAAAAACATGCAATACTTATAACAGCATATTTTTAAGTTGTTTCATTGGAAATTCAGGTCACCACTAATTTTACGTATCTAAAAATTAAGATTCATCGACGAATTTCCAACACATGGTGTTTTATCAAATATAATCTCTGATATTAAGATATAATGAGTTAGATGGCACATCTCCTCAGCAGACATATGGACTCAATTTTCAATTTGTACCTAAATGGAGCTAAATGCCAAACTTCTTCCTTCACACCCAAACACCCTTTTTAGATGATGAAAGGGCAAGAACATCTTCATACACTACTTGCAATTCCAGTTCTCCATCCAAAAGTCGAAAAAGTGGATTTTCAAGTATTTTGAAATTTGTTTCCCTTATTTATTAATTTTACACAATTTATATAACTTTTGAAACATGTAGTGATCGAAATACAAATACGGAATGCCTACCTTATCCACATTCATTCTTTTAAATGATGCCTGCAGAAGTTTGAAGTTGTGAATGTACTCATGCTCCAGCTTTGCTTGAAACTTTACTTTCTTCAAGCTAATGCACCCTGGGAACAACATGTCCATGAACTGGCAGTAAGCTGCTCCTATAACAAGAGAATGCATTGACGTTAATCCAGATGCACCCAGCTAAGACCAAAGGGTGTTTCATGTCATTAGCAGAAAGCAACAGCACTGAGTAAGTCCCTGCTGTAATTCAGCCTAACACTATGCACCCAAGACCTGCTTATCTAATGTACATTGAGCAGTGACATATTCAAGTGGTTCTTTTCCACTCAATCTGGATGCACAATGTACTGCTGTGCAGCATCCGAGGAATCACCATGACTAACACAAAGTGAAATGGATGTTCTTGGAGTCCGTATACACAGCAGGACTGTCCAGACTATGAGAAGGTAACAGTGAAAATGAAAATCTCTTAATAAGCTTCTTCAATCCACAGTCCCCTGAATTCAAACAAGCCAGATCATCTTTCTTCTGGCCCTTGTACCCAAATGCCAAGCAAGTCCAAGGCAATCATTTAAGACTATATCAAACCATGATTTAAAAAAAAATTAATTGCAAGGCTCCAGCTTGTTAAGACATATTAGTCAGTTCCCACCCCTCTGCAATGAACATCCTTACTAATTTTCATTTCCTGAGAAAAGCATTTAAATAAGCAGGCTCTAGCATAGTCCACCCATAGCTTTCAAAGCTGGGCTGACAGCTTTAGTTCTCACTCAAACAGTAAGGCTCCTAAGTTCAACTTTGACAGCTCTCTGAACTTAGAGGGTAGGGGTGTGTGTGTAACTAATCCAGCACAAAGGAGGAAGTATATGGAAAAATTTCTAGCCAGCATCCTGAGGATAGCTAATTGAGACAGCATTTCTTGTATGCAGGGAGCTTCCTCCTACATCATGCTACCGTCATCTGCAAAGCCTTTACTGTTGACACACTCAAGATAAAGGATGAAAATGTTTGAGGAAATCAGAGGAAAAGCTATTTTCTTTCTTCTTCAGATGAGTTTTCTACAAAATGCTCTATACTCGGCAAAGATTCAGTGAGGTCCACAGAGGGCTGTAGACGGTGCCGTCCCTGTGCTTGAGCATCAGGGCAGGGAAGTGATTGCCCGATTACCCCTGACAAGTTCAATTTCACCTCCACAAAAAAGACTGTTGTGCTTTTTGTGCAGATCAGTTCTGACAAAGAAGTGTCCAGACCTCACCTAACAGTTCAGCCCAATATCAACAACAATTTTTTATCACAAATATTTCTGAGTGCTCACAGAGAAACCAAATTAACAAAGCAGACACCTGGCTTGCCCAGTTTTACAGGCGAGTCAACAATAACTTGAACTTTAAGTCATTTTTCTCCATGGGTATGCATATGTTTTGACAACACCAACTTTATGCATGAGATGGTTCTCATTCTCTGTATCCAGCCAGCCATTGTACGAAAGGTTACCAAGATTTTAACTTCCCAAAGAGAAGCAGAGTTTAAGAGCAGGGTCCAAAAATGCTCTCTAAAACACTAACACAAATTTTGCTAAGGGACTTACCAAGATCCAGCTTTAGTGCTGAAAACCACTGCCATTTAAAAAAAGAATCTGTTCATGTTGCCAAGCTTTGTGGGGAAAATGGTTAATATAAAATCTCATTTTCCAAGGACACCTTGTGCTTAGCTGTTTGCAATGGTCTTGATATGATTAGGAATCAAAGTAAAATATTCCCTAAAGGAAAAGGAACCTTCTGGCAAGTTACAAGCATCAGATGACAAATTTGCATCGTCTTACAGAAAACTTTATAAACACAATTATTTATTCAAAACTCATCCTTAGCAAGAGAACTTGTTAGTACACGACAATGGAAAAACTACATTGCAGTTAAAAGCATGGATATACAGATAATGCATAGCTTGAGTACACTTATTATTGTTTAATTTAATGCAAAAGGATTATTATGCAATCATTTAATGTTATAAATTGAATTTGTTCCTAACTCTGTCCTTTCATCCTCCCCATATCCCAATTATAAGCTTTACTCTGATATCTAAGTAATTGCCTGGAGGCTCTAAAAATGCACTGCACAACCTTTCATCTAGATCCTTTTAGAAAACCAGAAGCCCAAAGTGTTCACATGAGATTTTTCTTCTCCTGCTGGTAATGCAAATTCCTTCTGCATGCCTTTAGATAGTCTCTCTCCAGTTAGGGTATTTCCTTGTGTTTCTCCCCATCCTGCTGGCAGTTGTTTCTGTGCCTTTGCCAGCCAGGAGGTGGTCCTGGGTCTGCACAACACTCGAGGGCAGAAAACACTGGACTGCATCCACATGGCAGCACGGACCTGTTCTCTGACACAACACTGGAGTGGCTGCTGGGCCATCTCCCCAACAGGAGGATTTCATTACACTGGCAAATACAGTTCATTAAAATACTCCTTCCTGAAGTGCAGAGGCAACACACAAACATGGACTGAACTAAACACTGAACTACAAAGAGAGCAAATTCCTCCCGACTCCAAAAAGCCAGAGACCTGCCTACCACAGGAACAGGAGAAAGTAAAAATATCATTACAGACAACTGAGACTACCTGATTTTGGACATCGAGGTTATGTAGGTATTTAATATTATATAGGTGTTTATTTATAATTTAAAATTTTACCCCCTGAAGCTTGTAGCTGTCAGATTACATTTAAATGGGAAACACCAGCGCAACAGAATGGGGACGCTACTGTCTACGCTGCCCATGGCTGAAATTTCCTGGAGGCAGCAGAAAGAAGAGCCCTACTTAAGTGATGTGAGACTGCAGTGCCTTTATCTTATAGCCACAGCATATTCATGTGGCCCTCTGCACATGGGACAGCACTTCAGGCCTCTCCAATGTACTGCACAATTGATGTCTCAATCCAGGGGCATGAGAAAGGAATCTTTTTAATGGAATACAAAGAAAATGACAGTAGGGATAAAGACATGATGGCTTGTGACATACCTCTTGCATAATTCACACAAAAGAATTTTTATGCTACTATATTTCATTCAGTATTAAAAAACTTCCCTACGTTTTCTAGAAAAAAAAAATTTAAAAAAACCCCAACAATCCTCCCCCCCCACCAAACCTAAATCTCATCAAATGTGTACAGAGAAGTTGAAAACACCCTACCAGAATAGCTCTTACAATAAATCTATCTCTCTGACCAAAAAACTTTTACATGCATAAACATGCACATACACACACACAAAAAGAAGTAATTTGACATCTACTCAAATGAAAGATGGAAAGTACAGCTGGTGGCACTGCAGAAGACGGATCAATGCTAAAAACCTCTAATCCTTTATTAGCTAACAAGCAATTTAGAATCACTGGCTAAAAGTCCTTCTGTGTTTTGATCCAGAATATTGATGCAGCCATTACTACAGAAGATATTCACAGGCCAGACTCTGAAACGAGCCTGCAAAGGCGGCTGTGCTGAAATCGCCCCCAGCAGCTGCTATTTTTAGCCCCATTAGTGAGCAGAAAGAGCCCAGCAGCATGAGGGCTTTGCAGGTGTTTCCCGGGCACCCCAGGCTTGGGGCAGGGCAGGCAGCAAGGGGAGGGAGGGCATTGCATCCACCAGGCCGGGCAAGCAGCTGTCACAGGAGGGGAAGGGATGCTGGGGCAGAACTCAGATACGAAAGAACAAACCCAGAACTGAAAAGGTGGTTATTTAAAGCTATTACAATTCAAGAATTTTGCCACATGCAGTGGTAAAGCTGAAAATTACTACCAAATCTGTAAAAGCTGAATGTCTTACAGCATTTTCAGAGTTGTAGATAATCTTTCACTAGCCCCTTGCAGTAAGCAATGCTGAACTAATTTTAGCTTTTGTCCTGTATGTCTCCTTCCCTGCTTCTATGTTTGTTTCCCAGACTGTCCATCCTGACTTAGTTTGCTGTGAAGCATATGCACTCTGCATCATTAAAGATTTTCAGTTTTTCTCCTCTCCTTCACCATCTGGAGGCTGATGAATCCACAAATGCAAAGAAGTATTTCTTGATTATCAAAAATACCTCTGCTCCTGACTATTTAAATCAAAGGAAATTAGAGGAGGCAACAATGAAGACAAGAGAATCCTGTTTGCAACAAGTTTTTACCACTCAGTCAACTTTCTGGATTTCAGACTAGAGATCTGAAACCAAGATTAGACCCTTGGTTTTCTTTAGCATTGATGTTTATATATTTAAATTAAAAGGAAAACTTTATTTGCAAACGAACTGCTTTTAATATACTACAGTTAGAACTTATTATGCTAATAAAATATTTAGTAGAAACACTATAAGCTCAGGTACTGCCAATATGTGTGTGCCCTACACAAATCAAGTCAATCCTTGACATCTAATGTCAAAAGACATCATTAGATGTCCCTCACTGCTCCTCCCTGAATCCCTGCAGTGTGTGGGAGCAAGATCCCAGAAAACCATATAAAACCACACCAGCCAATATGGAAAACAAAGGACCCATGAAAAGATAGGGCCTTGCTGGGGCAGGGGTGGGGCTGATTTCTTTTAATTCTGATACCCAAACCACAGCAAATACGGCTAAGTTCTACACTAGAAATTTGGTATATATGTTTAGTATTAATTTTGTTCTAAAATTGCACACAAATCAAGTTTAAACCTTTTAACTGGTCCCAGTTTGATTTACACACACTCAGTTTTTGAAAAATTCCATTTGGGAAAAAGGCTGACTGTGCCTTTTTCTGTAACGAAATAAGTTTGTTTGCTTTAATGAAGTATTTTTCAGATAATAGAAAAACACATATCCAGTCACGTTAGATACAAACTCCTTTACAAATTATTCATTCTCTCCAAAGCTGCAACCACCTGATCATGCATTTGGAAAATACAGGATGATTTGTGTATGAATTAGTCATCAGTACTTCAGTTCACTACGGCTGCTAACGCTGATGGGAAGCTGCACACACCCCATACTTCTGTTGCTGGGACGACAACAACAATGAAAAAAGACCAGTGACTTGCAAGGAGCACGTGTGACTTAACAGTTTTGATAAGAAAGGGAGAGAAAAACCCGCAAACGCCAGCAATCATTGTTTACAGTACAGCAGCACTTAGGGCTGGTCTTTTACCTCGGGCTCTCTAGAATTGCTTCCTCGGCAGGGATGTTTAGGTAAGCGCACAGCAGTAGGTCTTCAACTTGGATATCAGAGTATAGATTTTCATTTAGATTTCAAGTATGGGTGTCCTGTTATGCCACTCAAAGGTTTTTTTAAAAACTGGGCAATGAAGCTGGTGAAGGGTCTGGAGAACAAGTCTTACGAGGAGCAGCTGCTGGAGCTGGGGTTATTTAGCCTGGAGAAAATGAGGCTTGCGGGGGAACCTTCTCACTATCTGCAACTACCTGAAAGGAGGCTGTAGCCAGGTTGGGGTCAGTCTCTTCTCCCAAGCAACAAGCCATAGAAAAAAAGGAAACAGCCTCAAGTTGTGCCAAGGGAGGTTTAGATTGGGTATTAGAAAAATTTTCTTCACAGAAAGGGTTGTCAAGCATTGGAACAGGCTCCCCAGGGAAGCGGCAGAGTCACCATCCCTTGGATGCATTTAAAAGTCGTGTAGATGTGGCTCTTAGTCACATGGTTTAGTGGTGGACTTGGCAGTTGGACTCCATGATCTTTAAAGTTTTTCCCAACATAAATCATTCTATGATTCCCTGTCTGTGAGCATAATGTTGTGCTACATACAGCCACATGTTTAAGAAACAGAACACTTTATATGGAGTGCTCCACTGGAGAGACCACGGTCTTCAAATTCCTATTCCCTTCCAGCAGCACCTGTATGACCCAGCATATAGGTCAACACCATTTTATTTCTCCAGTTAACACACACACACACACACACACACACTCCCCTGTGTCTTCACCCTGATTTAAGAAGTTTCAGCCCGTTTCCCAGTGAGTGTTCAAGAGTGCATCAATTTACCACCTACTTAGTTGTAGAGAAGCAAGCTTTTATGGGGCTGTGCATCACTGAAGCCACTCTGGCCTAGCTTCACCCTTCCCAGCAACAGTCCTGGGAGGGCACTTAAAATGCCCTAGAATTGACGCAGATTAGAGTGCAGCCCTGCCCTCTTGCTCACAGTTGCATGAGCACAGCTGCCTCAAAGAAGGCAGGGTGAGTGCCTGCGTGCAGATGGGAGCTCGCAAAAGCAGTGCTGCCACCACAGGAAACAGCCCACAAGAACTATGCACCTCCTACCAGCCTTATCAACAGCCCCTGAGATAACGTGCACCTAAATGACATCTGCTTCCAAAAGTCCTGTTCCACACAGGCAAGGCATATGTGTGACGTAATCCAGAATATCCACTGATCATTTTAAATAATGGATATTGGAGGCAGGTTTCCCCTGTGTTCACTTGTTTTCTCTTTTTCTTAAATATGTAAATCATTAAGCTGCTCATAAATTATACACAGCAGAGTTTTTAACACTTAAATTTTTGGCAATAATTTATTTTGGAATTCATTAATTTTTAAACAGGAAGATCAGAACAATTTCAGAAAACACACTTCCAATTTAAGTTAAAATAGCTGTGTAACTCATCATGCCTAAAAAAAGTACCACACAAAATCTAACAAGCTCTTTAAACCAGAGGGAAATCAAGCAATTGACTGCAAGTGAGTGCTATGAGTAATTAAATAATTATTTTTAAACAGTAAAAACCTTTTTCAAGTTCTATTCCTCCTGAATTCTTAATGAGTGACATTTTAAAAAAAAAAATATTGGCTGGGAATCTCACGATACTGCTTTGCAAGCTTCCTTAGAAAGTTTTGGAAATGATTTTAATTCAATCATTAACATTCATTGTATCCCTCTAATCCTAAATATCATATGGAAGACATTAGAGAGTCATTGACACTGAGTATGCTCTGTGTTGCATGACCTCAGGACAACATGCCAGTTCTTTGAAACATGCCTCGGTTACAGAGTGCAAATGGGATCAAGCCACGTTTTAATTCATGTTCCCAAGTTGCGCCAGAGACCCAGCCTTTGCAAGGCTGCAAACGGGGAAAAAACCAAAACCACCAACGTGGAAACACGCTTTGGCTTCTCGGGTGCGCTGGGCTGTAGAGAAACGCTGGCAACAGGATCCTATAATGCAGATTACAGCAATGCGCATGTAGGAAGTTATATGTTAATGTAGGCATTGTGCAGAACACACCTTCTGAGACATGGAAACACAAATCCTATGCAGCTAACCCACGGAATAAACTGCGTTCGTGTGTATATTTACACAACTGACAAAAAAAATAATCTTGCTCCCCATTTCTCTGTCTGGCCAATACCTTTCTTCTCCAGCCCCCTCAATCCTGCCTCTCGTATGGTGGAGAGAAGAGGAGCTGGCTCCCATGGAGCGCTGCTCAGGAGGCAGCGTGCTTGGCACACGCTCCCAGCTGCTGCCCAGAGGCCGAGGGGGCTGGAGACAGGACAGCTGCCTGGAAAACAGGCACTGCCCTGCCGAGGGGCTGGTGTGCAGTACCCAGTGCCTGGAAGCAGGACACCACGGACGCCCTCCACAAGCCAGGAACGACCCTCCTCCCTCGCACAGCACCAGTCGCAAGGGACAACAGCCCACAGAGACTGCGGTGAAGCTGTCCCCCAAATCCCGAGCCAGAGAGGCAACACAGTCAAACAAACAATGACATCTGCCCTATTGTCACACTGCCTGCTTTCCTACGACACCAGGGCAGCGGAGAGCCAACAAAATGTATCTATAAAGGGACTACATATTTCCACAGGAGGAACACCAACCGAGAGATGGTACTAGCGACAGCAGTCACCACATGAGACGTTCCCTGTGGCAACACCTAGGGCATCTGTAGAGAAAGCATCACAGTCTAAAATTTGAAAATTCCAAACCACATGCTTTCTTTATAATACGGCCATTTATTAAAAGCAAGGAAAAAAACAACCCCGCATTCAGTCCTTGATCCTTGCATACAAATCCTCAAAGACAGAAGGTCTGTATGCACTGGGGGCCAGACAATTTGCAAGTTTATAATTCCACTGAGAATTTTCAAATGCACAGAGTGGGGAGAGTCTGTATCTCCTTCATCTCACAGGATCACAGAAGTATAGCTAAGACAAAAATTATACCTTGCTCCAGGCCACATTTTCCTTTCCATCCATTTATCATTTCCTCGACATTATATAGCTTGTACACATTGTGTTGTTTCTTTTTAATTCACATGCAAGCCCTCTATCTCCTGCCTGACTCTTATTTTGAATATACTCTCGTGTAACACTCTAACAGTCATGAAAAGCCCTGCAACACATGCACTTGGTATTCCTTAGAGATGAAAAACAGCCTTAGTAAAGAAAATTCAGTTATAAGCTGCTTAGTCAGAATTCTAAGAAGCCACCGTGTATTCCTTAAAAAAATAGCATGACTCCTAGGAAACAACTGGTGTTTCATACTTCATATGAAACTCCTACTCCCCAAACCTGTGTGTTTTGCACATGGGATCCTACGACATTACATCTTCTCCATTGTTCTCTATTATAATTCACTGATGTATCAAATTAAATGCTCTCTCTAATGCCAATCTAAAGGGAATGCACTAAGCCTTCTATTAAAACCATGGTTTATAAATTTCATGTTCAGGTTAAACAACTTTGCAGGAAATCAAACGCAGAGTCCAAAAACTGACAATACGTGTCTAAAGCGAAGAGAATTGTATTGCTTTGAGATGCTCGGAGAGATTTTCCCTGTTTAGTTGTCAAAACTAAATTACCAGAGGAGCTGCAGACTAAATTTAGACTCTCCAGGGCTGCACCCATCCATAACCTGGCTTTCTTGGCACATCACTACCACAGCAGGCATTCAGAAAGCTCAGGGGACACTGCACTTTGCTCGGCCTACTTAGCAGAGACAAAAACCACATCTAAGACTCCCAAAGAATACAAATACTTTATGACTAAGCCAGCCTCTTCCTTTGCTGCTCCTCATCCTAGCAGCTCTGTTCCTGTAAGTGGAAACTGAGAAACAGGCTGGTATTGCTACAGCCTGTGTATTACCAAAGCTACTTCTCCACAGCAATGAGGAAAAGAAGGTCTGATTGCTTTTTCTGTCATTGTAACTACTGTCACATTAAGCTTCAGATATGTTCTGAATAAAGCCTTCAGTAAAGGCAGAATGTCACATTATTCCTTCTTGCTTAAGCTCTGAATCTCAAAAATTATTGCTAGGTTGGCTGCAATATGTGAGCACCTGTGAGGTCTCACAGCCAGGCGCTGAACATAAGCACATGCCATATCTAGGTTGCTCCTACCTCCTAAAAGTAACTCCTTCAAGCTTTTAATTCAGATATAGCATCCCCCCTGCTTTCCCTCTCCCACTTTTCTGGCCCTGCGTTTAGCTTTTTCTGGCATTTTGATTGCTCCTTATTAACAAAAATGAACAAGAACTGAATAGTCATAAAACAGCATGACTAATCTTAATGCTTTTTTTAAAAAAGAAGAAAATGTCCATACAATTTTACAGTAGGTCATAAAACTTCAGTTACAGCAGCTCTGCAGATCCCTGTTAATGCTGTGAAATGCTTCATAGCTGTAAAGAGTTTCCCACATATTCCCTCCCTTTGAAGTCCCGGAGAAATGCTTGTATTTTATGGAAACGAACATTAATCTGCATGAAAGCTGCCAATGGTTCAAAGAACATCAGCCAAAGAATGCCAGAATTAATGAGTGAGACTGGCTGTTCTCAAACTGCAGTCCATACCATGCTTGCTGGTGCTCTGCCTGCTAGTTGGCTCATCATTTGTTCTACCGTTCCCTTAGTTTCTCCCTTGAAAACTACACTAGAAATAGGCTAAATAAAATACATGTACATTAAAAAAATTGCTTTGTGTTTACACAGTAAACTATATTAAATGCAGAAAGATTCCCAAAGCTGCTTGTCCATCTGTCTTCAATAGCTACACACTGATGCCTTGCACACGAGAAATGCACTACGCAGTCTCAAATGGGAAGGGACCTATTAAGACTTAAGATTACTGTGCTCCAGTGTCTGCAATAATCTACCAGTGTTTCCATTCATCAGTTCAGAGAGTAAAGTCCTCCATAACACAGGAAGTACTGTGCTAGAATGCTTCTTTAGATAAGGAACTACTGCAGCCCCTTCTGGATTGTAATACATATGAATGTGTAAGCATCAAGTTTGACTACCAAACCAAGTGGGGAAATCAAATTAACAGCTTTCACCCGTAAAGACAAGAATGTGGAAGCATCAGGCAACAATAACAATCAATATAATCCAGGAAATTCTAAAGGAAGAAAAGATTTAATTTTATACAGAATGGAGTAAGAGCTGTAATGAGACAACCCTTTTTCAGTTCCTCCCTTGTGGCGTGTCCCAAAATCCTCACTGTAGGTCACAGAAGAAGTTGTATAACAAGCTGTGTAATGAAATGGGACAGTGGATTTGTGACAGTTCCCATTCTTTTCCCCTCCTTGCCCCACCCAGCTGAAGTCTCTCTATCTGATCTTCTTACATAACTTTAACTCATTTTATTCTGCTTAGCCAATATTTTCTTAGATCACTTCTCCCCTATTTTCAGAAAGGATTTTGGTGAAGTTTTTTCTGTATTAGTTGGTTTTTTGGTTGGGTGGGTTATTTTTGTAAGCCCACACACATTTAACTTGATTGAGAACTCACTTCAAAAGCTTCCTTTCAGCTGTTTATGAGCATTTAAATAGCTACACAGGAACAAGTCAATAACTTGTCTACTATGCTTCCTGTTTCAAACAATAGCAAACTTTGGGTATTTTGGGAGCAAATGTCTATTTTCTTCTATGTTTCTATCTCCTTCAGTGTGTTCATGCATGTATCTATCTCTATCTATCTATCTATAGCAACTCCCTGTGTGAATACTGTCCTTACTTATTCCAAAATAAAATACTTAGGCTAACTTCCCGACATGTAAATATAACAACAGCTAAAGACAACACTTCAAGTTAAAGTTTGATAACAGCTAAAAAGATTATTTCCCATGGTTGATGTCTTTAGTTGTTCATTTTATATAATTTGCTTACATGCTCCCTAACCTGCACTTTTTCAACCTCAGTTTTACAGCTGTGCAAGGCTGCAAACACGCAACCCTACTTCTGCAACTGAGACTTGTTTTGTTTTTTTTTTTTTTTTAATTCTGAAGAATAGGCTACAACACTATCAACCTCAAAGGATTATCTGTACCTTCCAGGGAATATCTCCAAGACAGAAAATTTACCCTGAACAGTAGGTAAAATCAAATATATGAATATAAGACCTCATTTACGCATTGCATCTGAACCATGAAACAGCTGAAATCTGGTCATGTGGTTCCTCTTCCATGTACTCTGAGCACTGTCTTCATAAGATAAGATAGTATCTTCGTAAGATATTCCCAGCATGTTAGTTGTCTGGAAGTAGCAATCTAAGTAAGATCTCCTCCACCACAAACATCTTCACATTTAAAAATCACAGCAGGAGATCAGAAAGAAATCATTCCCCAGGGGCATGTATATTTGGAGTGAAACATCAGCCTTTTTCTGTGTCATTTCTAGCCTTCATCTAGTTACAGACCCTGTTGTTTAACACCTCTGATTGCCACTCTGATTAACCAAAATGTCTGAAATATTCAAACTAATACCCTTTTTTCAGGGCTCATTACCAAATATACTTACAACAATAACTCAGATTTAAAGAGAAACAGGCAGATTTTGACAAAGTTCTGAAGCCCTCACAGCAGCTAAAGGCTCATTTCC
The DNA here is from genome assembly GCA_013397865.1 of Struthidea cinerea. Taxonomy (NCBI): domain Eukaryota; kingdom Metazoa; phylum Chordata; class Aves; order Passeriformes; family Corcoracidae; genus Struthidea; species Struthidea cinerea. The sequence goes on along the minus strand of VZTI01001686.1, from coordinate 1,117,732 downwards.
TCAAATCCATGTTTTTTCTTCAGTCACGCTTGTGCTTTTCTCCTGCAAACATCAGCAGGGATTTGAGAAACCTCATCAGGAAGGAAAAGGAGCTGGAGAATTTTGTTCATCTGGGCTGTCAGTTCTCTATTTGTCTCTTTTTCAGTTATGTCCACTCTCCATTTGAAAAGATACCACCCCAGTGGCTTTAAAACACTAAAACTTATCACTGTATTCTCTGCTTGCTTAGCCAACCTTTTTATTACTTCTATGTATCTCCTGCTACATTTGTCCCATTCACCTCTGCCTTTGTTATGCTTTCCCAAGGTACCTTATCTTCCCGTGATTAACACAAACGCAAAAATGCTTCCTGTGCACATACATTAGTCTCTTTTTTCAGAGTAACTGGTTTATGTCAAAGTTAAAAGTTATCTATTTTCAACAGATCAGACTTTTAAAGTGGTTTTAAAATAAACATTTGTAGAGCATACTGTGCTTTCTTACCTGAACAGAGCTGTTCAACTTTTGTGTAGTTTAAAGCTAATATATCATTAACCCATGCAATGATGTCATGTCTGCTCATAGTCTCCTGGGTTATAGAGGTAGAGTACACGTTGACCGCCATTCCCCAACTAGGAAAAAAAGAGAGACAAAAATATTTTTGACATTTTGGTAATTGTTTTCTGAATACAATGAATATATGCTTCCTGCTCAAAACAGGGAAAGAAAAGGTGCGACACTCACAACCCTCTCTTATTTATTGAAAAAGGAGGCTTAATTTTTATTCTTTGATGATACTTAACCTCCTCAATGTCCTCTTGGAATCTATGAAGATATTTCTCTGGCTGTCACTGTGAACTTAAAGAACATACAAACCTATGGTACTCTGCTTCATGCCAATAAGGAAGAAAAAATAAGGAAGAATCAGACATAGCCTAAAGATACATAGACAGGATCAGACACCCAAGATTTTGTCACATTGTGCTGCACCAATACAGCGATCTGACATCCGTCATTTTTTTGCCACTGCAGGATGATCAGGCTCCCTAAATCAACATTTAATTTTAGATAACTTCTAAATGATGATGTAGCTGTTCTACTTACTGAAATACTGATTTCTTACTGGGACAGAGCCCTTTTGGATCATTAATTCAGTTCCTAACAGTCACAGAGTGAATATCAGATAATCTCTGTTATCAATTTACCAACCTCTAGCCTGAAAGTAACCGAGATTTGCACCCCCAACTGTCTAGTTGGAAAGCTGCCGTAGAGCCTGATTCTTCTAAAACATTAGGAGCATTTCCTCTCAGCTTAAACCCATTTGTTCTTCTGCCAACATTATCCTCCAGCCCTAATGGCTTTTTCTTCCCCAGAGCAGATTTCCTAACACGTTAGGGACAGCACTCAGTGTCTGTCCCAATGCCCAGGTAGTCTAGATTAAACAAATCAATGTGAGTCTCTTATATCAAGTTAGACATTCAGTGACTGATCATGCCAGCAGTCCTCCTTGAACAGACAGTTTTAAACACTGTTCAGACAACATTTCACTGAGACCTTGGTAAATGACACTCTGCGCCTGAAGTTTTCACAGCTACATCACCTTAGATAGATTCTTCTAGCTAGCAAAGGTCCTTTCCTGGAAGTCAGCAACTCATACTAGCATTTATCATGTTCCCAGGTACATAGACTAGAAACACGTACTAGTCAACTTTGTTTCCTGTTATCCTACCTGAGTCACATCTTTCTATTGCAAGATGTTGCAAAGAGAAAAGATGAGCACACTCAAGTTTATCTCATCAGCAGTTTCAAAGAGCAGAATCGAGTTCATGAAGAGAGTAAGTAATGTTCCCATGAGTAATGGACTTCAGAAAGTCCACTAGAAGCAACCCAAGTATGAGGTGTCTCAGAAACGACCAGAGAGTCAAAGTTGAATGATTATTCTTGGAGAGAATAATATTCTTGGTTTGCTGGGGACTGCACACCTTCGTCTCCAGTGGCACCCTGTAGCTAAGACTTATCTAACTTTGGTGCCAGTCCTGCCATCTCAGCTTTGGACCTCAACTTTCTCAGTCAATGCAAGAGAGCAGGATCTCCTCTGTAGGATCCAAAGTCTGTGTGGACTATTTCCACTGAGAATTTGCAGAGATGTAACCCTTTGAAACCTGTCAGACAATTCTGCAGGGAACACAAAGATTGCAGATTAACTCCACGCATAGTTTGGTGTGCTAACTAGGTGGGGCAGCCTAGGTAAAATGTGTGGAAAAACCCTCCAGCACAAAACTTGACTTGGTAACATATGAGTGTGTAAGTACATAACACAGAGAATAAATTTAAATACAAGATTACAAAGTTCATAATACAGGTCACTTTCTAGGAAACAAATCTCACAAACAGAAGGTTGTTGAAGTTGTTCCCACCTACTGACATTAAGACATAAAATCCACAAATTTGCTTTACGGGGAATTAAAAAAAAAAGGAGAGATAAAATAGGGTTGAAAAATTCATGCTCCAGTAGTCACGCAACCACTGACAGGAATTCATTCGGAACCAGGCTGCCTCCCTACCCACTTCTGTACAGGCAGCTCTGGAGCACAGAAGAAACCAGCCTGTGCTCAGTCTGCTCTGTTCTTCCTGCAGGCTCGCATGCAGCACAGCCAGTTGTGTGAACACAGCCCTGTATTCACTGTAAGAGTTAGCAAAGGTCGCTTTCTTGGCATGCACTAAGTGCTTGGATTGAACCAAGTGCTAGGAACAAAGTTTTAGAAACAGGGAGTGCCCTTTTACTCTTAAAACTACACCATAATGGCTAAACATAAAAGCTTAGCTTCAACATCAGGATGGAAGGCACTGAGCAGGCAAACACCACCTTTGGTACCAATGGCATCTGAAGTTTGAAACGCATTGTTTTGACTTTATTATTTTTAGCCTTTTTATATAGATAAGAAACTAACAGAAAGATACCACCACTGTCACTATTAAACTAACATGTTAAATACTGTCTGCAAAATCAGTTGAAATAACAGCTTAATAATGAATTTAATATTCACTTAGAATTAAGAATAGTGAGCTTAATAATAAACCAACAGTTCAATGCAGAAGAGTCCACTGAATTATAAAGCAACTAAAGATATTTAGATGATAACATTTGAAATAAAGCTACTCTGATCTGTAATTGTCCCTACTTCAAGAAAATTTTAACTGGCCTCTGAGGCTAGGCAGAGCTCAGAACAACCATCAGCTACTGCTAGTGAAAAGGGAAAGTTCACTTTGTCAAAAAGATCAAGAAAATACACACACACACAGAAAGGAAGCAGAACTTCCCTCATCATCTTTTTCCACAAAGAATTGCAGAGAGAAATATCCATCTTTCTGCAACCCACAGGGGAGCAAACAACTTCCTCTGCTGCAGTGCATGGGGTGGGGAACTCCACTGCAGGAAACTGTGAGTAAATGAATAACCTTGAGTTTTGCACTGCTACCCTGAAGGATACCTGTAATACAACTTATGCTGCGTCCACAAATGAATTATTATGGTCTATGGGTCAAACAAAAGTTCAGACTATTTATTAGAGACAAGTTCAAGCTATTTGTTAGACACAACGGCTTCAGATTTGTACACAAGTGTGCACAACGTATGTGTATGAGTACAACTGCAAACAAAGCTAAGCAAAATTAATCAGAGTTTCTGTTAAAAACCTCAGTAACATGCCACTGCCATTCCTTCTTAAGTGTTTTGTTGACATACATGTGACTATTCCACAGCTGCCTCTCTTGAAAGAGTTCACTCTGCCTTTGCATCTCTTGTTCCCCACCCTCCTACTGGTTACGTCCTAAATAAACTCAGCTGGGAAAAGTTTCCTTTACAGTAAGCATGTTCTAATTTGGTGCTCAGATACACACACATCCTGTTTGCCATACAGAGAGACCTTGAACAAAACAAAAAAGAAGGGAAAAAAAAGAACAAGCAGGTGTAGGTAGCACAGCTACCACGCTCGGCAACAGTCAAGAACCTCTGTGCTCAACATCTACAGCTGGGCTGGGGTTTTCTGCAAGACTGAGTTCCCCAAGTGCTGAAGTACTTTGAAAAATGTGATCCATCTTCAAAACGCATTAACATGAGTAAGGCAATGCAAGAGAACAGCTGGACAGGTGGAGACACACAGGCCATACTCGGAACAGCCAAGTAGCTAACAACTTGATCTTATGTCCTAACATACTGCTTCTTTCCAATAACATTATTTATATTTTCAACTTCTAGGCTTTCACTTGTTTAGACAGAAGGCTCTGAATCATAAGATTGCAATGAGGCTTACACAAGCCTGAAAACCAGTATCTACCTGGTATCTTCAGGATTCCATAGAGGTGCCTGGTGGTTCTACAGTAACTGAAAGCAGACTGAAGATAGCACATCATACCTCCCACTTCAGAGGGCACAGGGGGAGATTAAAAACCTCTTGCTGTTTCAGCACTGCCTAACCACAAAGGACTCTCCCTTGTTGCACTTCAAGCCCTAGGAAAGTCTTCACATATTAGTCTAGGCCATTTCAGAAAAACACTTTACACATGCACAACTACACGCCACAGACATGAGTTCAGAGGATTAGACAGGTGCTGAGAATCATGTACATGCTTAAGCAGTTTCCCCAGTTAGAAATATACTGGCTCAGCATGTCTGACGGTAAACATTACACCCAAAAGCCTATTGATTTTTTAAGGCATTATTTGCAGCATTGAACATTGAGATACTGGGTATTTTCCTCTGCTCTTGCTACAGATAACTGCAGCTGTTACAAGGTGCTATCCAGCTGTTCTTAAGGACAGTTTTGCAAGAAGCACATTTACTTTATTTTTCCAGGGATAAACTAACTGTTGTTGACAGCAGAAGCTGTATCACAACAAACCAGTAATAACGACAAGCCTAGAAGGATTACAGCAATGAAACTATTTGTAGTGTAAAAACTTGCCATCACCTCTGAACCCTTCACATTTTCGCAGAATAGGCAAGGTTGGAAGGGACCACTGCAGGTCATCTAGTCCAACCTCCCTGCTCAAGCAGGGCCACCCAGAGCATGTTAGGACTGTGTCCAGATGGCTTTTGATTCTCTCTAGAGAAAGTGACTCTGCAGCTTCTCTGGGGAACCCGTTCCAGTGCTCAGTCACCCTCACAGTGAAGAATTTCTTCTTCATGTTCAGGTGGAACCTTCTGTGTTCCAGTTTCTGCCTGCTGCCACTCATTTAGTACAAACAGACATATTTGTACTAAATACTAGTACAAAGAGACAAGTAGATACTAAGTTTTTAAACGCTGTGGAAAGTCTGTGTGACAGTACAGAGGAGCCTTCTGGAAGCTGACACCTGATAAGATACTGCCAGTAAAACAAAAGATCTCACACCAAAAATTACTAAAGCAGAAGATAAACAGCAGAAAGGCTAAGATCAAGCTGAGTGAGACTGCTGCAGCTGCTGGTGAAAAGGCTTTCTAGATTAAAGCTACTGCAAAAACAAAAAAAAATCCCCAAAGGAAGAAACCTGCCAGACTCAGTAGCTAAATCCCTGTACAAGGAAAAGTCATCCTTTTATATCATCCTGAACTGACAACTGATTTGCAGCTGGACCTTGCCTGTTTCTTTAATGCTCACTGCACACAGCCTTAGCCACAGTCATTAGAGGCCACTTATGCTCGAGGCTGTCTTTACTGAAAGGAGTCCTGCGGACGGAAAATCAACATGAGCAGCTCCTATGCAGAGCTGACAACACTGTCCGTACTCTCCCTTTTGACTTACGCCGTACTTCTGCAGCAAATACCATGGCATCAGAGTGTTGCAACTGCAGTGGTATTTGTAGCAAGCAACAGAAAGGCTCTATCTAGCCAGAAACTGAATCAGATACAAGATTAATCACAATGAAGCATTGCCATGGGAAAAAAAAAGAATAAAAGAATCCTGTGATTATAACAGTGTGAGAAATTCATGTTTTAAAATGCTGAATGTCAAATCTCTTTTGCACTGTTCCCATGTCACTAAATAGCCCTGAAATGTTAAAAATATTTTTATTATCTGTATATCTCACCAACTTCTGAATGTCATTTTACATTTATCACATAGATCTGACTTGACCTAAAATGATTTGTGAAGTACTCTACAGAGTCTAGACGAAACTGAGGCAATCCATGTACATTTTATGGCTTGAATGTTGCAGGATTATCATTTAACACAGCCAACAGCGTATTTTCTATTGCTGTCATTGCACTTCCCTGTTTAAATGAAAGTGAAATGAGAGTAATAGAGATGTACTCAGATTGGATTAGGGAATTTTTTCTTTTGAATTAGAGGCTTCCTGCCAATGCTGGGATGTTCTGACCTACATAAATGTTTATGACAGGTCTAAAGGACTGGTTTAGACCCAAATCTGAGTATCTTTTCTAAAGACTTCTGGCAATTCTGGTCAATGCTACGTATGACTTTAGAAAACCTAACACACCCAAAAAAACTTATTATCTAAGGCAGAAAAATACTAGTTCTTTTTCAGACATTCAGTTCCCTCAATGTGAAAAACACAACCAGAAGTATTCAAATAACATACACAACTTGAGCCAAAACCTCTGATATGGCCTAATAACTAGCAATGCATTACACTGCCTACTGCATAGTTTTTAGAAATAGTTAGAAATTTATTCACTAACCAGTTATGAAATTGGGGTAGTTCACAAAAATGAAAGTAACAGTTTCAAATTCCAAGACAATTAGTGTTTTGAAGATTTCAGAGCACCTAAAGGTCCACCTGAGGAGGACAAGCCACGGTCACTGACTCGCTTGCGTCTGCCAGTCATATTTGCATTCACCTGAATCTGCCACTTGTATTTGCATACCGTAAGTAAGACTTTATTTCTCCAGCTACATTCTCACTCTGCTGCCACTGAAACTGTACACCCATGTCACGTCTCTACAGTAACACAGTTCCTTTTTTTTTTCAGGGTTCACCTTTGCCTTTGAAAGTACAATGCAACAGTAACACCTAACTACAAAATATCTTAATTATGGCTGAAGGTATTTGCATGCTCTGAAAGGTTCCTGATCAATTTCTATGAGGAAACAAATCCTAATTTAAAAAAAAAAAAAAAGCATTCTTGACAAAGGATAGAGGTTCAAGAAAGGCAGACATCAACAGCTTACACAAAATGGAAGCAATTCAGAGCCTCTGGCCACCACCATTTCCACACAGGTATATTCACTCTGGCAAGAAATGAACCACAGCAGTGCACAGCACCCTCAAACCACACCTTAGAGCAGCTGAACAAAGTAATAGTAATGTTTTGGGCTGAAGAGACAGGCACTAGTTAACAAGGGGTAAGGACACGCACATTTCAGTATAAAAAGAATGTTACTACAAATTAAGAAGGCATTTTATTAATGATGAGCAACAAAAAGGCTTTGAAGTAGGCTGCATGAGAGGAACCTAACCGTGGCAAGGCTGCAATGCTAAAAAACTTCACTGCCTTTCCTTATAGTTATTACCCTCCCCCTGCCAAGGCTTTCAACTCTAAGATCTTAAGCTTGAATTGCTGCTCTGATGCCCTGAAGGAAGACATTCAACCTGTCAAATTTTCACAATAGACACTGGCAACTAGTCTACCTTTCACAATAGACAAGGGGATTGTGAAGGGGGAAAAAAAATAGTTGATCCAAAGGAAAATAATTCTCAGACTCATGATTGTGAAGTCAATTAAAAACACCTACATTTTAGAAAACAGAAGATGCCTATGACCATTTTGTAAGGAGAAAACCTCTAGGAAGCTGATGACTAAACCAACATTTCATCTTCTGTTAAACAAAGTCTCAATTCACCCAGACACAAACAGGAACTTCAATTCTCCTTTTTTTCTTTTTTTTTCCCTTATGGATAATAACAGATTACCAAGCAAACATGCAGACATTGCTGAAGGATTTCCAAGAGATTAAAAATGTGCCATAAAGCAAGGTAACATCAGTGCTGAGCACTGAAGAAAGGATGCCTTGAGAGGCAGCCCATGTAAGCAAACCCCAGTTCCTAGCTCAAGTTCTGCAAATAACAGGGGAACCTCCCATTATTTTGCTCCCACGAGCTGATGGATGAGTAGTTTCACTTTCAGAGAGGAGACTTCCAAGTTCTTTAGCAAATGCAGATTTACTGGAAAACGAAGACAGCAGTGGAGGAGAGCTTGTCCCCAAATCCACTGGCCCCACACGAGCGCAGCCTGTGAACTTCCAAGCAAAACATCGTGGACACAGCCACCCACCTCAGCAGCCACCTGCGCCTACACCAAGGAATACCCGCCCGTGCTTAGAAGGCATAAGCACAATCAGAAACCCTGACTAAGAAAGGCCAGCAGTGCGGGGCCCTGGGGCTGCAGGGCACCGAGGCACTGTGCCAGCAGCAGAAGGCAGCAGGACAGCAGCCACGCTGCAGCCCAGCGCAGCTCCGGCAGCCCGGCTGCTCCCGGCTCCTGCCATTTCCGCCTTTTAAGTCCAGAAAACGCTGCGGGCAGGCTTGGGAGTTTCAGCAGGGATGAGATCCAGCTAGAGACAGATGAAGTCACCCAATGAATTTAGTTTTGACCTATCCAGGGTTGCGCTGCCCCCCTCCTCCTCTCCGGCATGTATACATTCCGAGGTGAAAGGCTAAAGTAACACGCTGATTTACTCCAAGCATAACCTCATGGCAAATGAGATTTTGTAATACTATACAGCCCTCCTGACGGGGGGGCCTGAGCAGCCTCCAAGAGCCTCACAACCCCGCAGAGCCGGGCAAGAGAGGCAGTGACTCAGCAGGAGACAGGCACTGAGCATCCACGGGTTTCAGAAGAGGACAAGTCAGGGTAGAAGGGAAAACAGGAGGATTCAGCAGCGGGAAATGCAGTGCCTTTCTCCGAACACATAGCTGCCGTTTCCTAACAGGAGATTGCAGTACACTTAAAATACCCTGGCTGTCCAAGGCAGGCGAAGCTAAGGCGGAGAGCGCTCCCATGGGAAACCTCTTGCAGTAGCTAAGGAGGGACTGCAATACAGCTTTCCCGCTCACAAATGACGCACTATGGTACAGAGCACAAGGACTTCGTCATGCATCAACTCTTCTCTCTCCTACATTAAAAACAAGTGTAGATACACACCGATTTATGCATTCTAACATTTATTATAACCTTAATATATATATGTTAGAATCACAGGATGTAATGCTTTGGAAGGCGCCCACCAAGGATCGTCGAGTCCAACTCTCTGTTCCTGCAGAGAACAAGGCCCTTTCTAAGTGGCTTTCTAAGGTCACCTTCACTTTGAAGGTTCCTGGAGTGGTACCAAGTAAGGGACATGAAGCAGCACAGCAACCACTCATGCAAGCATCCCAGGACCCATGGGCAAAGGTGCCAGAGCACAGCCTACACGACAGAGCTGCTGAGGTATCAGCCAGGCAGCCAGCCCCACTCCATCCCTGAACAAGTCATCCTGGCAGGAAGGTGATGACACTGATCAGGGGTATAAGACAACATTTATTTTAAGCCCTGAAGTTGTAAACAAGCATGTGACAACAGATGAAGCAACAGGCAACCATGCTAGCTGCTTTCACTGGTGCATCACTCTCTAAAACACGGCTGTGTATTTTTGTAATGAAAGTATTAAGCTTTAGTATGGTTGCTCAGGGTTCCCACTGGTATCACAGCTCTGCTGCCATTTGGGGGAAAGGAGAAGCACCAGGCTTTCTACTGGGAATGCAGGACCAAGCTCCAGACAACATCTGTGACAACAACCAGCTGAAAGTCCCCTGCACTGCCTCAGCAGACTGCTGCACCAACACACTGCAGAGCTTTTTGCTACGCTCCAAGGCCAACCTCTCTCCCTCTTCTCCCTCAACCACTGGTGAAAGCTAGACTAAAAATAATAATGATGATAATAATAAATCCCTGAGTTCCGACATCTCCAATTTTGTTGATATAGGCCCAAATAAATATCCCTGTCTTTGGCTTATTACAAACTCCCTACAAACAATTTTAATATTATCCAGACTTCAAGTGTTAAGACTACCAGCCACAACATCTAATTTTGGGTTTGGATACCAAAGTAACTTGGTCTCTTCCCTTGTTCTCGTAAGTTAATACCATAATAGACAAAGAGGCACTCTTAAATTATTCTGGTGCTCAACATACTAACCGTAAATTACGTATCTTAAGAATTAATCCTACCAAGTACTATCTAGAACAGGGCTGAACTTCTAAGTGCAATTGCTTAACTGCTAAATTAATTTTGGAGCAACTAAAACTAGAATTCACTAATCCTTTATGAAGTAAATTGCCCTGTAGGAACATTCTAGCTCAACCATCTGTGATTTATGTAACATATTATTCTTGCTGTGTGCCAGTAACCACAGACTGATTTTACCATTGTTGCAGTACCAACACAATTGGTGAGTCTACCAGCATCAACTAAAGCTTCCCCAAAATCTTTTTTTTCCAACCATGTTGGTCTTTGAAGGTCTGTGAAATTGGCATTTTCAGACAGATTTTAACTTTTAACATCTTCTGGCTATCTAAAGGGGGAAATCCCCAAAGCTTTGTTTTCTAAATAATGTTCTTTAGATGGTGCTTATTGCTTTGATGTAACTGTGATTGTAGAAACTGAATTAGTTACAACAGTCTTCAACTACAAGCCCCAGTAAAGCCGTGCACCTTAAGCTAAGAGAAGCATAGATGTACTGTTTAATAGGATTTGGCCTCCTTTCATGGAATATCTTGAGGTCAATTCCTAACGTGTATTGCTTCCAGCTGGCAAATAGTGACATTACCAAGCTCAACTCTCACAATAAACAAGGAAGAAAAAAGTTTATTGCTTGAATTGCCTTCAACTACATGTAAGTGCAGTTAGGAAGGTAATCTGGGCTCAGTGTGAATACTTAGTTCCTTCAACCCTCTCAGTGTTGCTGCAGGTCATGCGACAAGACAGTTCTGCACCACTCCCTGTAAAAAGCACATCAAACTAAGCAGACATCTGACACAGTTTAAGAACTGTGCTCATAGTTAAAACATTTTCTGCAGATTCAACTTATCAATAATGCTAATATTTTCTGCATGAAAAAAGCTACAATTCCTTAAAAGCAGAGCAAGCAATTTATCAGCTATTAACTTCAAGACATAATCTTTAATTGCAATGTACATAATTAATTTTATGACACAGCAAAACTATCCCTTTGCTCTGCTGTGTCTCTACAAACTTTTGATCAGCCCTAGATACTAAACTGCAGAAGCTGGTCCCAGCGATTTAGAGAATGCAATATGAAATTACATGAATATGAATTAATATACTGCAGCTGCAGTAGTATAGCTTTTGCAAGAATTAAACTAGAAAACGTTTGATATTGATGAAGTCATACTGGGACTGCATACACATATTTTTCTTTTCCATTCAAAACCTTTGGTGATAAGGCTGATTTCACCTCCATGGTAGTAAAAAAGTTGTCGCCAGATGATATTTCTTTCATTTTTAAAGCACGTGATTTCTTTACTTTGTTTTTTAAGTCACAAGCTGTTTATGTTTATTAGAGTTACAAATGGGATCATGAAGTGACTCAGGTAGGGAGGGAACTCCAGAGAGATCTGCTCCAGCCTCCCAGTCACTGCAGAGACAGCAAGCGAAGGCTGCCGATGATCCCATCTGTCTCAGTTTCAAGTCCCTCCAAGGACAGATATTCCACAGCCCCTCTGGGTAACTTCTGGTGTTTGACCATCCCTACAGTGTAAACGTTTCTCCCAATATCTAAAGTACTTTGTACTGCTGCAGCTGCTGACTGCCGCTGCCTCTCATCCTTTCCCCATGCACCTCAGAGAAGAGCCTGGCTCCATCTTCTTCACACACAGTCTCCCACTAGACAGGTAAGACTGCAATGAGATCTTCCCCTCTCCTGAGATGGCTCCTATCCAGACTGACCAAACACAGGTCACAAGCTCCAGCCCCCTGAGCATCCTGCCACACTCACTTCAGAATGTCACTGTTTCTCTCGAAGGGGAGAGGCCAAATTCAGACACGGTATGTGAGATGTGGTCTCAGAAGCACCAGAGGGGAAGAATCACTTCCCTGGAGCTGCTGGCTACATGCCTTCCAATGCAGCCCAGCGTGGGCTTGGCCTTCTTCCCTGCAAGAGCACACTGCTGACTCATGTTCATCTTGTTCACCAGCACCACCAGGTCCATACCGTGTAACCCTTCAGGAACAACTGTGCACAATGTGGTAGTGGAAAAAAACACCTCACCATATTAAAAATAGAGCTGCTTGAGGGCCAAGGCAGTTCTACAGCATCCCTGCTGCTGTGGAACTCATTCCACACTTGGGAACCACAGATTAAAATTGTGCACTAGAGAGCCAAACCTCTGCAGACAGAAATACGCAGAGTAACGAAATGGTTTGGGTTGGAAGGGACCTTAAAGATCATATATTTCCAGCCCCTCTGCCATGGGCAGGAACACCATTAGACCAGGCTGCTCAAAGCCCCATGCAACCAGGTCCCGAACATTTCCAGAAATGGGGCATCCACAACTTCTCCGAGAAACACGTTTCAGTGTCTTACCACCCCACAGTAAAGAATTTCTTCTTAATACCTAATCTAAACATACTCTCAGTTTGAAGCAATTGCCCCCCTTGTCTTATCACTACATACCCTTGTGAAAAGTCCCTCTTCTGCTCTCTTGCAGGCCCCCTTTAGGTACTGGAAGGTTGTTGTAAGGTCTCCCCGGAGCCTTCTCTTCTCCAGGCTGAGTAACCCCAGGTCTCTCAGCCTGTCTTCATTGCAGATATATTAAATGAAATAAAAAAGTAAAAAGAGAATATTCCTTATGCCTCCTTCAATCTGACATCTAGCACAACACGAATGTGTTGACTGAAAACAGCGTTTTCAGACCCTGATTCAGAATCTACCTCATGTATAACTTTGAAACATTATTATGGGCAAGCAGTGATATGGACCCCAAACTATTCAATTCAATAAAATATCACTGACACCATTCTGCATAAGGTTTCCAACAGAATGACTAATTACGAGTGAATGCTGTCCTTTTGGGAAAATGTATCCCTTCTATCCAACCAATTACCACTGCTTCCCTGTTCTCAGCACTCCTACACACCATGGTCTTTCTGTATACACAAGCTCCCGTGGGACTTCCATATCACTGGGTTATGTGTTCCACTTCCATACAAACAATTACTCATAGATTCTATAGTTATTTTAACAAGCTATGATTTGTGTAACACTGAATCCGTAAGTAAAACAAATGAGTATTCTAGTTCAAATATTTCAGTGCTTCCTATTCCTGGTATTACTGGACTAGCTCCACAGAGATTAACCTTAAGAAGCGAAGCGTAACAACTGTGTAAGATTTGCCTAAAATGAATTTTCATTCCCCCAAAATTGTTTAATACGTACTGCCAAGCGAGCCCTTCTGAGCATCAACACTGCATTCCAGAGTAACAGGAAAGAATTTGCATTCATGTGCATCTCTGAATAATTACAGCTGCTTGGGTAGGAATTCTGTATGGTACTAAGGAGTCCTGCTCTAGGGGGGAAAATTCACTTGAGTTGCTCCTAAAAGATAAAACTGAAGTGCACAGATCTCACTAAGAGCTCCGCTGAGGTCCCTCTCAGGGTTCCAAATTGCCAAGAAACATAATATTGAAAATTAAGCCTCCGAAATGATACAATGCAAGGTAGTCATACACAAGGCCAGAAGATCAACACTACAACCTGCACGGCCTATTTCTCTCCAGGCAGAATGATTTGGCACAGTTGTAGGATTTCCTACAGAAGAAACATCCTTAAGTCTTGATTCACTGATGAATGTTTACACTTCCTGTTTGGATAGCATAGCAAAAAACCACATTTAACACAAAAGCACCCTTCAATAATCATGGGGCTCTGTGGGAAACAAGAAATTTATTTCAGAGTGGCAAAACTGAGACATTTAATGGGTGTGCTTTCAGTATACAGAGCCTTCTCTACAAAATATTTTATAACTTAGTATACCACTAGAAAACAAGACAAACTTTTGTCAAAATATCACAGGCAAGATTTCAATTTTGAATTAAATACTTCATAGCACAAAGACAGTAGATTTGTACTAAAAATAAAAAAAAAAAAACACTCTTTTTAAACCCTAACAGTTAAAGGCATCTTTAGTAAACTTTTATAGCTGATATTCCCTTTCCCGTCCCACCTAATTGTAATGAAACAATATGAAGAAGATGCTTTATCGATGAGTCAGGCAGCAGAGATCTGAGCAAGATCCAAACAGCTACGCAGTGTGCAGCTAACACCATCCACAGAAGAAACACGGATGTTTTCCATTTACATTCCCTAGCACGGATCCTGGAAGTGAGCGATCAGTGCTGCTAGCTGGAGGCCAGGATTCAGGGAGCGAGGAGGACGCAAGCAGCCAAACGCCGTCCCGGTGCAGCGCGAGTCTCGCGGCTGCTGCCACCGCGCTGCAGCCTTCGTGCCATCCCACTCGGTGGTTGGCGTGATTGAGAACAGATGTGGCGAGACCACTCGTTTTCAATTATCAAACAAAGGCTGAAAGTTGCACTTCCAAAATGAAAAGCTGGCACACTATTTATCTGCTTCCTTACCAAGTCTTAGCTATAATTAGCCTTGGGCATGAGGAAGGAGAAGAGACGGTCAAATTAAACTAACCTCCCCACTAAACCCCAAAACCTCTGAAGATATTTTTAAAGAGTCACGCATTCAAATGCCAAGGCTTGAAATGTAGACCTACCACACTTTTCTTTTCTTACTGCCTCCCAAAACAAGTTTTATATCACAAAAGGTTGGTCCAGGTATGCCCCCTGGAATAATAACATTCCTGTGGTCCAGATGAGATAATTGCATCTCCCTCAAACGAGCCAAAGAAATAGCTTTAATCAAGGTCTCTTGCTGCACAGCCCCACCTACAAATCACCTTTCTTTCACAATGCAGCATATTTTTCAGTGCCAGTTTTCCAGGAAGACTAGATTGAAGACACTAGGCAGAAGCCAAAATGTCTGTTTCTGAAAGTACCAGCATCAGGTTCAGTTCTCGTGTGTCCCAAACTTGCTCCTTTTTCTTTTAAAATGCCAAAAACACATTGCTGTTGCTATGCAGCTCAACAAGGTAGTTTAAAAAAAACCACATCACACAACAAAAACCAGAACGCAGCCTCCCACCTACAGGATGTTTCTGAAACCCACGGAGGCTGGGTGCAAATTAGGCGTTCTCAGACCTTTCTGGTGAGAGCACTTGGGTGTAAGCTGAGAAGTTCGTGCTGTCTGAAAACTACCTCCATTTCCTTACACAAACTGGGCTGTCTGTGCAGTGTTTTCTCTCCTCTCTCCCAACTCCCCAAAAAGACACCTCCATCTTAGCCCCTGATTTAAACAAATAACCCCAACCCCCAAAACACTGTGAAGGTATTTCCTTCAAGGAAGACCTAAATCCAGTTCAACAGAGATATCCCAATAATGCAGGCAGGGACTATCTAGGTTTCAAACTACTCATGCAGTATTGAGCAGAGTCATCCTCCTACCCCTCACAGACATTTACATGCCCTCACAAGTGATTCCAAGATATCTTCAGACAGTATCACCCTGTGCTTCTTAAGAGCTGGACCTGCCCGGCAGAAGATACTCACTGAAACAGCTCTCTCTAGGCAGAGTACTCCCTAATCAGAAAACAAGATTAAAGAAGAACAGCAGTGGCAGCAATAGGAAGACAGCTTTATGAAAGTGAAAGAAGAGAAAATAGAGGGTACCTAAGCTGACAGGAACCAAAGAAAGATTTCTGCATAGTCCCTCTCTAATGCTGGCTGTTGACTCTAAGTCATCAGGATGGTCTTCTCCCTGCAATAACTATCTTGTTGCAATCCAGATGCTTGGCAGACAAGGGGGTTATCACAACTACAACTTTTAGAAAAGCACAGGCCAAATTTATGGGGTGTAATTTATGTTAGTTTGTTGCTGGTTTTTTTAAACATTTGTTATTGCCTTTTTCCTGCTTTCAGTGAAATCTAGGGCAAAATTCTCATAATCTGCAATATAGCTGTTAGGTCAAGAGCAGATGCCTCTGAAAATAAAGATTCACTTACTAATATATTTAATAGCATTTGCTTTGACTGGCATTTACAGTTTCAGAAGTCACGCCTATCTGTACTGTGAAGTGAGAAGACAACTCACTGCTTTTACTCTGTATCATCTTCCCAGTTCTCAGCAAGCTTGGGCCTTAATATATTAATTTTTTCAACACAAATGGTTTTTTTTACTCCAGTGTTACCTGTTTACCATATTCAGTGGAACCTAATTTAAGAGCAAGAAATTCCTTCTACCCAGAGTAAGGCGAAGCCACAGGTCTGCCTTTGAACCCTGAGTAAAGCCACACATGTGGAAGGCACAGAGTCACCAGAGACAGGGGCAGGTCCTGCCGAGGGAAGGATGCTCTCTGCTGCCCAGGGCCAGCCTGCATCCGGCAATTCACTGGGAGTTCGGAAGGCAAAGACCAAAACAGATTTTGCTACAACGTTAATCTTGACTTTCAGCACGGAAGTTATCAGCTCATACTGCTGTAAAAGGCAGCCAGATATGCTCTGTAACACCCCACCACTTACTCCAGCAGTGGGTGAGGAAATCACCACTGCTGTCCAGCTTTCATTATTATGCACAGCACCATCACTCATTGCTTACACAATGATTTCTAGAATGAAGACAACACTTAAGAAAAACAAATATTTAAACCAGATAACATTAGAAAGGTATACACTCATAGATAAAAACTAAAACAAAAATACTCTTTCCTTTTAGCTTAGTGATTTGAAGAAAAATAATCAGGAAGTTGGCCCCTTCCCCTCTGCTTCATGCAAGTTCTGGGTATAAAACTAAATATAGCCAGGGAACGAAGGTCCAGAAAACCATTTTTCTAGCAATACACAAAGCAGAAGTTAAGCACAGTATCCTGCAAAGGAAGGTACAACAGTTTGTCTCTTTAGGACCGGGGTGGTTTAGACTAGGTATGCCATTTGAACCTAGAATTATTCACTGTTAATACTTTAGCTTTTAAAAATATGATGAGCTGATCAACCACACAGGATGCCTGGAGTCTGGCAAAAAAAGCACTGCAAACATGCCCTATTAAAAAAAAAAAAAAAATTCTCCACACAGCTGTTGATTTTGTTTCTCATTGAATTTTTTCAGCCATCTTTAAAAACGGAAGTAAAACTATCATTAAATGTAATGCCATTCTCAGAAATGACCCCAAATCTACTTCTGGCCAACAAAAAGACACCTCAGTGCCAAACAAATTTTAAACAGTCTCCTGATCTGAAGCACATGAAACAGCATTTCACTCGAGCAATACAGATTGATTACAGTTATTAACTCCAAAAGGTAACATCACCCTGTGACTAAATTTTATGCCAAAGTGCCTGGTTTCCATTTACCAGCTAAGTAAAGCTGAAACTTAACACCTTGGGCCTGTATGTCCCAGTCTGCAAAATATAATATGTCCTTTGGAAGACTTGGGAAAACTATTTGTGGCTTTGCATACATAGCACATGGCTGGGAATCGTGGTATAGGTTCAATTCCTTGCTGCATCCTCAGCTCAGCAGATAACTTACAGCAGCTCCTTCCATGTCAGCTTCCTAGTCTGTAAAAAGGTATAACCTGTAGTTGTTTTTAAATCTTCTTCAGGAGCTGGATATCAAATCTTTGGTAAGACCTGGTATTAGAAATAGCAAAGGTTTTTTTTTTTTAGGTCTGAGAATATCCAATCTGATGAACACAAATTTTCTGATCAGTAAAGACTACTTCTGTTTTAAAATATTTATGAAACAGAACATGTTAAAATTTGTAAAATGAGAACGCATTTCTGTTACTACAGGAGAGAAGTACTGAAAGGCAAATACTGAACCTCTATACACATGGTAGATGCAGGTTAACTTAAGAGCAAAGCTGCAGGATGCAGAAGTGTTTTAGCTTTGTACAACTGCTCAACTGATGTCAAGCTCCAGGGTGTGTTTAATGACATATTTATTCCATATTCCTAGATGGAACAAGCCAGGCTAACAATCAGAGGCATAGCAACTTGATGTGTCATATGGTGAGGTCCTACAAGCTGCTCCATAAATCTGGAATGACAGTGACAGTCCAGTGTGGCAGCAGGCACTAAACTGATGGAATTCGTCTGTGGTACCCAGTGATCTCCTGCTGCCACTCACACTGAACAAGGACCAAACTTGCCTAGCTACTAAAGGCTGTCATGGAAGTTGAAAGCCATTTTTTTCAGTATCAAGGAGAAGTTTCACTGCAGTGTTCACGCATTTTCTTTAACGTTTCTCTTCTGTTATGCTTGACATTTACTTCCTGAAGTACTTTAGCTACAGATGGAAGCAAGTTAAGCATCATTCTCTGCCCCGGAGAAAGGGAGAAATCAACAGATATGGGTGTTATGACTCTGCAGAACAGGGTAAGTTTCCAAAAGGAAATAGAATTCCCCAGTGGAAATTTTTATTTGTGCATTAAAGGTTTATTTCTGAAATATATTGAACTGAATTACTTATTTACTGCCCCAAAATAAGACGCAACATTAGCATTAGCAGTTCTGTATTCCTTTATATTGCTCTAGAGAGGGATACAAATGGATACAAATCCCTAAAAGACTAAGGAACACTTCTCTGGAGGAAAGGCTATTCAGATGCAGAGTAACTTCACAATTTCTGGAAAACTGGGCAAGTGATATAGTTATTCCTGTCATCATGTGCTGAACACAGCAGCCTCACAAAATGTCTTTTCTAGACATAGCTCAGTGTATGATATGACAGGCGAAAGGACAAGAAAACTGACTTGTTGATGACTGCAGAAAAATATACCAACCTACTGAAAAAGAATGGAGAACCCCATTTAACGGAGGTTTTCAAAAGAACCCTTCTGAAGGAAACAAGTGAGATAGCAATCAGTGGTACCTATGACATGTCAGAATAACTAAAGGTAGATGCATGGTATTTCAAATCTATTTCATATTTCTGCTTAGGTGCAAGATGGAAATGTAGCTTTCCCCTAAAACAGAATCTTGTACTACTCAGCTGAAATTTAGATATAGGAAGCGGGAGCTCTAGGCTTTCTGCAAGTAGAAATAGGTCCTTACAAAAGCAATTTTGCTACTTTGTGCTAAATGTGTGCACTGGGGTTCCAGTGCACGAAGTATAAGCAGATTCAGACAGAGACACGGACTAAATTTTGTGCAATTCAAACCAACCACACACTGGGATCTCCAACGCATTTCACGCTCACCCGTCAATGTGTGATCAACAATGAGATTCACTGTTAAGGTTATTAATGGCCAGCTATGCCGGTGGCAGCTCCGTTATTCCTCAGCGGAAGAAAAAATACAGTGATTTTCTTCAGCCAAACAAGCCAAGTCATCCACGTTTGTTTTCATGTAATCGAGCTTACAACTCGCCACTTTAGTCAGATATTTGAGAGCAGCATCATTTCCTGCCGCTTGAAAATCAGCTTTAAGGGGCGTGTACTCTGCAGAGGCACTGCTTGCTGTCATCCAGGGAGCATTTAAAATAACTGTATATTGACATAAGGAGCCACCGGCCGTACTATCGCCCTTCGAGTCGGCAGCAAGGAGCACATCAAACCAGTTGCGTTCCGGGCTCCGCCGCGACCCTTATCAAACAATGCAAACAATTTTAATGAGCTTATCTGCCGGAACATATTGTCAAAGATGTTAATGCAGAAGCGCTGCCAGCACCGCATGCCAAACGATTCATCAAAAATGCCTACAACTGCGACAAAAGACGGGTGTCCCCCCCAAAAGAGAGACGATAAATAAACACAAAATGGGGCTGGCGGGAGCGGGGGGCGGGGATGGAGCCGCCCTCCCCCGCGCAGGCACCGCGGGAACTGTCACCCCCGCCCCGACGAGCGGGGGGCGGCTGTCACCCCCACACCGGCGTGCGGCGGGCGGGCACTGCCCGGTGCCCGGTGCGGCTCTCCCGGCCGGGCAGGGGCTGCCCGCGCCCCGCCATCCGCTGCCGCCGCCTCCCGCACGGCGCCGCCTCCCTCCGAGATCCGCAGCGAGGTGCTGCGGCTCTTTTCCAAGGGGAGCTGGCCGCCTGCGAGGGGGGCGTTCTTTCCCTC